>CM036760.1:15250000-15532624 GCA_020796225.1 Arion vulgaris
GTTGACGTTGTGTAACCAGTTCTTGGTTAGAGATAACTTTTGGATGATGATGCTCGTATTCTCTTGTTGACGTTGTGTAACCAGTTCTTGGTTAGAGATAACTTTTGGATGATGATGCTCGTATTCTCTTGTTGACGTTGTGTAACCAGTTCTTGGTTAGAGATAACTTTTGGATAATGATGCTCGTATTCTCTTGTTGTCGCTGTGTAACCAGTTCTTGGTTAGAGATAACTTTTGGATGAGTGTGTTCATATTCTCTTGTTGACGTTGTGTAACCAGTTCTTGGTTAGAGATAACTTTTGGATGATGATGCTCATATTCTCTTGTTGACGTTGTGTAACCAGTTCTTGGTTAGAGATAACTTTTGGATGAGTGTGTTCATATTCTCTTGTTGTCGTTGTGTAACCAGTTCTTGGTTAGAGATAACTTTTGGATAATGATGCTCGTATTCTCTTGTTGACGTTGTGTAACCAGTTCTTGGTTAGAGATAACTTTTGGATGATGATGCTCGTATTCTCTTGTTGACTCTGTGTAACCAGTTCTTGGTTAGAGATAACTTTTGGATGATGATGCTCATATTCTCTTGTTGACGTTGTGTAACCAGTTCTTGGTTAGAGATAACTTTTGGATAATGATGCTCGTATTCTCTTGTTGACTCTGTGTAACCAGTTCTTGGTTAGAGATAACTTTTGGATGATGATGCTCATATTCTCTTGTTGTCGTTGTGTAACCAGTTCTTGGTTAGAGATAACTTTTGGATGATGATGCTCATATTCTCTTGTTGTCGCTGTGTAACCAGTTCTTGGTTAGAGATAACTTTTGGATAATGATGCTCGTATTCTCTTGTTGACGTTGTGTAACCAGTTCTTGGTTAGAGATAACTTTTGGATGATGATGCTCATATTCTCTTGTTGACGTTGTGTAACCAGTTCTTGGTTAGAGATAACTTTTGGATAATGATGCTCGTATTCTCTTGTTGACGTTGTGTAACCAGTTCTTGGTTAGAGATAACTTTTGGATAATGATGCTCGTATTCTCTTGTTGACGCTGTGTAACCAGTTCTTGGTTAGAGATAACTTTTGGATGAGTGTGTTCATATTCTCTTGTTGACGCTGTGTAACCAGTTCTTGGTTAGAGATAACTTTTGGATGAGTGTGTTCATATTCTCTTGTTGACGCTGTGTAACCAGTTATTGGTTAGAGATAACTTTTTGGGTGATGATGCTCATATTCTCTTGTTGTCGCTGTGTAACCAGTTCTTGGTTAGAGATAACTTTTGGATGATGATGCTCATATTCTCTTGTTGACGTTGTGTAACCAGTTCTTGGTTAGAGATAACTTTTGGATAATGATGCTCATATTCTCTTGTTGACGTTGTGTAACCAGTTCTTGGTTAGAGATAACTTTTGGATGATGATGCTCATATTCTCTTGTTGACGTTGTGTAACCAGTTCTTGGTTAGAGATAATTTTTGGATGATGATGCTCATATTCTCTTGTTGACGTTGTGTAACCAGTTCTTGGTTAGAGATAACTTTTGGATGATGATGCTCATATTCTCTTGTTGACGTTGTGTAACCAGTTCTTGGTTAGAGATAACTTTTGGATAATGATGCTCATATTCTCTTGTTGACGTTGTGTAACCAGTTCTTGGTTAGAGATAACTTTTGGATGAGTGTGTTCATATTCTCTTGTTGACGCTGTGTAACCAGTTCTTGGTTAGAGATAACTTTTGGATGATGATGCTCATATTCTCTTGTTGACGCTGTGTAACCAGTTCTTGGTTAGAGATAACTTTTGGATGAGTGTGTTCATATTCTCTTGTTGACGCTGTGTAACCAGTTCTTGGTTAGAGATAACTTTTGGATGATGATGCTCATATTCTCTTGTTGACGTTGTGTAACCAGTTCTTGGTTAGAGATAACTTTTGGATGAGTGTGTTCATATTCTCTTGTTGACGCTGTGTAACCAGTTCTTGGTTAGAGATAACTTTTGGATGAGTGTGTTCATATTCTCTTGTTGACGCTGTATAAACAGTTCTTGGTTAGAGATAACTTTTGGACGATAATGCTCGTATTCTCTTGTTGACGCTGTATAAACAGTTCTTGGTTAGAGATAGTTTTTGCTAAGAACACGCATAAGATCTTTCGCAGACAAATTGTATGGAATTGGAAATTGTGGACATATCTTATTCTGTCATTCTCTAGCATTCTGTTTCGTATAGTAATGTTGGTAGCGCAGAACTACCGTATATAGTAATCTTGGGTCTAATGATGTACTAGTCCGACTTCGAGATCGTTGTAAGAGTCATGAATGCACTTTGTGTTCAGTTTTATGACTGTTAGATGTGACACATTCCCAAGAATTTCGCATCTAAAACTAAATGTATCATTCCTTATATCTATTATGTTATCTGTCTCTGCGATATGGTATACAAACAAGAATACCGCACCTAAAACTCAAGTGTTCACCAAGAAATGGCTTTCAGCATACTTGTGTCAGATGGCTACAATTGATAACAAAAACAAACAGACGATAGAGAACAAGATATAAACTAATACATCTGTAGATTAAAAATAGAGAGAGAGAGAAAGAGTGATGATGGAATGGACACACCCTCGGGAAACAAGTTCACAGTTTAACCAGACATGTAAATGACTGTAACCCACAAGGGAAAAGACAAATATGCAAAAGTTCAACAAAATAATACCCGTCAAAGAACAAAGAAGGACGTGGTCATAGAGATGTCGAAGAGCTGCAGGTAGGGTTGAAGAGGATTGTCAACAATAGAATTTAGTGGAGATTTGGAGATCTAGCATAGACTTCAACAATAGAATTTAGTGGAGATGTGGAGATTTAGCATAGATTGTCTACAATAGAATTTAGTGAGAGTTGGATATTTAGCATAGATTGTCAACAATAGAATTTAGTGGAGAGTTAGAGATTTAGCATAGATTGTCAACAATAGAATTTAGTGGAGATTTGGAGATCTAGCATAGATTTCAACAATAGAATTTAGTGGAGATTTGGAGATCTAGCACAGATTTCAACAATAGAATTTGGTGGAGAGTTGGAGATTTAGCATAGATTGTCTACAATAGAATTTAGTGGAGAGTTGGAGATCTAGCACTATCATCTATTAGTCGGGTGTCCCTGTGGCGTAGATGTTAGATGCTCGTCTATCATACCAAAGATACCAGGTTCACTCCCTTGTAAAGCCATCTGAATATTTTTCCAGAGATCTTTGATCCCAGTGTAGGTGAGATCGAGTTTCTAGTTCTATCGGAGACGGACGATAACTTTCGTGTTAACTTTGAGCACGTAAAAGAACCCGTGGCAGTTTAAAATCGAGAAGAGCAGGCTGGAAAGCCTCTGCCTGGGCAAAATTCATTAGAAAAGATTCGAAATAAAATTCCTACAAAAATAGTTTTACCATCTTCAAAATTACATTGGAGAACCCTTGACGGTGCTACGGAGTTCGCGCACTGCAGCTGAGATCGTTCTTTGTAAGAAAGCATGTCGTAAGAGGCGACTAAGGAGGTTGGATGTGGGGCTAGCTACACCACACCGTAAAAACACTAGATGGCTACAGAACGGAGAGCGAACCAAGTAAACGCTGGCTGAAACCAGACACATCGCCGAAGAATAAGCACCAGAGCTCCAAATGGTGCTGAAGATGTGACGTAAAACACACCAATGCTAAGGCAGCATGAATCAGATTTCCACATGAATAAAATTTATGGTGAGATCTGGTACATCGGTCTGGGCGGTGATAGCAAGAGAGAGTAAGAAAGCGATCGGAGCACACATGGTTACTCACCGAAGTGCAATGATGATGCTCATATCAGTCAATCAAGCAATCAATGAATTAGAAACTCGGATTTGTTAAATTATCTATTTTAAATCATTAGAAGATGGCTTGTGTTAGATTTAGTGGCCTCCCTATGACCAATCGGTCCGCAGACAATAGACTGAATCACTACAACCGTCAACAATTTGCAGAATCACACTTATCTTCGTTCCGAGGCACATGGGTGTCGTTGGCAATGAGAGAGCAGACAGGCTGGCTGGCTCTGCCACAATATCAGAGGGCCAACCTATGGATAGAGCTGATATTTTGTGGAGTAGAGTGTAGCCGCATAGAGTGTGGCCGCAAAGAAGATTTTAATTTAAACCAATCCACGTCAACTACTAAATTACAGGAGCTGGGTTTGAAGATTGGAGTAGCAAGAAAAGAACAGCATAACAGGTACGTGAGTAGGCTCATCAATCAAAATCGAACTGGTACGGTCAGTCGCTGGACGCTGTTGGAGATATTGCGAAGGAGATCGGAGCACCTATGGACATGTCCGGAGTGCAATGAAGATATTCCAAACTGAAACTGAAACTAAAATCAGATTTGATATAATGCTACAGTATAACACTAGATGTGGTACACTAAAGTGAGATTTTTCTATTTGTAAAATTTTACAGCTACTCATCTCTATAAATTTTGGCAGATATTCGGATGTGACTGTCTTACACTCAGTAGGGGCATAACGGGGGCACACAGGACACACGTTTTCTGTGCAAACTACACATATCATACAGCAGAGTTAACTTGATTGATAAGAATGAACGCAAATAAGAAGAAACTTATGAATTCCATACAATATTGTAATGATCTCTAATGAATTCCATACAATATTGTAATGATCTCTAATGAATTCCATACATACTGTAATGATTTCTTATGAATTCCATACAATACTGTAATGATTTCTTATGAATTCCATACAATACTGTAATGATTTCTTATGAATTCTATACAATACTGTAATGATCTCTAATGAATTCCATACAATAATGAAGTGGTTTGGCCACTTAATAAGAATGCATCCAAACTCCACAGTATACAGAGTCTTCTACCACAGAACATCGGGAAAGAAGGCAAGAGGAAGACCACGGAAAAGATGGTTAGATGGCGTAGCAGAATCCTGTGAAAGAGCAAAGATAACAATCACACAAGCCACCAGAACAACGCAAGACAAAAACAGAAAACCACGACACTGGGCAACAACCCGGTAGCAGTGTGACGACAAAAAAAGAAAGAAGAAGATACAATACTGTAATGATTTCTTATGAATTCCATACAATACTGTAATGATTTCTTTGCATGATAAAGGCCTCGTGGTCGAAACGTTGTTGTGTATTGTTATTGTTTTGTATTCTGTAATACTACAGAACTTTATTTTTAGGTGTTTCGCCATAGCTACATAATTTTACTGCAGTCTTCTCTTATATCGATAGTGATTTCTGAAGAATTCCATGATCTCGTGATGTGATGATGTATCTAATTTTTACTTGAAGGATACTAATGCAAAGATGCTTTTTGTGCACATGAGAAAGTGAGACACATCATTATTTTTGTTGACAAAATTAGTGTAAAGGTGGAGCGTAATGTAACAATGAATAACTGGCAGAATTGATGGGAGAAGAGACAAGGGACAACAGAGATTGAAGAGGAGGATAGGAAAAGATAATAGATTAGTGAGTATCATCATTATAGCACTCCAGACAGGTCTATGGGTGCTTCGATCTTCTTCTCAGTAGATTTACCAAGAGTCGTTCTTTTTCTTTCTTTTTTTTCTTTCTTTCTTTCTTTTCCCCAATCATGTTTTGCCTCACAGCGTCAGGTCAAGAAAAGATTTCTAAAATCGGGGCTTTTGTGCGCTTCGTAGATAGTGTCTTTCGTCGCCTCTGTTATCTCTGAGGTTTATCTTTTGCATGGCTTGCCTTTTGCTGTGTACCCATTGTATCGAAGCAGCATTGCTCTTTGAGGTGCACTGTCTATTGGTAATCTGCTTATGTAGTCAAACCATTTAATTTGTTGTTTCTTCATAAAGTTTAGTACTGATGATGTACCAATTTTATTTAGTGATGTCTTCATTTCTCAACCGGTCTCTTCTTGTTACCCCAACATTCTGTATACTAATACCAAGAGTATAACAACTAATCACATTCGTATGTTATTGATTAATAAAATGTCCCGTTCCATTTAACAAAGAGTTTGTGTTTGACAGTACCAATTTCACCCTTATCTCCTTCATTCTGGATATTGATGTAGATTTATAATTGGTTTCAAAGTCATCTAATATAATCTTCTTCTCTTATGGCATTGCCGATTATTGTACTATCCATTGACTATCCTTCCTCGACCACTGCTGTATCAGCCAGGTGATCTACATGCACATTGCCTAGTATGCTTGCGTCTCCTGGTGCAAAAGTAAATGTCAATTTCAGGGATGTACTCAATCTGAGCGGCTCAAATGCGGGAGCCACCTGGTTCAGTCCACGGTAAGGCCAAGGAGTTGTTTTTTCTGTCGAGGGCATAAAGAAAACTTTCTCCCCCAATATCTCACAATTCTCCAGAAATATCGGTCTCAGTTCCGTGGAGGAGATTGAGCGAGTTGCCAAGGATAGAGCAGTATGGAGATATTGCTTGTAGGTCCTATGTAACGTATAAGGCTACGAGAGGAATTATTATTATTATTTATGTTATCAAGAATATTGAGGATACTATAAAGGTATCAGCTTGTACAATAAGCGTCAACAGGATCAGAATCGTTTGAAGACGTTCAATAGGAATGTACGTTATCCGTTTCGGCACATGATGATGATAATATTCATCATTTCCTTATTCGTCTTTCTTCATTTCCTTTTCCCTCCTTTATACCTCTTTTTATTGACTTTATATCCTCTAAACTTTTCTCCCGTCCATCTTCTCAACTTTCTTTCTGTTCTTACGGCCCATATCACGGCAGCAGTTAAGCTTTATTGAGATTTTATGGCGCCCTTGAGCATAAATGGCGGCTACAATCTTGGATCATGTTTCCAACACGATTCAAAAATAAATATCCAATGTGCACTTTGTTGCCCGACCTTGCATTTAGCACCATACAAACTCTTCATGCTATTAGACAATTATTGTTACACTGTCTGCTTCTTAATTTCTGACCAAATGTCCACTTTTACAAGAATGTTTTAACTTTTTGTCTCAGGATAAGTTCGCTTTAAAAAAATAATTGATTGATTTTGTGTTCTAATAACATATTTGAACTTAAAGATTTGGTGTTCTTTTGGGTGTCTTTTAATTTAACACTTTTGGGTGTCTTTTAACTTAACAGTTTTGTGTTCTTTTGTGTGTCTTTTAACGTAACACTTTTGTGTGTCTTTTAACTTAACACTTTTGGGTGTCTTTTAACGTAACACTTTTGGGTGTCTTTTGACTTAACACTTTTGTGTTCTTTTGTGTGTCTTTTAACGTAACACTTTTGGGTGTCTTTTAACTTAACAATTTTGTGTTCTTGTGGTATCTTTTAACTTAACACTTTTGTGTTCTTTTGGGTGTTTTTTAACTTAACACTTCTGTGTTTTTGTGGTATCTTTTATTTTAACAATTATGTGTTCTTGTGGTATCTTTTATCTTAAAACTTGTTTGTTCCTGTGATATGTTTTCGCTTAATAATTATATTTTCTTATGCAACATTTACGCACGTTACTAAATAAACTTTCTTAAGCCACATATATAAACGTTACTACCTTAAACATTCTTGTGCTATGTTTTAACTTGTCGTTAAGAGCTTTTTTGTAAATGCTTTTATTTTAACGGTTAGTGGTTCTGTTTGTCGCTTTTTAAACTAACGATTAAATGTTCTTGAGGCATTTATTTTTGAAATTTAACGGTTACATTTTAATGTGACACTTTTTAACCTAACGATAATGTGTTGACGAGTTACTAAAATAATAATTGAAAGTCTGGCAATAATGATTACTCAAACATGATCAATCGTTGCACAAAAACTAACCAGGTACTGGGACAGTTAACACCACTGTTGTCACATAAAGAGATACCGCTAAAAACTAAAGCAAATCTCATAAGAACAATTTTCTGGCCAACACTATGTTACCAGTGTCAAACATGGCCAATAACAGCAGCTAATGAGCGGAGAATTATAACGACAGAGATGAGGTGTCTTAGAAGAGCTGCAGGTGTGACAATAAGAGAGAAAATTAGAACTGAAGAAATCATAAGAAGACTGGATGTGAAACCAGTTATGCAATTCATAAAAGAACAACATATTAAGGCGTTATACTAGTGACGGTTGGGTCATTATATGTTAAATATATCGATTTTTCAAATTCATCATATTATGTTAGTATTGCATCTCTACAATCAAATTACGTAAAGAGTTTTTATTTGTGATCCCGAAACAGCCCTACCCTCTAAAAATTCGCTATAGAAAATGTCTACAATTGTCTTTCTTTTGTCCCTAGATACAGTGTATGTCATTCAATCAACCCAATCGAGTCGTGTATCATTGTAAAGCTTGATCTGAGTACTAACAGATATATTAGATTCAATTAGGCTAGGCAATGACTGTATGCTCTAAATGACGATTTCCCTGACAATTTAGACTGAATTCACATTACATTTTTAAAACGCAGTTTTCTCCCATTTGTAAATTTCGTTAACGTGGGTAATGTACGTTTTCCACCGTGAAAGAAATCTTCAAGATATCAATATGAGATTAGGCGCAGACATGTACCTATTAATATGGAAGGGACTAGACAACAGAAAATGCACCTTTTTCAAGCGAATAAATATATATGAATTTTTAAATTAACCAATGGGTCCTATTTTTGGCTGTGAATTGGGTAGGTCTTATTCGTTGCACCCCAGAGATCAGTTACATGTTACAGGACAATTTAAAGTTGTCAGGTACCCAGAATATTGGTATATTTAGGCTGTGCAGTCAAAAAAATTGCTATTGTTATTTATTTCACTCGCTTTGGAGACCATACGACGTTGTTTACGATCCAACATGGCTGCCGTTTCCATGGCAACCCAATAATTTATTAATGCGAAAGATATATAAATTTTCATTTTAGACCATTCTAGTAGTAACTGCTATGTATCACATAATTTTATTGAGAGATAAGAAAGTTGAGAAATCCTGTAGCATAACCCCTTAAATGGTTTGGATACCTGATAAGAATGCACTTGTATCGCTTACTACAGAGAGCCACACAGAAAAGTATAATGAGTACAAAGCAAGAGTAAGACCACGCAAAAGATGGAGCGACGGCATCAAGAACAGCCTTACAAAAAGAATATAAGCTTACAAAGAGCCTTAAAACAAGCACACACAAGATCACTACGTTTCTCCCCAACACTTCTATAAATAAGTCAATGGTGGAAGAGAAGAAGAAGAAGAAGATGAAATGCTTACCCATGTCATTCATAAAGTTCTCATTTCATGAAATTGTGTCTAGCGTTCAAGCACACACAAGATCACTACGTTTCACCCCGGCAACACTTCTATAAATAAGTCAATGGTGGAAGAGAAGAAGAAGAAGAAGATGAAATGCTTACCCATGTAATTTATACATTCTCATTTCATGAAATTGTGTCTAGCGTTCAAGCACACACAAGATCACTACGTTTCACCCCGGCAACACGTCTATAAATAAGTCAATGGTGGAAGAGAAGAAGAAGAAGAAGATGAAATGCTTACCCATGTCATTCATACATTCTCATTTCATGAAATTGTGTCTAGCGTTCAAGCACACACAAGAACACTACGTTTCACCCCGGCAACACTTCTATAAATAAGTCAATGGTGGAAGAGAAGAAGAAGAAGAAGAAGATGAAATGCTTACCCATGTAATTTATACATTCTCATTTCATGAAATTGTGTCTAGCGTTCTGATGGTTTTGTGTTCGAGTCGTTCAGTTCACATGTACATTTTTTACAGAGATTCCTAAAATATTTTGCTGGAGCCACGGAGATCATAATTTGGGCAACATTCTCGACAGGTGGCGTGCCATCTATGCGGAGATGGACGGAGCCATATAGTATAATCCTGTGCAATGTTGTCATCCTTCGCATTTAACCACATTAGAACTTGTTACAAAGTTGTTTACAACTCTCATTCTGTCTTTCATGTATCATATTCTAATCGTACAACGTTAATTTCACATTTCCAAGAATTACTCGTTAAATTATTATATAGGAATAACTTGTCTATCTGTGCCAACATGAGGAAAAAACAAAACTAACTGATAACCTAGATATATAGAAAACAACGTTACTCAATGGTGCAGCATTTCAAGGAGAAATCTAATCGTTGCGCTTCAAGTCAAGAGCAACAAGCGTTAACTCAGAAGTCGTCATAGTAACACACATTTCAAATGGACATCTGTAAAGACAAATAACACCATATACACTGTATTCATATATATATATATATATATATATATATATATATATATACAGTGGCGGCTCGTGTTAAGTTTTGTTGGTGGGGCCAGACATATTTTTTGTGGGAAATCAGGGTATTGGGTTAGGTTATATTTTAATTTATACACGTTACATATTATTTTTGGTGGGGCTTGGCCCCACTGGCCCTTAATGACGAGCCGCCACTGTATATATATATATGGCCCTTTTATATACATATATTGTAGCTTAAGCAGTAGTGAGTTAGATAACAACCCAAGCATAAATGGTTCAAACTCAGCGACGGACTATTTAGAAGCAAATTTGATCCCGTAGAAAAGGTAAAAATAGACCTCACCGTTCAGAAAACAATGGCAAACTACTGAACGTATAAATGATACCTAGAAAATCGACGACCCGTTTACTGTGGTTGATGACTACGTCCTGTAAAATTCCTCTCCTACCAATATACGTTAGGGCATGCGAGTGATTTCTCTATACTGCTCTGTCCTGGGCAACTCGCTCAATCTCTCCCATGCAATTGAGTTCCATATTTCTTGCCCCTGACAACAAAGTCCGCGTCATGGTTTAACTAGGGCGTGTATAAATAGATTATAAATTGTCGTGTCTGTATCCAATAAGTGGTAGTTGAGCGAACAAAATTATCTAATTTCTTTCTTCTTGAGTAGTTATCTTTTTACTTCTAGTTTTGTTGAAATACTTGTTTACTACTTTTCTTTTCTTTCCACGAGTCTTGCCCTAGAAAACATATCTCAATGTGAAGGGTTGACTTTATTGCACCGTGTTTATATATATATATATATATATATATATATATATATATATATATATATATATATATATATATATATATATATATATATATATATGTTTATATACAAGGTTTAAAAGATAAAAGTAGCCCAAATTTACAAATCAAAAGTTGCCAGGTACGCATTGCGTTTTGTTTATTTACTATTTAAACCGGTTCTGACTAGCTCGTCCATTCGTCACATCTCTCCTTCCCGCACCATAATTACACACCATTACCTAAAAGACTCTCTCACTTGACCTATACTACGTTATAATTGAACCTTCTCATTTTCATAAACATATGCCAGATTGGCTTCCTTGACAAGCTACTTTTATCTTGAACACCCTGTGTATATATATATATATATATATATATATATATATATATATATATATATATATATATATATATATAACACACAAGACCTGCATATTGAGGAGCATTGGCTCATAAATAACATCATGTCCCGAAGATGAAATATTTTAGCCATGTTAAACGTCATAGTGGTGTGGAGAGAATGCCACGTCATAGTGGTGTGGAGAGAATGCCACGTCATAGTGGTGTGGAGAGAATGCCACGTCATAGTGGTGGGGAGAGAATGCCACGTCACAGTGGTATGGAGAGAATGGTAATAGAAGTCATGTTTTCTGGAGTATCATACAGGAAACGAGCAAGACGAAGGTGGCAGCAGGGCATAAAAGAAACCTTGAACGTGATGCTGGAAGAGACGGGAAAACTTGCAAGAGATGGAGTTTTTCAAGCAGACTGAGATGAAAGCAAGGTCCCGCAAGGAACATGTTACTAACTGAGATGAAAGCAAGGTCCCGCAAGGAACATGTTACTAACTGGGATGAAAGCAAGGTCCCGCAAGGAACATGTTACTAACTGGGATGAAAGCAAGGTCCCGCAAGGAACATGTTACTAACTGGGATGAAAGCAAGGTCCCGCAAGGAACATGTTACTAACTGGGATGAAAGCAAGGTCCCGCAAGGAACATGTTACTAACTGAGATGAAAGCAAGGTACCGCAAGGAACATGTTACTAACTGAGATGAAAGCAAGGTCCCGCAAGGAACATGTTACTAACTGGGATGAAAGCAAGGTCCCGCAAGGAACATGTTACTAACTGGGATGAAAGCAAGGTCCCGCAAGGAACATGTTACTAACTGGGATGAAAGCAAGGTCCCGCAAGGAACATGTTACTAACTGGGATGAAAGCAAGGTCCCGCAAGGAACATGTTACTAACTGGGATGAAAGCAAGGTCCCGCAAGGAACATGTTACTAACTGGGATGAAAACAAGGTCCCGCAAGGAACATGTTACTAACTGAGATGAAAGCAAGGTCCCGCAAGGAACATGTTACTAACTGAGATGAAAGCAAGGTCCCGCAAGGAACATGTTACTAACTGGGATGAAAGCAAGGTCCCGCAAGGAACATGTTACTAACTGGGATGAAAGCAAGGTCCCGCAAGGAACATGTTACTAACTGAGATGAAAGCAAGGTCCCGCAAGGAACATGTTACTAACTGAGATGAAAGCAAGGTCCCGCAAGGAACATGTTACTAACTGGGACGAAAGCCAGGTCCCGCAAGGAACATGTTACTAACTGAGATGAAAGCAAGGTCCCGCAAGGAACATGTTACCAACTGGGATGAAAGCAAGGTCCCGCAAGGAACATGTTACTAACTGGGAGGAAAGCAAGGTCCCGCAAGGAACATGTTACTAACTGGGATGAAAGCAAGGCCCCGCAAGGAACATGTTACTAACTGAGATGAAAGCAAGGTCCCGCAAGGAACATATTACTAACTGAGATGAAAGCAAGGTCCCGCAAGGAACATGTTACTAACTGGGATGAAAACAAGGTCCCGCAAGGAACATGTTACTAACTGAGATGAAAGCAAGGTCCCGCAAGGAACATGTTACTAACTGGGATGAAAGCAAGGTCCCGCAAGGAACATGTTACTAACTGAGATGAAAGCAAGGTCCCGCAAGGAACATGTTACTAACTGGGATGAAAGCAAGGTCCCGCAAGGAACATGTTACTAACTGAGATGAAAGCAAGGTACCGCAAGGAACATGTTACTAACTGAGATGAAAACAAGGTCCCGCAAGGAACATGTTACTAACTGAGATGAAAGCAAGGTCCCGCAAGGAACATGTTACTAACTGAGATGAAAGCAAGGTCCCGCAAGGAACATGTTACTAACTGGGATGAAAGCAAGGTCCCGCAAGGAACATGTTACTAACTGGGATGAAAGCAAGGTCCCGCAAGGAACATGTTACTAACTGAGATGAAAGCAAGGTCCCGCAAGGAACATGTTACTAACTGAGATGAAAGCAAGGTCCCGCAAGGAACATGTTACTAACTGGGACGAAAGCCAGGTCCCGCAAGGAACATGTTACTAACTGAGATGAAAGCAAGGTCCCGCAAGGAACATGTTACTAACTGGGATGAAAGCAAGGTCCCGCAAGGAACATGTTACTAACTGGGATGAAAGCAAGGCCCCGCAAGGAACATGTTACTAACTGAGATGAAAGCAAGGTCCCGCAAGGAACATATTACTAACTGAGATGAAAGCAAGGTCCCGCAAGGAACATGTTACTAACTGGGATGAAAACAAGGTCCCGCAAGGAACATGTTACTAACTGAGATGAAAGCAAGGTCCCGCAAGGAACATGTTACTAACTGGGATGAAAGCAAGGTCCCGCAAGGAACATGTTACTAACTGAGATGAAAGCAAGGTCCCGCAAGGAACATGTTACTAACTGGGATGAAAGCAAGGTCCCGCAAGGAACATGTTACTAACTGGGATGAAAGCAAGGTCCCGCAAGGAACATGTTACTAACTGGGATGAAAGCAAGGTCCCGCAAGGAACATGTTACTACCTGGGATGAAAGCAAGGTCCCGCAAGGAACATGTTACTAACTGGGATGAAAGCAAGGTCCCGCAAGGAACATGTTACTAACTGGGATGAAAGCAAGGTCCCGCAAGGAACATGTTACTACCTGGGATGAAAGCAAGGTCCCGCAAGGAACATGTTACTACCTGGGATGAAAGCAAGGTCCCGCAAGGAACATGTTACTACCTGGGATGAAAGCAAGGTCCCGCAAGGAACATGTTACTACCTGGGATGAAAGCAAGGTCCCGCAAGGAACATGTTACTACCTGGGATGAAAGCAAGGTCCCGCAAGGAACATGTTACTAACTGGGATGAAAGCAAGGTCCCGCAAGGAACATGTTACTACTTAACCTGATTTTGTCCGATCCAGAAGCACTTGAGCTTTCAGCTCTTCGGTTCGGTGCCATGGACATCGTAACCCTTCGGTTTGGTGCCACGAACACCGTGAATCTGGGGAACGTGTGGCTTTTCTGACAGCCCGCGGAATTGAACCCGCACTGACAGAGGGCTAGTCACCCGCAGTCCAACGCGCTACGAACACGCTGGGTAGGCGGGCGACTTAACCTGATATATATATATACATATCTATGTATACATTACAATTAAGTTACCTTTAAATATGAAATCGTGACTTGGTTTTAGTCGTTTGGTCAGTGGCGGCTTGTGCTCAATTTTGTTTGGTGGGGCCATACATTTTTTCCCGGATAAATCATGGTTTTTGGTTGCTATATTGTAATTTTTTTTTTTTTAAAATACACGTTATACATTATTTGTGTTGGGGCACGGCCCCACTGGCCCTTAATGACGAGCAGCCACTGCGTTTGGTTGATAGTTGTATTTTCGTTGAATAGTGGAAGTTGTGCTATTTGAGTTTTACGTCAAATGTGCTATATGAGTTATATGTGAAATTTACTAATTCTCAAGTAGAAACTTTTGTACCTGGTGTATCGCAAGATAGATCTGTTGCACCCACACTGAGAATATACGTGCTCTTAATATTATTTTCTTTGTTTTTATATCAGTACTTTTCCATAGTAGTGAGTCTGGTCAAATGTGGAACTTCTGGTCGAATGTGGAACTTCTGGTCGAATGTGGAACTTCTGGTCGAATGTGGAACTTCTGGTCGAATGTGGAACTTCTGGTCAAATGTGGAACTTCTGGTCGAATGTGGAACTTCTGGTCGAATGTGGAACTTATGGTCGAATGTGGAACTTCTGGTCGAATGTGGAACTTCTGGTCGAATGTGGAACTTCTGATCAAATGTGGAACTTCTGGTCAAATGTGGAACTTCTGGTCGAATGTGGAACTTCTGGTCAAATGTGGAACTTCTGGTCAAATGTGGAACTTCTGGTCGAATGTGGAACTTCTGGCCAAATGTGGAACTTCTGGTCAAATGGATTAAAGCGAGACTCCCATGCGGGTGACCAGGGTTCAATCCACGGTAAGGCCAAGGAGTTTTTTTCTGTCGAGGGCATAAAGAAAACATCTTAACCTGAACAGTTTGACGGCGACTGCACTAGCCATGCGGACATTATATTTCACAGGCTCATGGTCCCTGCTGTCCTACACCGCCCAAACAACGGTATTACCAGAAAGTAACGACAGTAACGACTATTCTATAATGTTTTTAGTTCCTAAAGATTGTGTACGGTATGAACATTCTTACATTTATACACATTTTTAAAATTAAAAACGGAACAAGACCATCCAAATCATAAAACAGATTATGTCTAACAATAACATCATGAGTACTGACTTACATTGCATAACGAAACATATTTGTTATATTTGATGCGTTCGTTGTCAAATATTGTCCAATTCTAACCAAAAATGTATAATAGTTACTTACCAGATGACGTTGTGTTGTCGCTGGCTTGGCGACAGTGTGACTAACACCAGGAGTAAGATCTAATCTTGTTTATATATATATCAGTTGAGAACGAATACAGAGAAGAGATATGATAATATTCATCTGTTGACATGGAGGTTGAAAAAAGGGGGCAAAGGTCAATACAGGTGCAGTTCAAGTGTTCATATGTTAACCAGCATAAGGTGTTCAGTTTGTAAAACTTATCAGCAGTTTTATCAGAGTCTGTCTTATAGTAAATAGTATCGAATTATTATTTAGTAAATAGTATGGAATTAATTGTATCAAGTGAATACAAATGGTCTAACGGCGAAGGATTGACTTCATTGCACCGGTTTTATCCATTTGGATCCGCTCCTGTCGATAGAAATTGTCACATTGTATAGCTTTAAAACTAAATTACAAATTTTCAGTTCTAATGTTGTATCCATTCTAACATATGCCAGCGTCTTCTTCTTCTTACGCTCCATATCGGCCACTTCTCAGCCACTGGTGTGATTTTTATGCGATCTGAGCCTAAGAGCGATTGTACGTTGTGCCAGTTATGCACCTACAAGTAGTCCAGCACATCCGATTTCTGCATTGCTTTTTATTTACTAGGGTAGCATCCCTAGGGCCTACATCAGTCGCCTCTTACGTCATGTATTGTAGGTCGCAGTGGTACTATTTTTTGCTCCGACACCGCACGGGAGGCTAAAGATATAGAAAGTAAGTTGAATTCATTTGAAAATAAAGGTCTGAAAAATAAATGAACATAAAATGAGATGATTTAAGGAGAGGTTATGATATCAGAGAAATATCTAGTCGATCGCTTGTAACAACTATTATACAAAGAGAAGATGAAGATATGTTAGGCATACTGTGCCAAGAAATGATCAAACAATCACATCGAAGGAGACATTGAAGTTTCAGAAAGAAAACACACCCTGTGAAACTTTAAAGCAAACATTACTGAAATGTGTGATAAATAACTGATTCATTTCCATAGTAGAGATTGAACGAATTTCCCAGGATAGAGCGGTATGGAGAACTTGTTTGAAGGCCAATTTAACATATAACGGTACTTCTTCTTTGAACGCTTCATATCGACCACTCATTGTGATTTGTATGTGATCCGAGCCTAAGAGCGATTGTACGTTATGCGCCTACAAGTAGACCAGCACATCCGATTTCTACGACGCTTTTTATTTACTAAGGTAGCTTCCCTAGGTCCCTACCTCAGTAGCCTCTTACGACATGCCTTGTAGGTCGCAATGTTACTACTCTTTGCTCCCCTTGAGAGTCCGACAACACACAGACAATATATAACGACATGAGAGAAATACAATACAATACAAGTATAATCTGGTGAGATTCAAGTCGAGAGGCAATAATCTAGTTTTACTCAAGGCTACATCAATGAATCATACTTGTATTTTCCTACCATTTATATACAAACATATTGTCTGCATATTCGTATTTATTAAACACATATACATTTGTTTTAAAAACCCAACAAATGAACAGATTTAAAGGAGAAAATGTTAAAGAATATGGTAAACATGTTTTTTAAGTGGTAAATGTTATGTATTCTGGTATTTCCGTATGTTTTTCTTAAAACTTGTTTCTGTTCTTGTGAAGTCATGAGATACCAATTTTAATTCGACATTTCTTTGTGTTTATGGATGCAGTCTCAAAAACTTGTTTCTGTTCTTGTGAAGTCATGAGAAACCAATTCTAATTCGACATTCCTGTGTGTGTTTTTTTTTCTTTGGTTTTTTTTTCTATCCAGAAGCACTTGAGCTTTCAGCTCGGTGTCATAGACATCGTAACTCTTCGTTTCGGTGCAACGCACACCGTAAATCTGGGTAACCTGTGGCTTTTCTGCCAGCCCGTGGAATTGAACCCGTACTCACAGAGGACTAGTCAACCATAGTCCAACGCGCTACGAACACGCTGGGCAGGCGGGCGTTCCTTTGTGTTTATGGATGCAGTCTTTGAATGCTGCAAATTGTGTTTGCTTTTGATGTTTGGAAGTTTGATGTGATTAATCTGCTTCAATTCTTAGTTCATCAGTAACTATCATACACTGAAGTGGATATTATTTTTAGCCTATGAATTGCTCTTATTAAAGAGCATAAAATGAATGAAAATTAAATATTTTGAACACATCAAACGATATGACTGCATAGAGAAGATAATTTTGGAGGGAATGGTGCCTGGAAGAAAAATGAAAGGAAGAGCTATAAAATGATGAGTGAAAGATATCATTGACGATCTGAGAATGACTGCTGCTGACACTGGTCAACTTGCACAGAATAGAAAGTTTTTCAGGACTGCTGTTATGGGAGCCAGGTTCCGGATTGATTATTGGTTACTAAACTGACGTCATTGCACTCCGGGCAGACCCATAAGTGCTCAGTCTTCCCCAACAGATATCGAAGAGTATGCATACTGATGGTTCCCGTGGCTCGCTGATTAAACACACTCACACTCTGCCTTTCAGGCATCCAGTTCTACCTGCCCAACGGGTAACTCCAAACTGTCTAAATTGCTTGATCGATTCAACATCGATTTTAATGTCCTCAAAAGGTTCCGGAACAGACAAGCTACTTGATGATGATGATGAATTTCCCTTCATCATCAAATAGCTTGTCCTGAGCAGAACTTTGTCACCCCAACAGTCCTCTGGAATTTCTCTCTCTCATAGGCCAGATGTCCTGCCTCTGCAGCTGTCATGTTCAAACCATCAGTTACATCCTGAATCCATCTTCTCCGTGGTCTTCCTCTCCTTCTCTTTGCCGGTATGCTCGTATGTGGGCGTAGCTGCATGTAGGCGGACGCGCCTGGATACGGATAGAGGAGTAGTGCCTCGGTTCCTAAGACCATCGAAAATATGTATTTTCCGATGGTCTTAGGCGACCCGTGTAACAGGGTCGTTCAACCCCCAAAGGGGTCGCGACCCACAGGTTGAGAGACACTGGTCTATTTGGTCTAAAGCCGAAAGATTGATTTCATTGCACCGGGTTTTACCAAATATTACTCGGCCCCTCTCCGCAGAAATGGCACGTCATCTGTCGAGAGTATTGCACAAAGCACGAAATCCATAGCTCCGGCAACAATCACGGGAAAAAAATACACTCGTGATTTCATTGCACCGGGTTTTACCAAATATTACTCGGCCCCTCTCCGCAGAAATGGCACGTCATCTGTCGAGAGTATTGCACAAAGCACGAAATCCATAGCTCCGGCAACAATCACAGGAAAAAAATACACTCGTGAACACTACGTCGCTGTCCGGATTCGAATCCACGACCTTCGGAACGCGAGGCGAGGGCTTAACCACTTAGCCACAGAGAGAGCCCCTCAGTAACCACTTAGCCACAGAGAGAGCCCCTCAGTAACCACTTAGCCACAGAGAGAGCCCCTCAGTAACCACTTAGCCACAGAGAGAGCCCCTCAGTAACCACTTAGCCACAGAGAGAGCCCCTCAGTAACCACTTAGCCACAGAGAGAGCCCCTCAGTAACCACTTAGCCACAGAGAGAGCCCCTCAGTAACCACTTAGCCACAGAGAGAGCCCCTCAGTAACCACTTAGCCACAGAGAGCCCCTCAGTAACCACTTAGCCACAGAGAGAGCCCCTCAGTAACCACTTAGCCACAGAGAGAGCCCCTCAGTAACCACTTAGCCACAGAGAGAGCCCCTCAGTAACCACTTAGCCACAGAGAGCCCCTCAGTAACCACTTAGCCACAGAGAGCCCCTGTAATTCTGTCAACTATTTATTATTGATTTTCTTCAACATCATGATGTCATTCCATCCATTATTTTCTTCAACATCATGATGTCATTCGATCCATTATTTCTTCAACATCATGATGTCATTCAATCCATTATTTCTTCAACATCATGATGTCATTCGATCCATTATTTCTTCAACAGCATGATGTCATTCAATCCATTATTTCTTCAACATCGTGATGTCATTCAATTCATTATTTCTTCAACATCATGATGTCATTCAATCCATTATTTCTTCAACATCATGATGTCATTCGATCCATTATTTTTTCAACATCGTGATGTCATTCAATTCATTATTTCTTCAACATCGTGATGTCATTCAATTCATTATTTCTTCAACATCGTGATGTCATTCAATCCATTATTTCTTCAATATCATGATGTCATTCGATCTATTATTTTTTCAATATCATGATGTCATTCGATCCATTATCATTTCTTGTTGTGAAACACTAACTACCAACATTGGTTATAAACATCATATATGTATTGTGGTCTGTATTGTGGTCTGTGGTATATGTATTGTGGTCCTCCATTTCGTGACTGTTATCTTGCTAACAGGTCTGTAACTTCGGTACTGTAGACAGACGATACAAGAGCATTGTCATGTTTGCTTCGATCAGAATGCAAGCATTCTAACAGACATCACGTTCTGTGTACAGACATCACGTACTCTGTACACTAGACCAAAGATCTTCAATCTAATTTGGATCAAAGCCAACATTATCAATATTTCTGCATGTCCACAATGTCTGCCACCCACATTCGGATATTTTTACACGAATATTTTTCATATTTGTAGTGCCCATCAGCTCATGTTCCATCTCCGCATCTAAGATTCACTGCATTGAATTTCTATAATCCTTCAATCTAGCGCTGTTAAACGTCGTGTCTGCGGGTACCACGGCGCCCGTAGCATACATTCATGGTGCCCTATTTTACCAATGCCGGATTAGCCATATATCAGAACTTGAAAATGCTACGGGCCCCGCGTTTCTGGAGGCCCCACGCCTAGAGCAGAAAATGTTTAGCTTGTAAAATGTCGGTTTAATTATTCTTTTAAACACAAAACGTAGGGCCTCTTGGTAACATTTGCTACAGGGCCCGCGCTGGCATAATCCGGCACTGTATTTTAATGTACGGACTTTAAGCTTTATCAGATTTCACGATCTCAAACTATTTTTCACTTATTTTCATGCACTCCCATGAACACGATCCTCTAACTTGTGCACTCTTGTTTCATTATGTAGCCATTCTCTCTCTCTCTCTCTCTCTCTCTCTCTCTCTCTCTTCCCCCGTCGACCCTAGGGAGGCATAGGTCTGCAACCAAGACCCTCTAAGCCCGCCTATCCAAGGCGATCTTTTCCAGATCTCTCCACTATCTCGCCATTTTATTGCCATGTGTCACTCCTTAAAGACCCGCGTTTCTATAATTATGAGTCAGATGCGCCTCAATTAACAAACACCTTGGACAACACTGGTCCTTCTTCTTCTTCATCGAACGCTCCATATCGAACACTTATTAACCACTCTGTGTGGTTTCTATGTGATCTGAGCCTAAGAGTGATTGTACGCTGTGCCAGCTATGCGTCTACAAGTATGCCAGCACATCCAATTTCTCTGATGCTTTTATTTACTATCGTAGCTTTCCTAGGTCATACGTCAATCGCCTCTTACGACATGCCTTGTAGGTCGCAGTGGTACTATTCTTGCGTCCCTTTCGGGCCCCGGCATCACACGGGCCCCGGCATCACACGGACAAGAGAAACACTCAAGATCTTTCAATAATAAACCAGTTTAGGTAGCAATTGTTCAAACTGCAAACCGTTAACACTTACTTAACAAACTATAGTTGTATAAGGGTACTTTGTCATTAGCCGGCCGCAAAAAGACCTGAACAACGAGTTCCGGGTAAACCCCGGGTATCCCGTAGGCGTGTCGGGGATTGTCCAGTGATTTCCTAAGGTCGAACAGTCTGCGCGGTTTATTCCATTTGCGTTTTTAGGGGTTTCATGTTGAAAACCTTTCGTTTTCGGCTTTAAAAAAAATTAAGTAGTAACAAACAATCGCAAGATTTTATATTTTGTGGCAGGTTTAGGGTTAGGCAATTTCTGTGGGTTTTTTCCTATAATATAATTGTTCCTCCTTTCCTCGCTGTATTTGTGTTGTTATCACTGTATATGTATCGACATACTATATTGACATACTACATATATTTTGTGGCAGGGTTAGGGTTAGGCAATTTCTGTGGTTTTTTTCCTATAATATAATTGTTCCTCCTTTCCTCGCTGTATGTGTGTTGTTATCACTGTATATGTATCCACATACTAATGCTTGACCTACCTGGGTCCCAAAGTGGACTGTCCACGACTATTTACAACATATCTAAAAATAGATGACACTTTCCGACAATTTCTAAAATAAGGTCTTCCTGTCAGTTGTGGCCGGCTAATGACAAGTTGGCGTAGTCCAGTGATAGTGCGCTGTATTCACTTGAAAACATATATTGTTCAATACTCGGTATGGTTAAGTGCCTATACTACTTCTTCTTCTTCTTCACCATTAGATAGACATAGATCCGCAACAAAGGTCTTCCAAGCACTCCTATCTAAGGCCATCTTTTCCAGAACTCTAAACTCTCTCCCCATTTTCTTACATTCCGTCTCCAACTCCCGCCTCCAGATGCTCTTACCTCTATTACCATGGGAGTCTCGTGATGCTGTCAGGGCGTTTCCTCTATCCTATCCACCGCCACCTTCTTCCCTTTATTTCTTTTTCCACCTGACGTTGTTCCGCTCTATTTCACAGTTCCTTGTTTGTAGTCCTGTCATACCATCGCTGATGGAGTATCCTGCGCAAGCAACTTTATATGGATTGCCTACACTACACAGCACAAAATATATATTCAGATTTTATGAAGGGAAAGGGGACATTTATAATCGTTAGCGACACTACTACGCTGTCATGTTCATCCCTTCCCCCCACTCTCTCTCGCTTAGACTGATGTAAATTCTGCTGTTGTTTCTAGGGACTCCGTCCCTCCGTACAGCTCGGTATTTTCCGGCCAGGTTTCGTTTCTCAGGCCTGCTAACAGTCTTGCAGTAAGTACTCTGCCGTCATGTCCGCCTGCTCGCAGTGACACAGGCTAGTTGTGTCAATAGTTCATCCTGTTAACAGAGGATGAGAAAGTATGGGATCACCAGGACAACAGAATGTTATATTTACCATGAAACAATTGATTTGTTGTATGTCTCTTCAATTTAAGATATCCGAATCAGATTGTGTATTATATTTCTGTTGAGAAGAAAGTCTGTCTAATATGACAAGTCGATTCTTTCCATCGAGACAGAAATCATTTATCAACTTTACGTGTTTTTTTTTATGTTCTTCTTGTATTTTTTCTTCTTGTATTAATCCTGTTTTTTCTCACTGTGTTGTTCGAAACGAAATCACTCCATTTTACTTTTAATAATTTTCGGGGACATTTATTCTCAAAGCTGTCCAGTTTCTAATCAATTTTCTTTGTTGATTTCCAACTTTCACAACCGTAGGTCAGTACAGGAATCACACATGACCTAAACAATTTAACTTTTGTGCATATACTAAGGTCTTGAGATTGCCAGATATTTGTTAACTTAATGAAGGCACTAGCTGCTATAGCAATACGAGAGTTTATTTCTTTCATCGTGTCTCCGTTGTTTGACACTTTACTACCCAAATATGTAAAATGTTTAACTTTCTCCAGTGTTTGGCCATTTATTACAATGTTGTTTGTCAAGTTTGTGAGGTCCATAATTTTGGTCTTGTCCGAATTAATCTGGAGACCAACCTGTTCTGCAAGTGTGCAAAGATTGCTCGTTAATTTGTGGGCTGCTTGTGTGGTTTTGCCTCACAGCGTCAGGATAAGAAGAGACTCCTAGAACGGGCTTTTGTGTGGTTTTTGTGAGCTACTTAGATTGTCTAAGTAGTATATACATTTTGGAGTGTGTGTACTCAACCATTATAGTAGGTATTTGAGAATGCGTAGCGGTAAACGAGGACAATGTAACTGCACCATTTGTGAACGAGGAATATTAATTTTTTTTTGTAAACGGATCAACATATCTTATGTTTATCAAAACACACGATACAAATTTAATTTTCCGCTTCTTTACCATCATACAGATATAGGTTTTTTTTTCTTTTTTTGTGTGTTTTTGTTTGTTGTTGTAAATTCTGTAAAATATACGAAAAATACGAGAGAGAGAGAGAGAGAGAGAGAGAGAGAGAGAGAGAGAGAGAGAGAGAGAGAGAGAGAGAGAGAGAATGAAATATAATTGAATAATATACAATTTCTAAATTAGCAAATATAAAGTAACCCGTTTTCATGCAATGATACATATTAGTGGTAAATGCGGTGTCAAGTCTGTATTTTTCTTTGACCAAAAGCAAACGGTGGGTGATATGGTCAACATCCCGCTGACCGCCTTTTCTTAGTGTTTCTCAGTTATCCAATTGAAGCTGCGCCGATGTGAAAGCTGTGACAACCAAAGGCAGACGGAGAGCGAACACAGTAAACGCTGGCTGAAATCGGCACATCGCCGAAGGATAAGCACCAGAGCTCCAAATGGCGCTGAAGATATGACGTACAAACCACACCAATGCTAAGGCTGCATGAATCAGATTTCCACAATATGAGATTTATGGGGAAATCTGGTACACCAGTCTAAGTGGTGATCGCGAAGAAGAAGAAGAAAAAAAAATTCTACAGCGGGCAGTTTGAAAGCAAATTTGTTCACGTGGAATTTTAGGAACCATGAAAAATAGACCTTATCGTTCAGAAAACAATGACAAACTACTTAACATATAAGTGGTGTCTAGACAATCAACGACTCGTTTACTGGGGTTGATTGAGACGTCAAGTAATGGATATGCCACGATTTTCATTTTCAATATTGAAGTTGTAAATGATGTTTACAGTGTAGTCTTTCATTTTCAATATTGAAGTTGTAAATGTTTACAGTGTAGTCTTTCATTTTCAATATTGAAGTTGTAAATGTTTACAGTATAGTCTTTCATTTTCAATATTAGAGTTGTAAATGTTTACAGTGTAGTCTTTCATTTTCAATATTAGAGTTGTAAATGTTTACAGTGTAGTTTTTCATTTTCAATATTAGAGTTGTAAATGTTTACAGTGTAGTCTTTCATTTTCAATAATGAAGTTGTAAATGTTTACAGTGTAGTCTTTCATTTTCAATATTGGAGTTGTAAATGTTTACAGTGTAGTCTTTCATTTTCAATAATGAAGTTGTAAATGTTTACAGTGTAGTCTTTCATTTTCAATATTAGAGTTGCAAATGTTTACAGTGTAGTCTTTCATTTTCAATAATGAAGTTGTAAATGTTTACAGTGTAGTCTTTCTGTCATGAAGCTTTTATCTTGTATCTTGCTCGTATGCTCTATATCAGCGTTTTCCAAAGTGGGTGGTACCGCCCCCAGTGGGCGTTGAATCGTTCTAGGGGCGGCGGTAGGGAGTTCAAAAGAGTTTTTTTTTGAGCGGGGGCTGTTATGGCGATTAAGGAGGGTGGCTGCTAAAAGAAGAAATTAATAATAAATATTTTAAAACAAATTATTTTCGTGATTTTGCGATTGAATAATCATTTAAAATTTGAATTCTGCATTTAAATTCATCTTATGCCCGATTTGAAAGTTGACCATGTATGACAGAAACTTGAAAGTTGACCATGTATGACAGAAACTTGAAAGTTGACCATGTATGACAGAAACTTGAAAGTTGACCATGTATGACAGAAACTTGAAAGTTGACCATGTATGACAGAAACTTGAAAGTTGACCATGTATGACAGAAACTTGAAAGTTGACCATGTATGACAGAAACTTGAAAGTTGACCATGTATGACAGAAACTTGAAAGTTGACCATGTATGACAGAAACTTGAAAGTTGACCATGTATGACAGAAACTTGAAAGTTGACCATCTGTGACAGAAACTTGAAAGTTGACCATGTATGACAGAAACTTGAAAGTTGACCATATATGACAAAAACTTGTTTATATCAATTTTCTATGTCATAGAGAAAACAGAGCATGTATGTGGGGGCGTTGGCAAACTGTTATAATGTGGAGAGGGGCGTTACAAAGTTTATGTTGTGCAAAGTGGGCGGTGGGCCGAAATAGTTTGGAAATCTATGCTCTACATCAACCATTTGTTAAGCCATTCTTTGTGGTTAAGATGTAGCCGTGGTGTTCCCTACACCATTCAATATTCTTCTTCTATATTCTATTATTCTTTTATCCTCGGTCACTGCACCACATTTTGTATCCGATTATTGCGTACTCTACTAATATTCTTGGATACGGCAACACAAAATGTAATAGATTATTTCCGCTACTACACTTCCTCTCTTCAGTCTGCAACAACAACTACTACCAGCACCATCCACAACTATAACATAGAATACAAATAAATGAAATGGCCGTCAAATATATTGTACATCTATGTCAGAATCAAACCTGATTCTCAACTTTTATTTTTGTTATTTACTTATTTCAACATCTCATCAATGGTAAAAAAAAATAGCACATACATCAAATTATCAAAAGAAAACCTGAAAAGAAAACCAACAATTCAAACACATAACAATGCACATAACTGTAAAATACACCTACTATAAAAAACTAATATTGTCAATCTTCACTAAGTGATATCTAATACACCGACATGCTATCTCTAAAATGTTCACAGTTCAACTCTACCTTGCTTGCGATGTCCTTAGAAAAATTACTTGTTCAGTCACAATACGTTATACCGCTTTCTAGCTAGGGTTGCTGTCATAATAGTACACACGAAATGTCTCTGCTAACTGGTTATAATAATGTATTCTGTAAACTGGCTGACATCTCTCTCTCATATGCTGTTATAGCCTCTCTGTCTGGTCTGGCCCTACCCTTCAATTTAGCTCTACTGTCTAGTTTTCCACTCTGAAAAGTCCTCCGGTTCTATTGTAACCGGTTCACCAATTCTGAACAGTAACTCTCTGATTTGGTCAAAATCTCCGTGGAGTTCTGCATCTACGTCTTAGTTAGGCAACACTCTATGTCGGCAGTTCTGTTGGGTTATGCGTATGGATTTATGCTATCTATCTGACTTTGCTCTCTTGGGCTCTCTCTGTCTGCAACTCAGTTCAATTCTACTGCCTCGTTCTCTATTCCACTTATAACTCGCAGCAGAGTTTTTCTGCTCTATAATTCTTGTGACTATCTACTAAGTTCTTGTCGATAACTGTGTGAATCTCTTATTCTAGACTACACTCCTTGACTTGTAGATTCTTTCTGTCTGTAACTGTCTCAGACTACCTACTCTCTGTCCCTCTGTCTGAATGAATCGACTACCCTCACTACCTGTCTCTGGGTACCTCTCTGTCCCTCTGTCTCTGTGAAGTGTGTCCCTATGATCCAAATCCATTCTATTTAACATATGGCATTTTTCTTTGTTTACAAATCTGTCATTGTCCTCTTAGTACATTCCCCACGGTCAAATCTGGTTGAATGTTGAAAAATCCCCAGTCTAATTGATATTGTGACAATCACCTATGGCATTTCTAAAAAAAAGAATACTATTAACCTTAACTTGGCTGCATGAGAAAGAAAAACAGGACATATATCCACTTCTAGTTAGGGGAAAAAAACCTTGCTAATATATCTGGTCTGCTATTATACGCCCACAGACAAGGTATATAGTTACCCCTTTTGCTTTATTGTAAATACGTGCCTAGTTGAAGCTTGGGACCAAGAATAAAGTAAGGGAAAAACCTGGTATCAAATTCCCTGCTACAAATATGTGATTTGAGCTTTAGAAAACCAGTTTGTTCTGTCAGCTAGGCTCCTGCATACCTGTGTGCCAGCATGTCCAGTTTCTGCACGCATATTTCTTTTGGTTCATCTTCCTAAGTAGGATACAAAAATTGGCTTAGGGTAGTCAATCCTCCTAGACGACCCAGAGCCTGTTAGCTGTCAAGCTTTGACCGAGAGATCAACTTTTTCCGGTCTATGCCAATGGGATGTAGAGTTAGCTTGCTTCTTCTTCTTCAAACGCTCCATATCGACCACTTGTTAACCACTCTGTGTGATGTGTATGTGATCTGATCATAAGGACGCTTGTATGTTGTGCCAGTTCTGCGCCTACAAGTAGGTCAGCACATCCGATTTTTGCGACGCGTTATTTTTGCTAGGGTAGCATCCCTAGGCCCTACATCAGTCTGCTCTTACGACATGTCTTGTAGGTTGCAGTGGTACTATTCTTTGCTTCCTTGTGGACCCCATCATCACACAGGCGGGCTAGCTTGCATGTTCTACGGGTTATCAGGATGTTCAACATTTCCAAGTTTGCCCTTCCTAAGAAACACTAACCATTTCACCAGTTTAATTTTCAGTTGTTCCAGTATACCAAATCACCAGTTCAGTTTTCAGCTCACTATACCAAATCACCAGTTCAATTTTCAGCTCACTATACCAACTCACCAGTTCAATTTTCAGCTCACTATACCAACTCACCAGTTCAATTTTCAGCTCACTATACCAACTCACCAGTTCAATTTTCAGCTCACTATACCAAATCACCAGTTCAATTTTCAGCTCACTATACCAACTCACCAGTTCAGTTTTCAGCTCACTATACCAACTCACCAGTTCAATTTTCAGCTGTTCCACTCGTGGACTCCGGAAACAACAGGTCGATTAACTCATACGGGAAATAGAAATTCCTGTTTAATGGGTGCTCGTTTTTGTATATGTTTGATAGAAAACTGTACTATTTTTTGCAATTTTACTCAATTCTAAGCGTCCGTGGTTATTTATTGACGAAAAATGTTAAAAATACTGATATTCCTTAGCTTTAAACTTAATTTTGCAACATAATATAATCTTGATTTAGCATGTTGTTTTTTTTAAATGAATTAGTCTATATACAACAACACTGGAATGCGAGAATCACGTGACAGTTGTGATCTTATTTTCTAGAATTTATTTTCTTGTGCCAGCCGGCCGTATGTTATCGGATGCTACGTTCCACAATACCGAGCCAGTAGTTTCAGTTTCACTCTCTCTACCCACTCCTTGATACCGCTGTCATTTCACAATCCTATTCCCGGTTCAACTGTCACTTCAACTCAAGCTAACCAAATGACAGTATACGTAATTTAAAGTTACGCTACGGGACAAGAGAGAAATGCGTTTGACAGGCGACACAGTGAAAGGGTGCAGGCATGTTTGAAATTAGATGCAATAGAGATAACAGCTTGAAAAGGATTATACGAGGGCTTTAGTTTTAAGGATGGGTAGACGACAGAGAGATAAGAAGTAATCATACATTTCCTAATTATACACTTATGGTGAAACACGTAAAAACAAAGTACTGTAGTTTTACAACATAAAAACACAACAATAACGATACACAGCAACGTTTCGACCAAAAGGCTTTTATCAAGCAAAGGATACAACAGAAATGAAGAAATTAATTTCTTGCACAACACACGAACACTTAATCAGGATAACTTTTCAGTGGCGGCTCGTGATAATTTTTGTTGGTGGGGCCAGACAGAGATTTTCAGAAAAACCATGGTTTCGGTTAGGTTATATTTTAATGTATAAAATAATAAATACACGTTCACCTTATTTTTGGTGGGGCCTGGCCCCACTGGCCCTTAATGACGGGCCGCCACTGATAACAATAATATAGGACATGGTAACAACAATATAGGACGTGATAACAACAATATAGGACATGATAACAACAATATAAGACATGATAACAACAATACAGGACTTGATAACAACAATATAAGACATGATAACAACAATATAGGACATGATAACAACAATATAAGACATGATAACAACAATATAGGACATGATAACAACAATATAAGACATGATAACAACAATGTAGGACATGATAACAACAAAACACCTTAGACAACTGGATGATTTTGATTTTTCTGACGACGTAGCTTTGTTAAGGACAAACAACTATGATATTTGCAAATAAGAACAGGAAACATATCATTCATAGAATGAATAGTAGGACTGCAGATAAGTTATGAACAGAAAACATATCATTCATAGAATGAATAGTAGGACTGCAGATAAGTTATGAACAGAAAACATATCATTCATAGAATGAATAGTAGGACTGCAGATAAGTTATGAACAGAAAACATATCATTCATAGAATGAATGGTAGGACTGCAGATAAGTTATGAACAGAAAACATATCATTCATAGAATGAATAGTAGGACTGCAGATAAGTTATGAACAGAAAACGTATCATTCATAGAATGAATAGTAGGACTGCAGATAAGTTATGAACAGAAAACATATCATTCATAGAATGAATAGTAGGACTGCAGATAAGTTATGAACAGAAAACATATCATTCATAGAATGAATAGTAGGACTGCAGATAAGTTATGAACAGAAAACATATCATTCATAGAATGAATGGTAGGACTGCAGATAAGTTATGAACAGAAAACATATCATTCATAGAATGAATAGTAGGACTGCAGATAAGTTATGAACAGAAAACGTATCATTCATAGAATGAATAGTAGGACTGCAGATAAGTTATGAACAGAAAACATATCATTCATAGAATGAATAGTAGGACTGCAGATAAGTTATGAACAGAAAACATATCATTTATAGAATGAATAGTAGGACTGCAGATAAGTTATGAACAGAAAACATATCATTCATAGAATGAATAGTAGGACTGCAGATAAGTTATGAACAGAAAACATATCATTCATAGAATGAATAGTAGGACTGCAGATAAGTTATGAACAGAAAACATATCATTCATAGAATGAATAGTAGGACTGCAGATAAGTTATGAACAGAAAACATATCATTCATAGAATGAATAGTAGGACTGCAGATAAGTTATGAACAGAAAACATATCATTCATAGAATGAATAGTAGGACTGCAGATAAGTTATGAACAGAAAACATATCATTCATAGAATGAATAGTAGGACTGCAGATAAGTTATGAACAGACAAATATAAAGAACATAACATGATGACCGGCAGTGAGGGATAGCTCAAAAAAAAAGAAGAAAACCACAATCAAATATGGAGGCAAAAGAGAGCGCGGAGCACAGAGGGAACATTCTGTGCAGTGGCGGCTCGTGATCGTTTTTGTTGTTGGGGCCAGACACAAATTTTCGGTAAAATCATGGTTTTGGGTTAGGTTATATTTTAATTAATTAAATAATAAATACACGTTAGACATTATTTTGGTGGGGCCCGGCCCCTCTGGCCCTTAATGACGAGCCGCCACTGATCCTATGTAACAGTTTCAGACACCAGTTTCACCTGCAATAACTGTGGAAAGAATTATCACTCTAGAATAGGCAATTACAGCCACAAGGAACGTTGTGATTCAGCGTAGAACATACTACGTGACGCAAAACCTATTGCCTCCTGAGACAAAGAGGCCAATGATGATGATGAATTAAAATAACTATGACAAGTAATGCAGGTTTCACGCTGGGATTCCAAATTTAAAAACGAACAGAGTAATTGTGTGGGAAATACTAAAAATCGAATTAATCAACGAATTGTCTAAGCAACATCAGCTTTTAAAAGTTCAAATCAAATATGGAACTCCAAGTTATGTAGTTTCAAAAGTAAATTACGATTTTTCAATTCCCATGTTGTATCAATATTAACTTATTCCAGCGAGAGTTGAAAAATGACTAAAGATATAGAAAGTAAGTTGAATACATTTAAAAATAGATTGAGAAAATAATGAATATAAAATTGGACAAATTTAGAAGAGGTAATGGAATCATTGACTATCTGAGAATGACTGCTGCTACTGACGCCGGCCAACTTGCACAGAACAGAGAGTTTTTCAGGAATGCTGTCATGGGAGCAAAGTTCCAAAGGGACTAGCTACTTAGTGATGATGATGAATGAAATCAGAAAATAGTCTAGTGAACCACTAGTATCAACTATTATAAGAAAGAGCAGAAGAAGATTTATTGGGCATACGCTGAAAAGAAATGATCAAAAAATCAGAAAGCAGGCAGGGAAGTGTGAGACAAGGAGTTCAGGAAAGAAAGAATGCCATATGGACTGCAGAAAAACATTTTCGCAGAGAGGCAAAGTAGATCGAACTCAATTCCACATAGGAGATTGAACGAGTTGCCCAGGATAGAGAGGTATGAAGGAATTGTTTGTAGGCCCTATGTAACGTATAACATTGTGAGAGAAATATAATACCGATGTGACATGATACGAGTTTTGCTAGTTTCATTTACGACAATCGAGATAAAACAATTGAGGCCAAATACTTAGGAGCAATTTTCACAGCAGATGGAAGTATCAATAGCGAAATTAGCAATCGTTGCACAAAAGCTAACCAAGTATTGGGACAGTTAACACCACTGTTGTCACATAAAGAGATACCGCTAACAACTAAAGCAAATCTCATAAGAACGATTTTCTGGCCAACACTATGTTACCAGTGTTAAACATGGCCAATAACAGCAGCTAATGAGCGGAAAATCATAACCACAGAGATGAGGTGTCTTAGAAGAGCTGCAGGTGTGACAATAAGAGACAAAATTAGAAATGAAGAAATCAGAAGAAGACTGGATGTGAATCCAGTTATGCAATTCATAAAAGAACAACAGATTAAATGGTTTGGACACCTGACCAGAATGTCCTGGTATCGCCTACCACAGAGAGCCACACAGAAAAAGTTTAATGAGTACAAGGCAAGAGGAAACCACGCAAAAGATGGAGCAACGGCAGCCTTACGAACATGAATATCAGCTTACAAAGTGCCTTAAAACAAGCAAACACAAGATCACTACGTTTCACCCCAACACTTCTATAAAGAAGTAAATGATGGAAGAGAAGAACAAGCACACACAAGATCACTACGTTTCACCCCAACACTTCTATAAAGAAGTCAATGGTGGAAGAGAAGAACAAGCACACACAAGATCACTACGTTTCACCCCAACACTTCTATAAAGAAGTCAATGGTGGAAGAGAAGAACAAGCACACACAAGATCACTACGTTTCACCCCCAACACTTCTATAAAGAAGTCAATGGTGGAAGTGAAGAACAAGCACACACAAGATCACTACGTTTCACCCCCAACACTTCTATAAAGAAGTAAATGGTGGAAGAGAAGAACAAGCACACACAAGATCACTACGTTTCACCCGGCAACACTTCTATAAAGAAGTCAATGGTGAAAGAGAAGAAGAAAAGATAGAACAAGTTAACACTGTATATCTTTCGTTCCAGTCAGTGGATCAGTTAACACTAACTTCCTGCAGATAGTTGTCGTATTGACACGTAGTCACATGATAGTCTTCAATAGTTGTGTTTTTTTTGTGTGCAAATAATTGAGATTTGATTGAGTTACATAGACAGTTGGGGTGGTAATGTTCTGTTCAGGACAAGCTATTTGATGATGACATGGACAGCTGTTGTAATGCTCAGAAATGAGAAGTATTCTACTCTACATGAAACCTAGACGTGACTGTCTCGAAGCCTAGATCGACCCCTTTGACTCTCTTACACCATAGAAGGACCACAGACTAGACACAACTCTCTTACACCATAGAAGGACCACAGACTAGACACAACTCTCTTACACCATAGCAGGACCACAGACTAGACGCAACTTACACCATAGAAGGATCACAGACTAGACACAACTCTCTTACACCATAGAAGGATCACAGACTAGACACAACTCTCTTACACCATAGAAGGACCACAGACTAGACGCAACTCTCTTACACCATAGAAGGATCACAGACTAGACACAACTCTCTTACACCATAGAAGGATCACAGACTAGACACAACTCTCTTACACCATAGAAGGACCACAGACTAGACGCAACTCTCTTACACCATAGAAGGACCACAGACTAGACGCAACTCTCTTACACCATAGAAGGACCACAGACTAGACGCAACTCTCTTACACCATAGAAGGATCACAGACTAGACACAACTCTCTTACACCATAGAAGGATCACAGACTAGACACAACTCTCTTACACCATAGAAGGACCACAGACTAGACGCAACTCTCTTACACCATAGAAGGATCACAGACTAGACGCAACTCTCTTATATCATAGAAGGACCACAGACTAGACACAACTCTCTTACACCATAGAAGGATCACAGACTAGACGCAACTCTCTTACACTATAGAAGGACCACAGACTAGACACAACTCTCTTACACCATAGAAGGACCACAGACTAGACGCAACTCTCTTACACCATAGAAGGACCACAGACTAGACACAACTCTCTTACACCATAGCAGGACCACAGACTAGACGCAACTTACACCATAGAAGGATCACAGACTAGACACAACTCTCTTACACCATAGAAGGATCACAGACTAGACGCAACTTACACCATAGAAGGACCAGAGACTAGACACAACTCTCTTATATCATAGAAGGACCACAGACTAGACACAACTCTCTTACACCATAGAAGGACCACAGACTAGACGCAACTCTCTTATATCATAGAAGGACCACAGACTAGACGGATCTCTCTTACACCATAGAAGGACCACAGACTAGACACATCTATCTTACACCACAGAAGGACCACAGACTAGACTCAACTCTCTTACACCATAGAAGGACCACAGACTAGATGCAACTCTCTTACACCATAGAAGGACCACAGACTAGACGCAACTCTCTTACACCATAGAAGGACCACAGACTAGACACAACTCTCTTACACCATAGAAGGACCACAGACTAGACACAACTCGTTTACACCATAGAAGGACCACAGACTAGACACAACTCTCTTACACCATAGAAGGACCACAGACTAGACACAACTCTCTTACACCATAGAAGGACCACAGACTAGACACAACTCGTTTACACCATAGAAGGACCACAGACTAGATGCAACTCTTTTACACCATAGAATGACCACAGACTAGATGCAACTCTCTTACATCATAGAAGGACACCAGACTAGACGCAACTCTCTTAAAACCTAGAAGGACCACAGACCAGACTCAACTCTCTTAAAACCTAGAAGGATCATTTTTACCTCTTACACTCTAGAATAGTCTAGAACATAGATTCCCAAACTTTTTCAGCCCACCGCCCACTAGCACAACATAAACTTTGTAACGCCTCCCCACCACATCATAACAGTTTGCCAACGCACCCCTCCCCTCCCCACATATATATTATACATGCTCTATTTTCTCTTTGACGTAGAAAATTATATATATTTATGTTATACATGGTCAATTTCCAAATGATTATTTAAAGGAAATAGGAAATTGATTTAAAAAATGAATCGTATAAGATGGGATTAAAATATAAGATGAATTTAACTGCAAAATTCAAATTTTTATTGATTATTCAATCGAAAAATCACGAAAATAATTTATTTAAAATTTGTATTATTAATTTCTTCTTTAAGGAACCGCCGACCCTTAATCGTCTAAACACCCCCCAAATTCTTCTGAACCCACTATCGGCCCCCCTAGAACGCTTCAGCACACACTGGGGTACGGCCCACTTTGGGAAACGCTGGTCTAGAAGGACCACTGCCCAGATGTGACACTTATATACCATAGAAGGTCCCCTGACCAGGCGTAACTCTCTTACAAAATAGAAAGACCATAAGACGAAGAATGACGACACCAAATTATAATTTCAGTCAAATTCTTATAAGTTTACATAATCTTATCAAAAGAATAAGAATCCGACAATCAAGGTTCGTCGGGCATATAATGTGAAGAAAAGGTTTAGACCATTTGGTGGCAACATGTAAAATTCAGGGAAAGAGTGATCGTGGAAGACAGAGGGAGAAGATATTGGATGTCCTGACATCATGGTTCGACACCAGATCGGCGTCAGAACTGATTACATGCACTAAGCAGAGAGAGTTGTGGAGAGACATGATCGACTACGTCGGCAGGCATGGCACTTGTTTGATTGAATCTTATCTATCATTTCTTACAATTATAATAATTTGATGTAGTTTTGTCTATCATTTCTTCATTTGCCAATACTGGTAATTTTTAGAATCGGGGTATTAGATTGCTGTCGATTGCTAATATCCAGTTCGCTAAACATAGCTTTGTCCATAGTTTAACATTCCAACTTTTGCTAATATCTAGTTCGCTAAACATAGCTTTGTCTATAGTTTAACATTCCAACTTTTGCTAATATCTAGTTCGCTAAACATAGCTTTGTCTATAGTTTAACATTCCAACTTTTGCTAATATCCAGTTCGCTAAACATAGCTTTGTCTATAGTTTAACATTCCAACTTTTGTTAATATCTAGTTCGCTAAACATAGCTTTGTCTATAGTTTAACATTCCAACTTTTGCTAATATCTAGTTCGCTAAACATAGCTTTGTCTATAGTTTAACATTCCAACTTTTGTTAATATCTAGTTCGCTAAACATAGCTTTGTCTATAGTTTAACATTCCAACTTTTGCTAATATCTAGTTCGCTAAACATAGCTTTGTCCATAGTTTAACATTCCAACTTTTGCTAATATCTAGTTCTCTAAACATAGCTTTGTCCATAGTTTAACATTCCAACTTTTGCTAATATCTAGTTCTCTAAACATAGCTTTGTCCATAGTTTAACATTCCAACTTTTGCTAATATCTAGTTCGCTAAACATAGCTTTGTCTATAGTTTAACATTCCAACTTTAACTAATATCCAGTTCTCTAAACATAGCTTTGTCTATAGTTTAACATTCCAACTTTTGCTAATATCTAGTTCGCTAAACATAGCTTTGTCCATAGTTTAACATTCCAACTTTTGCATCGTCTTGTTGTCTCTTGTAAATATTGCGCTAGCTTTGACACCACGTGATACACACAATTCATCCTGAATATTTACACAGAAACAACAAAGTTCATGATCATCAACAGAACGCCATACCCACTTAATATTCATGTCCACAACATCATGCTCAAATTGGTCCCCGAATTCAAATACACCAGAAAATATATTGACAGAGAAATTGAAGCCGGATCCAAAAGCAAGCAAAAGCAATGACAAAGCAACTGCTATTTGTTATACGCCCGTATATGGTAAACTAGTGAAAAAGGTAGAGGTGAGAAAAATAAATTATAATATTTCACTGTAATGTTTAAGCGGTGGTGTCTGTGGTCTAAGGGAAAGTGACTCGGTCTTACAAAAGGACGATGGCACCACCGTTCAGAAAGCAATGGCAAACTACTGAACGTAATAATGCCTAGAAAAATCACAAACAGCGTTAAAAACTGGGGTTGATTCGCAAAGTCCTGGAAAGGATATGTAATTAGAAAAGAATATTTAAGCAGTTCTGCTGTATTAGCAAGAAACATGGAGAACTACTAAAACTATAACGAATAAATTGCAAATATTTATCAAGTAATGTCTGCACATAATAGAAGAAATGAGATGGTATGTGATATGGTCACAATGGGGAAGCTTATAGAGAGAACGAAACATATCCCAGTAAAAACAAAATCGATAATGCTTGATATGTCACAATTTGAGAAAACTAGAGGAAGATATAGCAAGAAAGGTCTTTTTATGGAACCCTGTAGCGAAAGTGAAATAGAGGAAGCATATAAATACACGGAAAAGATATTTGGAGGTAGAGATTATTGATATACAGAAGAGCTGGAAGGAACTGCAAGAGAAAAGTAATTATAGAAAAACTTAACATAAGTTGGTTGAGGGTCTATGTCCCAACCAGAGTTAAAAGGCACAGTGGAGGGAGAAGATATAGAGAGATAGAAGAGAGAGAAAATTAAAGTGTCACACAGACACACATACCTAGATGTCTGTCTGCCTGTCTGTCTGTCTATCTGAATATATATATATATATATATGTATTTATATTTTACCCTCATCACCTTATATCTACTTTTCTATCTCTCTCTCTCTCTCTCTCTCTTTTTATTTTCTTTCCTCTCTCCGTTTTTGTTTACATCTATCTCTTATCTCTAATAATGTTCCTCTCCCTTTCTGCATCCCCCTCTTCTTTCTTCCTCTCTTTCTCTTCCCTCCCCTCTCTCTAACTCTCCTATCGGTCCTCGCTGTGTATCCCTCTATTTCTGTATCATCTTCCATATAGTATCCCTCTTCTTTCTTCCTGTCTCTGTCTCTTCTCTCTCTCTTCTCTCTCTCTCTCTCTCTTCTCTCTCTCTCTCTCTCTCTCTTCTCTCTCTCTTTTCTCTCTCTTCTCTCTCTCTTCTCTCTCTCTCTCTCTTTTCTCTCTCTCTCTCTCTTCTCTCTCTCTCTCTCTCTCTCTCTCTCTCTCTCTCTCTCTCTTCTCTCTCTCTCTCTCTCTCTTCTCTCTCTCTCTTTTCTCTCTCTCTTCTTTCTCTTCTTTCTTCCTGTCTCTTCTCTCTCTTTTCTCTCTCTCTCTAACTCTCCCTATCGGTCCTCCCTGTGTATCCCTCTATGTATATATCATCTCCCATATACTATCCCTCTTATGTACAGATTTAACTCTATAAATTGTCTAAATTGGAGGTTAACATAACCTCTATTGATCGCATGTGACCAGTTCTCTCTACGCAAACCATCAACACCTCTTGTTGTATAACGTCTGTACGTCTTTCTCAGGATCGTTCCCTGGTTTGAGACTTTTAAATTGTCTTTCTCTTCATTTCTTTTTTAATCGAATTTTGTACCAGGAGACAGATTTATTTCTAGCACCTTATTTATACAACACTATCACAGAATTATAGGGACGAGGTTCTGGAATTTTATTTCTTACACCTTATTTATACAACACTATCACAAAATTGTTGGGACGAGGTTCTGGAATTTTATTTCTTACACCTTATTTATACAACACTATCACAGAATTATAGGGACGAGGTTCTGGAATTTTCAAAACTGACTGTAAAATTGTAGCGTTACAATTATTCTATGATATTTTGTTACACATATTTAGTGGGATGCAAAGGGTTCAAGAAAGAGAGGTCGACCTAAGGAGACCCTGAAACCAACTTTGCTGAGAGAGGCAGGAAATATCGGTCTCAGTTCCATGGAGGAGATTGAGCGAGTTGCCCAGATAGAGCAGTATTGGGAAATTGCTTTCAGGCCCTATGTAACGTATAACGGTACGAGAGGAATTATTAATTAATTAATTAATTTTGTTAAATGTCTGACTGAAACTATGATGTTCAGTTATTCAAGTCAATAACTCTCACCACCGCCTACTTTAGCAGAAGGTCGACTAGCTTAAGTGAGGAAGTTGGAAAATTCCAGTTGCAATGGTGTGCAATTCGCATATGTTTATTACGATATTAAATGTCTTGCTGCAATCTTACTTTATTCTATGAGTCCATAAATATTTATTGATGAAACGTTTTAATGTCACTGATATTATATAGTGATTACTTAGTGATTACTTAGTGGCCAACACTATGTTACCAGTGTCAAACATGACCAACACTATGTTACCAGTGTCAAACATGACCAACACTATGTTACCAGTGTCAAACATGACCAACACTATGTTACCAGTGTCAAACATGACCAACACTATGTTACCAGTGTCAAACATGGCCAACACTATGTTACCAGTGTCAAACATGACCAACACTATGTTACCAGTGTCAAACATGACCAACACTATGTTACCAGTGTCAAACATGACCAACACTATGTTACCAGTGTCAAACATGACCAACACTATGTTACCAGTGTCAAACATGACCAACACTATGTTACCAGTGTCAAACATGTCCAACACTATGTTACCAGTGTCAAACATGACCAACACTATGTTACCAGTGTCAAACATGTCCAACACTATGTTACCAGTGTCAAACATGTCCAACACTATGTTACCAGTGTCAAACATGTCCAACACCATGTTACCAGTGTCAAACATGTCCAACACTATGTTACCAGTGTCAAACATGTCCAACACTATGTTACCAGTGTCAAACATGTCCAACACTATGTTACCAGTGTCAAACATGTCCAACACTATGTTACCAGTGTCAAACATGTCCAACACTATGTTACCAGTGTCAAACATGTCCAACACTATGTTACCAGTGTCAAACATGTCCAACACTATGTTACCAGTGTCAAACATGGCCAACACTATGTTACCAGTGTCAAACATGGCCAATAACAGCAGCTAATGAGCGAGAAATCATAACCACAGAGATGAGGTGTCTTAAAAGAGCTGCAGGTGTGACAATAAGAGACAAAATTAGAAATGAAGAAATCAGAAGGAGACTGGATGTGAAACCAGTCATGCAATTCATAAAAGAACAACAGATTAAATGGTTTGGACACCTGACCAGAATGCCCTGGTATCGCCTAACACAGAGAGCCACACATAAAAAGTATAATGAGTACAAGGCAAGAGGAAGACCACGCAAAAGATGGAGCGACGGCATCAAGAACAGCCTTACGAACATGAATATCAGCTTGCAAAGTGCCTTAAAACAAGCACACAAGATCACTACGTTTCACCCCAACACTTCTATAAAGAAGTAAATGGTGGAAGAGAAGAACAAGCACACACAAGATCACTACGTTTCACCCCAACACTTCTATAAAGAAGTCAATGGTGAAAGAGAAGAAGAAGACTTAGTGATTAATTAAATTATGACTCAATCTAATCTTGTTTTTGAGTGTTGAGATAGATTTTTCAATGAATTCGTACAATGAATATCTAACAATATTGAAATGCAAGGAAACGGGACGTGAGAAAGATGATTTCTCGACATTTTCACTTATTAGTCATTTTGATACTGTGAACACTCTCCCAACATCCCTGATTTCTTCTATGGATGCACTGAACACTTTCCCAACATCCCTGATTTTTCTATGGATGCACTGAACACTCTCCCAACATCCATGAGGTCTACTTTGGACACACTGAGTATTCGTCTGACACACATACTATGTGGACACACTGAGTATTCGTCTGACACACATACTATGTGGACACACTGAGTATTCGTCTGACACACATACTATGTGGATACACATCACGTATATATAGATACACCTCACGTATATATAGATACACATCACGTATATATAGATACACATCACGTATATATAGATACACATCACGTATATATAGATACACATCACGTATATATGATGACTCATACCATTGACGCCTCCCCACAAAATACACCTTTATATATGTATATACAAAACGCTACACTCTATTGAACTGCTTCTTTACCCGTGCTCTAGGCTATCAACAGTATAGTCTTATATATGAATGTTCAACACAATATTTATCCCCACATTGTGATATCAGTGCCAAACCTGAAAGCTTACAACAAACGATAGTAGAAAACTAGTCACGGCAGAGATGAAGTGACTACGCAGAATGCTGGGTGTAACAAGAAGAGATCGGTTGAGAAATAAAGACATCAAGAAAGAAGTGGGTACAGCGTAGAACATCAGTACTAGACTTCATCAAGAAACAACAAATTAAATGATTCGACCACATAAACAGATTACCAACAGATAGTGCACCTCAAAGAGCAATGTTGCACCGATACAATGCACACAAACAAAATGTCATAATTCATAGTTAGTTCATAGTTCATAAGTACGGTTCCAACTTCACTGCAATGGGTCACCCCATAATTGCTCCGTTCCTGTGCCAATGAAAATCACACGAAATGCTAACAACTGTGAAATGTTTCCTGTGTGAACTAATTCCAGAACGAAACAGCCGCGTTCCGCCACAAAAAGAAACCGGCACCGCATAAAATGCATATGGCCGTCGCTAATGTAGCAACACAAAACTGTTCATCACTTGAATTGCAATTCTTGTCGAAGGAACATCAATCATGACAAAATCCAGCTTTTTGCACTCGCAATATAACTGCATACGGCAGATTGAGCTTGTTCGTCATAACCGCTGTCCGCCATTTTCTGAATGCACACAACAAACGCACGGTTGACACAGCAAAAGCATTCCATGTAACAGTCATACAAAATGTCAGCCACGCAATAGATATACAACAGAGGCGAGAAAAGACACTATTTATGAAGAGCATACAAGGGCTCGTTCTAGAGACTGTTCTCGACGCTGTCAGGCTAAACCAGATTGGATAAAAGAAAATAAAGAAAGTATGTGGGAAAAGAAAGACAGTCTCACAATCATACACCACAACGCCACCACTAGAATATCAGTATTATCAAACTCGTTGATAAATGTGATGCAACAGTTGTCTAATATAAATACTTATATCATCAGGAAAAAAAAACGCAAGCAGCTTTCTATCGTTCATTCTATATTTCACGTCCTACCCATGCTATGGTACCCTATAATTGACTGGTTTGTGTCCTCCTCATCAATAACTCGATCCTTGATAACCGCCTCTCAAACAATTGTCTCTGCACTTTATATCTGTGATAGCAGTTTATGAAAGTCTGCATTTGATATATACTTCATAAATTTCCCTACAAATCTCGAACAGTTCTTGTAGACCTAGTGTCGTTGTATGTCTCTATGTTCTTCTATCTTTCTTTTCTCAAATCCTGTTTTACTTTAGCGTCAGAATAAGAAGGGATTTCTAGAACGCACTTTTGTGTGCGCTTCATAAATAGTGTTTTTCGTCGCCTCTGTTATCTCTGAGGTCCACCTTTTGCGTGGACGGCCTTTTGTTTTGTATCCATTGTACCGGAGTAAGATTTTTCTTTGAAACGCACTGTCTGTTGGTAATCTGCTTCAGTGGCCGAACCATTTGATTTGTTGTTTTGAGATGAAGTTCAGTACTGATGCTGTAACCATATTTTTCCTGATGAACAAATGAAGTTTGTATGTTACTGGTCGTAAATCTGAATTTGTGGACAATGTGTTTCATCTCATAGTATTGTCAGCTTCGAAATCTTCTTGTGTAAGAAGAAAATAAATCTAGCACAATGAACTGAATCCTTTTTTTTTTTTTTCTTTTTTTTTTTTTCTTTTTCTTTCGTCCGCTTTCAACTCAGACGAAGTTTCATCTCTGAAACTGATTTTTGCGTGAAAATCTGTTTTCCAATTTCTTACAATGGCAGCAGCGTGCACATTGTAAATTACTTTACACTGGCAGCCGTGTGCTCAATGTACTCGTAATTAGTATTCCTCGCCATACAGGCAGATTTTCTCCGACTTCAGAGGTACTCACGTTATCGTCCTGAGTAAGACCAGGGACTCGAACAAATGCCGGACAGTAGGTTCGAACCCGAGCTATGAGGCGTCTCACAGCTAGCAGGCCGAGCTACTATCAACTACTCTAGGCAGTCCCCGAACTGAATCCTAAATCTGTAGAACATTTTAAAATATGTAATCAAGAACGGAAATGTTTTTTCGGGCATGTGATGCGGAGGGGAGGTTTAGAACACATTGTGACAACCGATAAAATCGAGGGTAGACGAGACAGGGAAAGACAGAGAGAAAATGTTGGATGGCCTGACTTCATAGCACGGTAGAGCGTCAACCGTTTGACCGAATGGATAAGTGCGTGGGCTCCATTCGGAGACCCAGTTCGATTCTCGGTAAGGCCAATGAGTATTTTTTTCTGTCTGGGGCATAATGAAAATATCCTAACCTGAAAAATTTCGCAGTGACTGCACTAACATTGCGGCCATTAACCCTTTCACGCCGTAATTACTTTTTTTTTTATCACAGGAAGCATTTATATTGGAGTCAGTGGCGGCTCATGATTATTTATGTTGGTGGGGCCAGACAAACATTTTCGGAAAAATCATGGTTTTAGGTTAGATTATATTTTAACTTATAAAATAATAAATACACGTTACACATTACTTTTGGTGGGACCCGGCCCCATAGACCCTTAATGACGAGCCGCCAGTGATTAGAATGTATACTGAACTAGCTAATATACTGTCTTTGCGTCATATTAAAAAGTAATGTGAACAAGTGGATCAGCTCCGAAGAAGGAAAGAGTTAAATTCATCAGTTTCATGTTCCCCTGTAACACAGACAGTAAAGATAGTCAAATAAAAATGAAGCAGTGAACCACACATTTAGCGAGACAACTTGATAATAAATTCCTTGAATGTAAAATACCTAGTATAATTTCATTACTCAAATCTACACATGTTATGTCAAAATAAACATGGCTTCAAGGTTCTTGAAACAAATTAAGTGTAAAACATTTTAAAAAATATATGTTCTCATAACGTTTTATCGTGTATCTTCTGGAACCTATTACCTTCGTTATGTGAGGGCTTTTTTTAAAAAAATTCATATTTACCTCATCATTTCCGCTGTGTTCGTTTGTTTGATGAATATAGGCTACATAAGTGTATCTTCGAATCTTCTGAATATAGGCTACATAAGTGTATCTTCGAATCTTCTTGAACATTTCTGGTAAAGTATACAATAGTACTATAATTTACTTCTAAATTACCCCGGCTGGTATTTTAACAGTCATCTGACATATGTTTCTCCAAACATATATGTCAGATGAATGTTAAAATACCAGCCAGGTATTTAGAAGTAAATTTATCTTTGATGAATGTTAAAATACCAGCCGGAGGGTAGTTTAGAATCAAATTCTTCTTTGAGATTTTTCTTTAAGTCCCCGACAGAAAAAAATCATTGCCCTTACCGTGGATTGAACACGGGTCTCCTGTGTGGGAGATGCCTTCGAATCCATTCCGCCAGACGCCCCTCTCTAATTACTATATAATAACATACAGTTTTTGTGATGACCCAGATCAGGAGGAGAAAATGGAGATAAATAGGATATGTCTTTGCTGACTTTCTCGTAACCTTTTTCAGAGCAGTGTGTGAAGTCACTTCACTTCACATTACTAGATCCTAGAGTGCAGAAGGTGGGTGAGCCAATTCCGTTCCAGATGTTCAACATCGAGTTTGAGAGTGAACTCACAACTCTCTTGTGTCCGATATGATAGATGAACATTTATGCATCATGCCAATCTATCCCTCAAGGGTACGCCCCTGAAAGACATTGCCGAATATCACTAGACATGCACTAGATTTGATCGATTAAGGATATCTAACAAAGGGACGCAATAAACAGACCTGGAGACGGAGTATTCTGGAGGAACTGAAGGATACCGGATTACCCTGGGAAGTCATAACTCTACCAGACGCTCGTGTGTTGCCGGGCATTCAAGGTAAGTCATAACTCTACCAGACGTCCGTACATTGCCGGGCATTTAAAGGAAGTCATAACTCTACCAGACGCCCGTACATTGCCGGGCATTTAAGGGAAGTCATAACTCAACCAGACGTCCGTACATTGCCGGGCATTTAAGGGAAGTCATAACTCTACCAGACGCCCGTACGTTGCCGGGCATTCAAGGGAAGTCATAACTCTACCAGACGCCCGTACGTTGCCGGGCATTCAAGGAAGTCATAATCTACCAGACGCCCGTACATTGCCGGGCATTCAAGGGAAGTCATAACTCTACCAGACGCCCGTACATTGCCGGGCATTCAAGGGAAGTCATAACTCTACCAGACGCCCGTACATTGCCGGGCATTCAAGGGAAGTCATAACTCTACCAGATGCCCGTACGTTGCCGGGCATTCAAGGGAAGTCATAACTCTACCAGATGCCCGTACGTTGCCGGGCATTCAAGGGAAGTCATAACTCTACCAGATGCCCATGTGTTGCTGGGCATTCAAAGGAAGCAAGGAATAGTAACACTGCGACCTACAATGCATGTCGTAAGAGACAGCTGAGGTAGAGGTCTAGGAAGTTACCTAGTAAATAAAAGCGTCGTAGAAATCGGATGTGCTGGTCTACTTGTAGACGTATAACAGGGCAGAACGAACAATCGCTTTTAGACTCAGATCACATACAAATCACAAAGAGTGGTTAACAAGTGGTTGATATGGAGCGTACAAAGAAGAAGAAGAAGAAACTGCCAGAAACCGTACAAAATGGAAAACAAAGGTTGACGACCTATGCTTCTTGAGTATGAAAAAAGAATAAGAAAAAGGCTACTAGTAAATCAACTAACAAAAATTAAACACAATATTTTAAAAGTGCTCAGTTCTTCCATGACTTGAGTGGTTAAATTTACATTAAATGAGAAATTACTGATCGATGGCGGAGACGGACGATAAAACCTAGAATGATTGATTGATTGTTTTATAGGACCTTAATCATTGCACTTCGGTGAGTAACCATGTGTGCTACGATCTCTTTCTTACACAGGAAGATCACAGATGCAATGCACGAATTCTGTAGCACCGGAGAGGGTCTCCCGATATAATTTTGAAGATATTTTTGCAGATATTTTATTAACATTTTTTTTTCTAATGAATTTTGTCCGGGCATCCAGACTGTTCTTCTCGTTTTTGAACTGATATTATTTCATTTACGTGATCAAATTGAAAACAGGACCTACTTTGTATCCTCCATCTCCGATAGGACTAGGAACTCGATCTAACCTACACTGAGATCAGGGATCTCTGGAAAAATATCCAGATTTCTCCACGAGAGAGCAAACCTGGTACCTTTGGCACGATAGACGATCACCTAACCTCTACGCCACAGATACCGCCGTGTACAAGTTGTACACGTGTAAGAACTCAAGGCAGGTGAAATTCGATAAAAGAATGCTGCAAAATAGCTGCCGGGAAAAATTCTTCAAAAGATTGAAAAAAATATTTGCAAGATGTATAGTTTTCTTCATAAACAAATATCAGGGACCCTCGACGATGCAACGCGTTCTTGCACTGCCGCTAACATCTTCGTTCGTTCGTAAGAAATAGGTAGAAACACACATGGTTATTCATTGAAGTGCAATGATGATAGTCATATCAATCAATCAATCATTCAATCAATCAAATAATTTGAATCACGTAACCAACAAATGTGAACGGAAAAACTGTTCTGCTTCTTCAAACGCTCAATATCAACCACTTGTTAACCATTCTGTGTGATTTGTATGTGATCTGAGCCTAAGAGCGATTGTACGTTGTGCCATTTATGCGTCTACAAGTAGGCCAGCACATCCGATTTCTGCGATGCTTTTATTTACTAGAGTCACACGAGTGGTTACCGGGGCCCAAATTTGTGGTGTAAAGAATAGAACCACTGTTACCTGCCACGCATGTCGTAAGAGGTGACTAAGGAGGTTTGGCTGAAATAGGATGCACATGTCCTAAACATGTAGAAGTCTATGCGTTTAGGGGCATACGAAACCAATGTACAACGTATACACGTTCTTGTCAAATATCAAACATATCACAAAGAGGGATTAAAATTGGTCGTAAAGAATGAACGCAAAGAATAAATAACTTACTAGAGTAGCTTTCCTTGCCTAGGTCCTACATCAATATCCTCATGCGACGTGCCTTGTAGGGCGCAGTTGTACTATTCTTTGATTCCCTTGCGGGCCCCGGCACCACACCGGAGTGGAGAGACTGTTGATATGTGCCATATTTTTTCCCAAAAAAATTCAGCATTCCAAAAAGTTATTTTATCTTTTATTTTTAACTACAAAGTTTCCCCAAATTCAAATGGTTGCCTGAGGCACACTACTTTGAGTGGCATGCCCCTTTCCTTCGGAGCAAACGTTACGATGATGCTAAATGGGCCCGTATTGATTTTCTTGAAGATTACGCTTTGAACGCCTGCTAAACGACCTTTGAACATTTCAGATGCATGGATTTAGTGTGCATTGGATTTTCTCGCATTTAAATGAAGAAATCTTTAACGTTAACTGGTTAATTATATTTAGGTATCGCCCGAGTGGTTGCCGGGGCGAAAATTGGGATGTAAAGAATAGAACCACTGTTACCTGCCACTCATGTCGTAAGAGGCGACTAAGGCGGTAGGAAGTGGGAGCTAGCTACCCACACCATAAAAAACACTAGATGGCTACAGAACGGAGAGCGAACCGAGTAAACACTGGCTGAAACTGGAGGCATCATCGAAGGATGAGCACCAGAGCTCCAAATGGTGCTGAAGATGTGACGTAAAATACACCAATGCTAAAGTGATGAATCAGATTTCCACATGAAAAGAATTTATGGGAAATCTGGTACATCGGTCTGGGCGGTGATCGCGAGAGATAGAGATATATTTAGGTATATTTCATACATATTGTAGATATTGCCGTGTTAAGTAATAACAATCTAGATATGCAAAAAAAAGGTAAATTGTCATCTATATCATCAAAAGTTGGACTGCAGATAAGCTATGAAAAGACAAATATAATGAAGACACCTATGACAAGTAATGCAAATATCATCCTGGAATCTAAAATGATAAAAATAACAGAGCACTTCACCTATTTAGGTAGCAATTGTGATTGCACAGAAAATGTTTAAAAATAAATATCAGCTTTTAAAAGTCTAAATAAAATATGGAACTGCGAGTTAAATAGTATTAAAACTAAATTACGAATTTTCAATTCAATTGTTGTATCTATTCTAATATAAGCCAGCGAGAGTTGGAAATGACTAATGATATAGAAAGCACGTTGACTGAATATCTTCTTCTTTCTTCTTGTCAATCGTTCTTTTTGACCATTTTGATTGTAATATATAAACAGCCTTTGCCAAGAATGTTTTTACGTTACATCATTCAGTACCATTTGGAGCTCTGGTGCCTATCCTTCGGCGACGAGTCCGGTTTCAGCCAGCGTTTTCTGGGTTCGCTCTCTATCAGCCTTTGGCTTTCCCCAGCCTACCTGCAAGGCAGCAGGTTGCTATTTTCTTTAAAATTGCGACCCTTAGTCAACCTGTCCTCCTGGGTTGTTGATTGTCATCTGCCCAGGTTACCTGTCTTATTTTGGACTACTTGGTTTTCCTACCATACAGTTTTTTGTACGGTTTGCTCCGCTAGACTCTGATTGTCCCAAATCTAACTACAAGGCAGCAGTACCCTGACTGAATTTAAAAATAGATGTCTGTTAAAAAAAAATAATGAACATAAAATCGGACGAATTAAGGAGAAGTGATGAAATCAGAGATATGTTTGGTCAACCACTAGTGGCATTTGTTATAAGAAAGAGTAGATGGAGATATTTTGGGTATACACTGAGAAGAAATGATCAAAAAGTACCAAAGCAGGCATTGGAGTAGGGTGCAAAGGGTTCCAGAAAGAGAGGACGTCTTAGGGAGACCCGGAAACGAACTTTGCTGAGAGATGCAAGAAATATCGGTCTCATTCCATGGAAGAGATTGAGCGAGTTTCCAGGGTAGAGCGGTATGGAAAATGTACTTGCAGGCGCTATGTAATGTACGAGAGAAATGATTATTATCATTATTATATTACATTATGACTGGTCCAAGGGATCTAAACTATTATCTAATTCACATGTCAGACAGAAACACAGACTCCAGAGCACATCCTGCAGTCATGTTCATTGTACATTCACCAACGAAACGAAATATGGCCTCATGAACAAAGTTTACAGAGCAAGCTATGGGGAACTCTCGAAGAACTCCAACTGACATGCAGCTTCATAGAGACAACCTATCTCATGATTTAGACGAGCATACGAAACCGAACGCAAAGAATAAGAAGCAGAAAATAGAATTATTCATGGAAACATTATAATTTTTTCAACATTATTGCAAAATCCTCTGTTGGAAGGGTTTGCAGACTGCAACTAGCCCTTTCGCTGCTACATACTTTCCGAAGGCTGAGCTAAAAATAGCTACTCTTTGTTTCTAGATCACAAACGTGAATGTACGCTTATACCAGTGACAGTTGCAATGTATAACGTGTTAACACATCTTTAGCCCACAGAGGCGAGATAATAACAGACGTGTTAATACGTCTTTATAAGTGAATGGGAAAAACGTATATATACGTCCTTAGCAGCTAAAGGGCTAGGCATGTCAACGAAATTACTTTTTTGTATTGGGCCCTTACCCTGCATTGCTATAAGAGGTGAACCCAGTTATGGTTTGAACGTGTACAAGTTCCAAGCATCTTCATCCTTTCGAATGAGAACTGCTCGAATTTATTTTAATGTATTAAGTTGTCTATTGGCTTTTTTTCGATCCAGAAGCACTTGAGCTTTTAACTCTTCAGCTCGGTGCCATGGACATCGTAACCCTTCGGTTCGGTGCCACGAACACCGCAAATCTGGAGAACCTGTGGCTTTTCTGCCAGTCCGCGGAATTGAACCCGCACTCACAGAGGACTTGTCACCCGCAGTCCAATGCGCTTTGGACACGCTGAGCAGGCGGGCGTCTATTTGCTTTATGAAGGCTCCCTCCATTTGGCAGTGATCAAGTGAGTTCTACTCTTTGATCGTAACTAAAAGGCAGAGAAGCAAAGTTTGTGGAGCAACTTTCAGAGAAAATACAATTTTAACCATCTTCAAACTTCCATTGGGGACGCTCGCTGGTGACGTAGAGGTAGTGAACTGTCCCTGATAGCTTCCTGTGTAAGAAAGAAATTGGAGAACACATGGTTATCCTCCGAACTGCAATGAATGATGGTTCTATAAATCAATCAATTCATCAATCAACTTTCAGAGAAGGATTGTCAGAATTGATATAAACTAGTTTCATATTAGATTAAACATAAATGATTGTCTTGCATAGTTTGAAGATGCAACAGGTGATATTGGTATTCAGTTATAAAATTATGTATATTCAATAGCGAGAAATAGTCGATATAAGGTTTCATCACGAGGAAGGAAACAGTAGTAAACAAAACAACATGTTTCCTGGCAACCATTATCAGACCGGAAATGGGAACGTTATGGAAAGCAGCTCAGGTCCGAACAGAACTTGAGCAGACGAAGACAGTGTCTGTCAACCTCGTCGCAATAAAAGGGGGATAAATCAGGAGATACAAATAAACACAGGAATACAGATAATCCAAGGGTGTAAGTAAAGAAACACATATGAATAAACAAGGGGGTCACATGTAAATAATTCGAGTGACCAAATAAGTAAGTCTAACAATTAATACTAATAAAAGCAAGATACTCAAAATAAATGCAAAAGAACGCAGTTGAGGTTATGGTTAAGAAAACACCCACAGAAACTGTCGTTACTGTCTGTAGTACAGCTTTTTAGAGCGATGTAGGACAGGTGGGACGTGAGCCTGAGAAATTAATGTCCGCATGGTATACCGTCAAAGTGAAGAAGAGGAAGACCACGGAGAAGATGGATTCAGGATGTAACTGATGGTTTGAACATGACGACTGCAGAGGCAGGACATCTGACCTATAAAAAAAGTAAAGGAACCCTTTCATACCTCGTGGTATATAGGTCAATACAGTGTTAGGCCTGTATTTTCATTGACCGTCGGCACACGATGGGTGATGTGGTCAGCATCACGCCGGTCGCCTTTACTTTCCCAGAGCATGTCTGGTACCTAGTTGAGGCTGGGTCGACCTGAGAGCCGTCGTGGTCGGGACAAATTCCACGCGCATTGCGGGAGCTGAACCCAGACCACCAGCTTTGCAGAGCGAGTTCACTAACAACTACGCTACAGCGGCTCTCATCTGACCTATAAGAGAGAGAAATTCCGGAGGACTGTTGGGGTAGCGCAGTTCTGCTCAGGACAAGCTATTTGATGATGATGATGGCTAGTGCAGTCGCCGCGAAGCTGTTTAAGTTAGGATTTTTCATTTATGCCCATAACAGAAAAAAATCCTTGGCCTTACCGTGAATTGAACCACAGATCTACGAGGTTATGGTAGAGGGAAGAAAAATAGAGAAAGATGTGGGTTGAAATATTTGGGCAGTTGTGCAACCGTAGATAAGGATGTAGGACAAGAAATCAACGACAAGAATTGGAATCATAGTTGCAATATTCAGATCATTGGACAAGAAATCAACGACAAGAATTGGAATCATAGTTGCAATATTCAGATCATTGGACAAGAAATCAACGACAAGAATTGGAATCATATTTGCAATATTCAGATCATTGGACAAGAAATCAACGACAAGAATTGGAATCATATTTGCAATATTCAGATCATTGGACAAGAAATCAACGACAAGAATTGGAATCATATTTGCAATATTCAGATCATTGGACAAGAAATCAACGACAAGAATTGGAATCATATTTGCAATATTCAGATCATTGGACAAGAAATCAACGACAAGAATTGGAATCATATTTGCAATATTCAGATCATTGGACAAGAAATCAACGACAAGTATTGGAATCATATTTGCAATATTAAGATCATTGGACAAGAAATCAACGACAAGAATTGGAATCATATTTGCAATATTCAGATCATTGGACAAGAAATCAACGACAAGTATTGGAATCATATTTGCAATATTCAGATCATTGGACAAGAAATCAACGACAAGTATTGGAATCATATTTGCAATATTCAGATCATTGGACAAGAAATCAACGACAAGAATTGGAATCATAGTTGCAATATTCAGATCATTGGACAAGAAATCAACGACAAGAATTGGAATCATATTTGCAATATTCAGATCATTGGACAAGAAATCAACGACAAGAATTGGAATCATAGTTGCAATATTCAGATCATTGGACAAGAAATCAACGACAAGAATTGGAATCATAGTTGCAATATTCAGATCATTGGACAAGAAATCAACGACAAGAATTGGAATCATATTTGCAATATTCAGATCATTGGACAAGAAATCAACGACAAGAATTGGAATCATATTTGCAATATTCAGATCATTGGACAAGAAATCAACGACAAGAATTGTAATCATAGTTGCAATATTCAGATCATTGGACAAGAAATCAACGACAAGAATTGGAATCATATTTGCAATATTCAGATCATTGGACAAGAAATCAACGACAAGAATTGGAATCATAGTTGCAATATTCAGATCATTGGACAAGAAATCAACGACAAGAATTGGAATCATATTTGCAATATTCAGATCATTGGACAAGAAATCAACGACAAGAATTGGAATCATAGTTGCAATATTCAGATCATTGGACAAGAAATCAACGACAAGAATTGGAATCATAGTTGCAATATTCAGATCATTGGACAACATATGGAGATGATTAGTTTACAGGACACAGACTAAACACAATATTTACAAATCAAATGTGCGCTGAGTTTTACTGTATGGATCAGAGGCATAGCAAACTATTATCTTCTTCTTCTTCTTCGAACGCTCCATATCGACTACTTGTTAACCACTCTATGTGATTTGTATATGATCTGAGTCTAAGAGCGATTGTACGGTGTGCCAGTTATGCACCTAAAAGTAGGCCAGTTCGATTTCTGCAATGTTTTATTATTTACTAGTGTAGCTTCCATAGGTCCTGGTCCTACATCAGTCGTCTCTCACGACATGCCTTGTAGACCGCGGTGGTACTATTATTTGCATCCCTTGCGGGACACGGCACCACATGTACGCGACAACTAATATGAAGATAAACAGTCGCATTAGATGCTTTGATGGAAAATGTCTCAGAAGAACTCTCCGAATTCTTTAGGATAACAGAACACATAATACCGAGATCACCTGACGCACATCTATCGAGACAAAATGTCGATACGGACATACAAAAGAGACATTTATTGATAGGACCATCATCATTGCACTTCGGAGAGTAACCATGTGTGCTCCAATCTCTTTCTCTCACAGGAAAATCTCAGCTGCAGTGCACGAACTCCGTAGCACCACCGAGGGTCCCCAATGTAACTTTGAAGATAGTGAAGATATTTTGTAGTAATTCTATTTTAAATTATTTCTAATGAATTTGTGCCCGGGCAGCGGCTTTCCAGCCTGTTCATCTCGATTTTGAACTGTCAATTGTTCTTTTACGTGCTCAAATTGAAGAATGGACCTACGTTTTATCGTCCGTCTCCGATAGGACTAGGAACTCGATCGCACCTCACCTACAAACGAGAGAGATGGAAGTGGTTATATTATACAGTGGTTGTAGGATACGTTGGCTTTAACAAATCTACTTGATTGAAGCAACGTTTACGATCAAGTTGACAATCATAGTTTAGATGATGGAAGCGAAGCCACGACGTTTGCGTCTAAATGTCGAAGGAACACATTCCTTCTAGTTCATGTATGCTCGTACTTTTCATGGCACTTCTGCTGTACTTAAAGCATTCCGTTTTCTTGATACCAGACTTGAAAGGAATGTAAGAGCAGACGTACTTTGGCGCAGGTCTCTTATAAAAACAGCAGCTAAGCCGGTGGCATGTTTTAAGCTTAAATAGAATGAGCATCATGATGATAGTGGTTTGATGATGATGATGACGACGGTTTCTGATGACAATGATAGTGATGATAATGATGATGATGATAAGGATGATGATGACAATGATGGTGACGATGATGATGATTATTTTAAAATGATGGCAATGATGGTGGTGCTATTAATTATGATGATCATGGTTATGATGGTGAAGATGATTCTGATGAAAATGTGATTGTGACGATGATGATAATTGGGATGATAATGATGACGGTGATATTGCTGATTACAATGATGATGGTCATGATGATGTTGAAGGTGAATATTACAATCATGATGATGATAATAATAATGGTGATGATGTTTGTGATGACCATGACGGTAACTACGCTGATGATAGTGACGATGAAGTTGATACTGATAGTGATGATGATGACCATGATAGTAATAATGATTTTTATAGCAATAGTGATGATGGTGGCGATGATAATCATGAGGATGGTGGTGATGATGATGATGATGATGATGATGATGATGATGATGATGATGATGATGATGCTGAGATGATGATGATGATGATGGTGGTGGTGGTGATGATGATGATGATGATGATGATGATGATGATGATGATGATGATGATGATGATGATGATGATGATGATGATGATGCGGAAGACAAGGTTGATCACAAACGTATAACCTAAAAGAAAACGTGCTACAGACGTAGCTACTAAGTGTGTCCTGTCAATCTGTCAGTTATTGGCCCTCGGCCGGACAGTATCCACGCCCCTCGCGTTGCTCTCGATCTCATCTAAGTGTCAACTACTTGGACAGAATATTGAACCTCTCGTCTTGAAGCTATCCTAGACTAGATCATCTGTGCTTTCATTTGGATAATTTGGTGAATCATATATGATGAACTATTCCGTTTATAACAAACAGGCTTATATGAACTGATGTATCACAGAGAGCCTCATTTATCACATGGCACAACTGATGTATCACAGAGAGCCTCATTTATCACATGGCACAACTGATGTATCACAAAGAGCCTCATATATCACATGGCACAACTGATGTATCACAGAGAGCCTCATTTATCACATGGCACAACTGATGTATCACAAAGAGCCTCATTTATCAGATTTTTACAGTAATAGAAAACGTCCGTTTGGTGCCGGAACCCTCAAGGGAAGCAAAGAATAGTACCACTGCAACCTACAATGCATGTCGTAAGAGGCGACTGATGTAGGACCTAGGTATGCTAACCTAGTAAATAAAAGGCATAGCAGAAATCAGTTGTGCTGACCTACTTGTAGGCGCATAACTGGCACACTGTACAATCGCTCTTAGGCTCAGATCACATACAAATCACACAGAGTGGTTGACAAGTGATCGATATGAAGAGTTCGTAGAAGAAGAAGAAGAAGAAGTCGTAGAAAAGATTAATGATAAAAGAGAAAGTTGCATGAAATATAGTTCAGGTTGCCTCTGCGTTGCCGAAGCCCTCATGGAGAGCAACAAATAAAAACATTGCGACCTACAAGGCATGTCGTAAGAGGCGACTGAGGTAGAGAAGCTACCCTGGTAAATAAAAGCGTGGCAGAAATCGGACGTGCTGGTCTAATTGTAGGTACATAACTGGCACAATGTACAATCGCACTTAGGCTCGGATCACATACAAATCACACAGAGTGGTTAATAAGTAGTCGATATGGAGCGTTTGAAAAAGAAGAAGAATGGTTCAGATTAGTTTAACGTAAGTACACAACTCGTTTTAATACCATGGGGCATATCGGAGATTGGTTATTGCTTACTGAACTGACGACACAGCACTCCGGGCAGACCCAGTGCCGTGCCATGCTAGGATACAGAGAGGCGGTCGCATTAGGCGGTACCGTAAGGGGAAGCAAAATGCAAAATTACAATTGAATGTTACTTTAAGAGAAAAACATTTAAATGGCGGCATTTCGAAGACTTGCATCATACTGAGAAAATGTACCGCACGACACTGGGCCGAAATATAAGTGCTCAGTACTTCCCAACAGACGTCAAAGGGTATGCATACTGAGGGTTCATAACAGGCTATTGGATGATGATGAGAATGAGGGGCAGGGGTGGTATCTAGATACCTGTTTTGCTGTTTGTCTTTCTGAATATTAGTATAACGTACTGTTGTATGTTGGACTGTTTGTGTCATACTGTGTGCTGTTACTATGTTTGTATATGTACTGTTGTATGTTGGACTGTTCGTCATACTGTGTGCTGTTACTATGTTTGTATATGTACTGTTGTATGTTGGACTGTTTGTGTCATACTGTGTGCTGTTACTATGTTTGTATATGTACTGTTGTATGTTGGACTGTTTGTGTCATACTGTGTGCTGTTACTATGTTTGTATATGTACTGTTGTATGTTGGACTGTTTGTGTCATACTGTGTGCTGTTACTATGTTTGTATATGTACTGTTGTATGTTGGACTGTTTGTGTCATACTGTGTGCTGTTACTATGTTTGTATATGTACTGTTGTATGTTGGACTGTTTGTGTCATACTGTGTGCTGTTACTATGTTTGTATATGTACTGTTGTATGTTGGACTGTTTGTGTCATACTGTGTGCTGTTACTATGTTTGTATATGTACTGTTGTATGTTGGACTGTTTGTGTCATACTGTGTGATGTTACTATGTTTGTATATGTACTGTTGTATGTTGGACTGTTTGTGTCATACTGTGTGCTGTTACTATGTTTGTATATGTATTGTTGTATGTTGGACTGTTTGTGTCATACTGTGTGCTGTTACTATGTTTGTATATGTACTGTTGTATGTTGGACTGTTTGTGTCATACTGTGTGCTGTTACTATGTTTGTATATGTACTGTTGTATGTTGGACTGTTTGTGTCATACTGTGTGCTGTTACTATGTTTGTATATGTACTGTTGTATGTTGGACTGTTTGTGTCATACTGTGTGCTGTTACTATGTTTGTATATGTACTGTTGTATGTTGGACTGTTCGTCATACTGTGTGCTGTTACTATGTTTGTATATGTACTGTTGTATGTTGGACTGTTTGTGTCATACTGTGTGCTGTTACTATGTTTGTATATGTACTGTTGTATGTTGGACTGTTTGTGTCATACTGTGTGCTGTTACTATGTTTGTATATGTACTGTTGTATGTTGGACTGTTTGTGTCATACTGTGTGATGTTACTATGTTTGTATATGTACTGTTGTATGTTGGACTGTTTGTGTCATACTGTGTGCTGTTACTATGTTTGTATATGTATTGTTGTATGTTGGACTGTTTGTGTCATACTGTGTGCTGTTACTATGGTTGTATATGTACTGTTGTATGTTGGACTGTTTGTGTCATACTGTGTGCTGTTACTATGTTTGTATATGTACTGTTGTATGTTGGACTGTTTGTGTCATACTGTGTGCTGTTACTATGTTTGTATATGTACTGTTGTATGTTGGACTGTTTGTGTCATACTGTGTGCTGTTACTATGTTTACGTACTTTCATATATTGTGGCCGGCTTGATGTTAACAACGTTCCCTATTGTAAGCCGATGGTCAATTAAAACGTTTCTAACCTCCAGAGGCTTACGCAGGTCTACTACACTAGACAAGCGGGTGTTTGCGGCATTGAGCGAGCAGGCTGCATTAACAGCATCGATTGTTGGGGTATGAAGATGGCTAAGGGGGATGCTCTTCGGTCTCTCTGCGACTGTCAGTTGGATGAAGACATTTCAGTCTCTCTGCGACTGTCTGTTGGATGAAGACATTTCAGTCTCTCTGCGACTGTCAGTTGGATGAAGACATTTCAGTCTCTCTGCGACTGTCTGTTGGATGAAGACATTTCTGTCTCTCTGCGACTGCCTGTTGGATTGAAGAAATTTCCGTCTCTCTGCGACTGCCTGTTGGATGAACACACTAAAATAGATGTTGAATCGATCCAGCGATTTAAGCAGTTTGGAGTAATCCGTTGTACAAGTAGAACTGGATGCCTGAGAGGGCAGATTGAGGAGTGTGTTTAACAAGCGAGCCACAGGAACCATCAGTATGCATAGTCTTCGATGTCTGTGGGGAAAACTGAGCACATATGGATCTGGTCGGAGTCGGTTTAGCAACCAATAACAAAGCAATCAATGAAATATATAAACCTAACACTTTATTCAACAATATTCTTCGTGGTATGAAAGCATATCAACATTCAAAGGGGCTCAGATGAAGATGTTAGGGTTAGAATACAAAAGGCAAGATCAGCCGTTGCTATTCTGAAGAACATATGGAGTTCAAGAATAATCAGGAATAAAACTAAGATAATGATATTTAACTCAAATGTCAAGGCTGTTCTTCTATATGGAGCAGAGACATGTAGAACAATTAAGGGAACACCAAAAGTTGTAGACATTCATCAATAGATGCTTACGCAGGATACACCATCTGCGATGGTATGACATTACTACAAACAGGGAACTCTGGTATAGAACAGGACAATGACAGGTGGAACAAGAGATAAGGAGCAGAAGGTGGCAATGGGTAGGACACACACTAAGTAAACCCACTAACAGCATCACAAGACAGGCTCTCTGAGGAACTCCCATGGCAATAGAGGTAGGATAAGACACAGGAATGCTTGGAGACGGGAGTTGGAGACGGAATGCAAGAAAGTGGGGAGAGAGTGAAGAGATATGGAAAGGATGGCCTTGGATAGGCGTGCTTGGAAGGCTTTGGTTGCGGACGTATTCTTCCCTAGGGACGAAGGCCTTGGTTGCGGACGTATTCTTCCCTAGGGACGAAGGCCTTGGTTGCGGACGTATTCTTCCCTAGGGACGAAGGCCTTGGTTGCGGACCTATGCTTCCCTAGGGACGAAGGCCTTGGTTGCGGACGTATTCTTCCCTAGGGACGAAGGCCTTGGTTGCGGACCTATGCTTCCCTAGGGACGAAGGCCTTGGTTGCGGATCTATGTTTCCCTAGGGACGAAGGTCTTGATTGCGGACCTATGCTTCCCTAGGGACGAAGGTCTTGATTGCGGATCTATGCTTCCCTAGGGGCGAAGGGTGAAGAAGAATGAAAACATGTTACTTTAAATTTTTTTTTTTTATATTGGGCTGTGTATCTTAAACGTATACACAGGACCGTGTCGTGCTATGATACAGAGAGGCAGTCGGACCGTGTCGTGCTTTGATACAGAAAAGCAGTCGGACGTGTCGTGCTATGATACAGAGAGGCAGTCGGACCGTGTCGTGCTATGATACAGAGAGGCAGTCGGACCGTGTCGTGCTATGATACAGAGAGGCAGTCGGACCGTGTCGTGCTATGATACAGAGAGGCAGTCGGACCGTGTCGTGCTATGATACAGAAGGCAGTCGGACCGTGTCGTGCTATGATACAGAGAGGCAGTCGGACCGTGTCGTGCTATGATACAGAGAGGCAGTCGGACCGTGTCGTGCTATGATACAGAGAGGCAGTCGGACCGTGTCGTGCTATGATACAGAGAGGCAGTCGGACCGTGTCGTGCTATGATACAGAGAGGCAGTCGGACCGTGTCGTGCTATGATACAGAGAGGCAGTCGGACCGTGTCGTGCTATGATACAGAGAGGCAGTCGGACCGTGTCGTGCTATGATACAGAGAGGCAGTCGGACCGTGTCGTGCTATGATACAGAGAGGCAGTCGGACCGTGTCGTGCTATGATACAGAGAGGCAGTCGGACCTGTCGTGCTATGATACAGAGAGGCAGTCGGACCGTGTCGTGCTATGATACAGAGAGGCAGTCGGACCGTGTCGTGCTATGATACAGAGAGGCAGTCGGACCGTGTCGTGCTATGATACAGAGAGGCAGTCGGACCGTGTCGTGCTATGATACAGAGAGGCAGTCGGACCGTGTCGTGCTATGATACAGCGAGGCAGTCGCATCAGGCGGAATCTTTAGGGGGCGGCATAAGAAGGGAAATCAAAATCTGAATTTTGCCGGGGCCCAAATTTGGGGTGTAAGGAATAGAACCACTGCTATCTGCCACGCATGTGGTAAGAGGCGACTATGGAATTTGGGTGAAATTGGATGTACGTGTCCTAAAGCTGTAGAAGTCTATGCGTTTAGGGACTACCAAACCAATGTGTAACGTATACACGTTCTTGGCAAAGATTAAACATCACAAAGAGTGATTAAAATTAGTGGTAAAGAACAAACGCAAAGAAGAAGAAGAAGAAGAAGAGAAAATCACAATTGAAGGGTATTTTAAAGAAAGAACATTTTAGGGGCGGCATTTCGAAGACTTGCATCATACTGAAAAAATATACCGCACGGCCCTTCGTATACTACTACTATATGAAAACACTACATTTTCTCACGTGTGTGTGTATGAGCACACAATGCGTCAAATATTTGTTTTGCTTATCCTGACTTGTGAAATGTGTGACTTAGTGTGCTAATTTATTGCTTGTATAAACATATTATGTGTTACCTTGTTTGTGTACATGTTGGTATGTGTGTGTTCTGGATTTGTTAAATAGTTCAAGAACCATATCCTGTATTATATATATTCCTTTCGTGCCGTTATAAGTTACATAGGGCCTGCAAGTAATTTCCCCATTACCGCTCTGTCCTGGGCAACTCGTGCAATCTCTTTCATGGTATTGAGTCTGATATTTTTTGCCTCTCTCTCAGCAAAGTTCGTTTCAGGGTTTCCATATGGCGTCCTCTCTTTCTTGAACCCTTTGTCTCGCACTTCAATGCCTGTTCTGTTATTCTTTGAACCTTTGTTCTAAAGAAGTGTCTTCTAAAGAATTGTCTTCTAAAGAAATGTCTTCTAAAGAAATGTCCTGAATTGCAGAACAGTGAGTATGGCTCAGCTATTATCTCCTAGAATAGCAGTCTAATTATAGCACAACTTAGTTTTAGTTTAGTTTAGTCGTCAGATCACCATCACTGCACGTCGAACAAATTAGTCCACAAGTGCTGCGATCTCTCCCTCAGTATGTCACTCAGCATGTGGCGAACTAACGACACCAGTTCTTTGTTGGTTTACAATTCTTCTTTGTCTGCCAGCATAGCGTTCTTGTCGAGCTACACCACACTTAACTTTGAGTTCTTGCAGTCTGGTTAGTGTTGTAGATTCACCGCTATTACAACTGTAGTGCATATGTAGCCGTGTTTTCCCTACACCATTCAATATTCTTCTTCTATATTCTATTCTTCTTTTATCCTCGGTCACTGCACCACATTTTGTATCCGATTATTGCGTACTCTACTAATATTATTGGACACGGCAACACAAAATGTAATAGATTATTTCCGCTACTACGCTTCTTCTCTTCAGTCTGCAACAACAACTACTATCAACACCATCCACAACTATAACATAGAATACAAATAAATGAAATGGCCGTCAAATATATTGTACATCTATGTCAGAATCAAACCTGATTCTCAACTTTTATTTTTGTTATTTACTTATTTCAATATCTCATCAATGTTAAAAAAATAGCACATACATCAAATTATCAAAAGAAATCTTGAAAAAAAAACCAACAATTTCTAAACGCATAACAATGCACATAACTGTAAAATACACCTACTAATCAATATTGTTAATCTTCACTAAGTGATATCTAATACCCCGACATGCTATCTCTAAAATGCTCACAGTTCAACTCTACCTTGCTTGCGATGTCCTTAGAAAAAAAATACTGGTTCAGTCACAATACGTTATACCGCTTTCTAGCTAGGGTTACTGTCATAATAGTACACACGAAATGTCTCTGCTATAAAAGGTCTGTCCATTAATTCGTGAGCACGTTTGAAATTGATTTTCTCGAAAACTACCTGTTGGATCTCAGTGATTTTTTGCATGCAGCCTTAGAATATCCATGACGCTAAAATAAAGCTAACCAGTAGTCCATAGATGCTACGGATTTTGCACATCGGCGAATTCCTTTGATCTTTTATGACAATTGCAAATACGGGGCTCAAATTTTAGATTTTACAGTATCCCAGAATTTGTCCATGTCAATTCTATTCATAGGTGTATCTCCATATTAACTTGATAGGTCAAGTAATTAAGTGTGTTGCCCTTTATGTGCAATCGTGAACTTGGATACAATATGCAACAGTTAGTCCTCCCCTTCGGTCACCATTATACCCCAGGGTGTCTTAACTTCACCACAAATTGTATGATGGTAGACGCATTTGGATATGGAAATGTATACGTTGCTATTTCTCAGTCTGTAATCAAAATATGATTTGTATCATCCCGAATCTGACGATTCCATGAGGTTGATAATTGTTACTGGCTGGACAAATTGTAATCCATCTCGGTGCCAGTACTCGTCTTCCTCTCGGAGCACATGTTCAACACACTTCTTCCAGAACTGCATGTCTATCATTGAGAAGGACTCACGTGTCAGAACTTCAACATCACACATTTTAAACGTCCTGTTCTGTTCGGCAACTTGCCCTTTTACTTTAGCCCAGACAAGCTCTATCGGATTGAGCATGATATGGAGGTAGTCGCAAAGACGTGTGGCCGTATTCCGCAATGATTTTGTCAATATGAAACACCTTTGTCTTATTTGTCATCCTCACCAGGTGCAACAACTCGGGTTTCAAATATGTATCATAGAAGCTGACATTTTCCTTAGCAAGCCAAGTCCTAATTTGATCTTTTGTATTTGATGCAGTTGGTACTTTGTCTTCCGCTGATACTGCGTTGTGATAGGATGCATTATCCATTACCAAGCATGATGGTCTGTTTAGAATTGGAAGTAGATCTTTCTCCATCCAGTGCCTGAAAATATGACCATTCATTTCTGTGCGGTAGTCCCTACCGTCGGTACTTTTGATTGGAAAATAAGTCCAGCGTCATGGACAAGACCTTCTTCACTGCTTCCTGCATGTGTTAGTATAATACGCTGGCCTTTGCTGCTTGGTATTTTTCTTTTCTGTTCACCGTCTACTGATTGCCATTCTTTAGCATTGGTGTGGTGAGCATTGACCCAGGATTCGTCCAAATATACAATATCATAGCCTTGCCTCCGCCGCTCACGGATCTGCTTCAGGTATTTACTTCGGGCAGCAATTAAATGTGGCTTTTCACAAATAATATTCCTGCCGCCTATAGTTTTTCTGAAGGTAAAGCCGGCGGCTCTTACAATTTTTCATAGAGTACTTTTAGAAATGTCTATGCTGCAATCTGATTGCAGTTTTAATTTCAGTTTCCTGAGAGTAACAAGTTGATTTGTCGCAAACATTTTCAAGAGCTCCCGTCTTATGACATCTATGTCAAAGTCGTCAATTGTTCTTTTCCGTCCTTGCTTGACATTAGTGCACTTTGTGTCCTGTTTAATCCATCGGGAAAAGGATTCTCTATTCAGACCAAGCGCCAGTTGCGCTCGTTTCTCAGGGTTATGAATATCGCAATATAGATGACCTCTCTTAGATTCCCTACGGAAGTGTTGGTATAGTAAAACTGTAACCTTCTGCATTGTTATAAATGTGCACTTCAGACTCATTATGAATGTGATATCAATGTCAGTTTTGATAAGCCAACAAATATGATACAATAGCTTCATACAAATAGCGAGATACGCCTATAACTATACAACGGTATCCCAATTATAACGTCATATGCTTTCCGCGTTCAAAGTCGACTGGGTTAGGTGCACGGGATTTCGTGAAATTGTTGTATACTCACGATATTTCTATGTTACCATAATGTATTTTTAGAACAACGCGTCTGTGTACCGTAGATCTGTTACTATTGTGTACAATCCGGTGAGGTTGATTTAATATAACCTGAAGAAGAAATATTTCAAACTACATCAAATTTTCTTGGAAAAAAATATTTCTCTAGCGTCATGGATATTCTAAGGCTGCTTGCAAAAATCACTGAGATCCAACAGGTAGTTTTCGAGAAAATCAATTTCAAACGTGCTCACGAATTAATGGACAGACTATAACTGGTTATAATAATGTATTCTGTAAACTGGCTGACATCTCTCTCTTATATGCTGTTATAGCTTCTCCGTCTGGTCTGGCCCTACCCTTCAGTTTAGCTCTACCGCCTAGTTTTCCACTCTGAAAAGTCCTCCGGTTCTATTGTAACCGGTTCACCAATTCTGAACAGTAACTCTCTGATTTGGTCAAAATCTCCGTGGAGTTCTGCATCTACGTCTTAGTTAGGCAACACTCTATGTCGGCAGTTCTGTTGGGTTATACGTATGGATTTATGCTATCTATCTGACTTTGCTCTCTTGGGCTCTCTCTGTCTGCAACTCAGTTCAATTCTACTGCCTCGTTCTCTATTCCACTTATAACTCGCAGCAGAGTTTTTCTGCTCTATAATTCTTGTGACTATCTACTAAGTTCTTGTCGATAACTGTGTGAATCTCTTATTCTAGACTACACTCCTTGACTTGTCGATTCTTTCTGTCTGTAACTGTCTCAGACTCAGACTACCTACTCTCTGTCCCTCTGTCTGAATGAGAATCGACTACCCTCACTGCCTGTCCCTGGGTACCTCTCTGTCCATCTGTATCTGTGAAGTGTGTGTGAATCTCCAAAATGCATCCTATTTATCATATGGTATTTTCTCTTTGTTTACAAATCGGTCATTGTCCTGTTAGTACATTCTCACGGTGAAATCTAATTGTTGGTTGGAAAAAACCCAAGTCTAATTGATATTGTGACCGGACAATCACCTATGGCATTTCTAAAAAAAAAGAAATTTCAATAAATCTCAACTTGGCTGCAAGGGTAAAGAAAACAGGGCATAAATTCAGTTCTAATTAAGGAAAAAAAACCTTGCTAATATATCTGGTCTGTTATTATACGCCCACAGACCAGGTATATCGTTACCCTTTTGCTTTATTGTAAATACGTACCTAGTTGAAACTTGGGACTAAGAATAAAGGAAGGGGAAAACTTGGTATCATATTCCCTGCTACACATTGACATAACCACAAATATAGCAAATATACAATTTCATGCAATAGCAGCAAATATTGCACAGCTGTCGTTAACTCTCCTGATATAGCAGCAAATATAGCACACCTGTAGTTAACTCTCCTGATATAGCAGCAAATATTGCACAGCTGTCTTTAACTCTCCTGATATAGCAGCAAATATTGCACAGCTGTCGTTAACTCTCCTGATATAGCAGCAAATATTGCACAGCTGTCGTTAACTCTCCTGATATAGCAGCAAATATAGCACACCTGTAGTATCACTATTTATCACTGAATATAAGACGATTAAATTAATCAGAAAGCCATACATGTTAATGCAGGACAAAAAGTTAATTGCATATCCTTTACAGGACTTTGCGAATCAACCCCAGCTTTTTAACGCTGTTTGTGATTTTTCTAATCATTATTACGTTCAGTAGTTTGCCATTGCTTTCTGAACGGGTGGTGTCATCGTCATTTTGTTAAAATCCACGCACAACAATTTGCAACCAAACTGTCCGCAGCGTGATTCGAACTCAGAACGTCAGGGTTGATAGACCGAGTCACTAACCCTTAAGCCACAGAAGCCACATAAGCAGATTAGAACGAGTTGTCATTCTTTGATTCAGAACAGGTCACAATTGACCCCACATCAACATGTTTACTAAACTCAAGATAACCAAATCAGTCATATGTACATGAGTTCAAGTTGTCACATACAGCTTCTTCTTCTATTTTTCTTCATCGAAATCTCCATATCGATCCACGGAGCTGTGCCAATATTACTATTCTTTGCTCCCCTTGCGAGCCTCGGTAACACACGGGTACCATAGATAGCAAAACCGATACTTCAAGACTGCCGAGAGTAATGAATCAAGCTCACTGGTACAGTTAAACAACAATGACAAAGTAAACTACATGAACCTCTGTATGAGCTACATTATAAAGTAATGCTTATACAGGGTGTTCAACATAAAAGTAGCCGAATTTACAGGCTTTTATTAGTCAATTGGGCTACTTTTATCTTGAACACCCTATATAAGAAATAACACTGAATATATAGACAATATTTCAAACAAACAAAAGGAAGGTATGAGCAATGGCTGTCCCAGACTGTTTAAAATCAAAGGTATGAGAATCTTGTTCTTTGATCGCTTCATATCGATCACTTGTTTATCGATCGTCTTTATGATTTGTATGTGATTCTCTATCTCTCTCTCTCTCTCTCGCGATCACCGCCCAGACCGATGTACCAGATCTCCCATAAATTCTATTCATGTGGAAATCTGATTCATGCAGCCTTAACATTGGTGTGTTTTACGTCACATCTTCAGCAACATTTGAAGCTCTGGTGCTTATCCTTCGGCGATGTGTCCGGTTTCAGCCAGCGTTTACTCGGTTCGCTCGCCGTTCTTTAGCCATCTAGTGTTTTTACGGTGTGGGGTAGCTAGCCCCACGCCCTACCGCCTGAGTCGCCTCTTACGACATGCATGACAGGCAACAGTGGTTCTATTATTTACATCCCAATTTGGGCCCCGGTAATCACTCGGGCGGTATGTGATTCGAGCCTAAGAGCGATTGTACGTTGTTCCAGTTATGCACCTACAAATAGGCCATCCCTCCGATTTCTGCGACGCTTTTTATTTTTGTGGGGTAGCTTCCTAGGCCAGTACCTCAGTTGCCTCTTACTAAATGCCTTGTAGGTCACAGTGTTACTATTCTTTGCTCCCTTTCGGACCCCGGAAACACACAGGGGTTATTGCTGTATGAGTAATTACAATACATAAACAAAAGCATTGATAATTCAATAGATTCAATAGATAGGTTTGATAGATAGGAAATCAACAAAGTAAAAAGACACACATTTTCTTTAACAAAAACGATAAATAACGATCAGACGTGGCGCAGATCTGGACATTGAGAAAGTGAGTATTGAACACTTTAGTGGAAGATGTTACACATATCGATGAGTCTGGGTTTGTTTTCAATAATTATCTGGGGTTTCTCTGCGAGGAGACTTAGATGGGTGGTCGTCGAATAGGGCAGATTTACGATGAGAGTAACACATAGTGTAATGTCTGGTCAAATATTGTATAATATTTGTAAAGTGAAATATTTACAGACAAGATAAAGCATATTGCATATAGGAACAATAGATCAGTCAGTATATATACATAGATAGACAAATAGATAGATAAGATGGACAGACATACAGACAGAGAAACATCCGACCGACCGACCGACCGACCTAACTAATAGTCCGACCCATAGACCGACCAACCGATAGACCGGACAACCGACCAATAAACCGACAGCTAGACTAGATAAACCGACCGATCGAAAGGATAGACTAGATAGACTGACTAGATAAACAGACTAGATAGGCATACTATATAGACAGACTAGATAGAATAGACTAGACTGGGTAGACTGGATGGAACGATGGAAGAACTGAAGAACACACGGACGAACGGGCAGCTAGGCAGAGAGCCAGACAGACAGACGGATGTACGGACAGCTAGACAGAGAGCCAGACAGACAGACGGATGGATGAACGAACAGCTAGCCAGAGAGACAGACTGATGGACGAACGGACAGCTAGACAGAGAGCCAGAGAGACAGACGGTTGGACGAACGGACAGCTAGACAGAGAGACGGATGGACGAACGGACAGCTAGACAGAGAGACGGATGGACGGACGGTTGGACGGATAGAGGGACGGATGGCTGGATGAATGGACGGGAGAATGTATGGGTAAATAAATAGTTGCTCTAGTACGTTACACCATTAGTGGAGGTTATTTGGAAAGTGTTGTACCAGTAGTACCATGGTTGGCGACCTAGTCAGTGACATTTCACATTGTAAAACTTTTACTAACTTTGTACAGTTCACATTAAATATTTATTATAATTGTGCAAATAGTTTAAGCTTGTTTAGTGCAGGAGATGAATGAGACGTTTTACGTCTACATAATTTGGAACTTCTTCTTCATACGCTCCATATCGACCACTTGTTAAAACACTCTTTGTGATGTGTATCTGATCTGAGCCTAAGAGCGATTTACGATGTGTCAGTTATGCGCATACACGTAGGCAGCACGTCTGATATCTAAAAAAAAAAAAAGAAAGGTAAAGGAACCCTTTCATACCTCGTGGTATATAGGTCAATACAGTGTTAGGCCTGTATTTTTCATTGACTGTCGGCACACGATGGGTGATGTGATCAGCATCACGCCGGCCTCCTTTACTTTCCCAGAGCTTGTCTGGTACCCAGTTGAGGCTGGGTCGACCTGAGAGCCATCACAGTCGGGAAAAATTCCATATCGCATTGCGGGAGCTGAACCCAGACCACCAGCCTTGAGAAGCGAGTTTACTAACAACTACGCTACAGCGGCTCTCTCGTCTGATATCTGCGGCGCTTTTTATTTATTAGGATAGCTTCCCTAGGCTTCTCTTACTACTTTTTTTGTAAACCGCGATGTTACAATTCTAACTGCAAGCTCGGACAGCACATGGGTGATAATTTGGAACAGAATTGATTATAAATTTGGAAACGTACACGATGTGTCCAATTGTTAGAGAATAAGTCTGTTAGACTTTATGTGAAATAGGGCAGCTTGAGAACTGTCTAGTGTAGGTTTGAACTGGTTCGGTTTGTGGGTAAGTCAAATTTGAAGATGGTGAAGATATTCTGTCGGAATTAAATTTTTTTTTTTAATGAATTTTGCCCGGGCAACGACTTTCCAGCCTGCTCTTCTCGATTTCGAACTGCCACGGGCTCTTTTACGTGCTCAAATTGAACACAGTTTTAGCGTCCTTTAGGACTAGGAACTCGATCAGGGATTTCTGGAAAAATATCCAGATGGCTCCACGAGGGAGCGAACCTGGTACCTCTGGCACGAGAGACGAGCTTCTAGCCGTTATGCCATAGGGGCCCATAGACACTAGATATACATAGACAATAGATATACATAGACAATAGATATACATAGACAATAGATATACATAGACAATAGATATACATAGACAATAGATATACATAGACAATATATATACACAGACAATATATATACATAGACACTAGATATACATAGACACTAGATATACATAGACGATAGATATACATCTGAAATCTAACAGGTACACAATGAGAAAACAATATAACAAAAAAAAGTGGAAATAAATAGAAGTAATTAACAATACATAAAGCGCAAGTGCATAACGATTTCGATAAAGATTGTAGTCATAGATAAGCTCGTAGACGCATACATACACAAAGACATACATACAGAAACACACACACACGAACACGCACAATAAATATACGCGGTAGCGGCTCGTTCTTAAGGGTCACTGGGGCCGAGCCCCACCAAAAATAATGTGTAACGTGCATTTATTATTTTATAAATTAAAATATATCAACCAAAAATCATGATTTTTCCGATAATTTTTGTCTGGCCCCACTAGCAAAAATGTTAGCGAGCCGCCACTGAATATACGTATATACACACACTAACATACATACAAACAAATAAACACACATACTCACATACAAACACACAATAACATACAGGCGCTAACTTTAATCTGTCAATCATAATTTATAAATATTCTTCAATCTTTTTAAAAAAAAAAAAAATATCATATCGACAAAATTCAGAAAAAATGCGGACAAAATACAGACAAAACACAGACAATATACAGAAAAAAATGCAGACAAAACAAGGACAATATGTATCGCTCAAACTTACCGTCAATAAATCCGATAGAAGCAGAAAATATCGTTTCAAACAGCATTCAGAACTGGAATAAATATGATCTTGGACACTATCCTGCGAATATATTACCAGGAAATTCTCTCCGAGTCGTTGTCTTTTCAGGATAAGTATTGTCCCTTCTCCGGGCGTATTCAAGCGCGATCCTTCTCAACTACCCGAACAGATTACGGCCGAAACCAGGGACAGGGCGAAACTCGAGTTCGTGTGGTAAGGAGTCGATACAGAAAGTTGCGTCAAATCGAGTGGTATGGTTAGCTGGAATCGACTATGATTTGTTAAGATTATTGAAATATGTGTTTGAAGTTGGAGTGGATGTATGTCATTGGTAGTTAGCATGCTGTGTGCATCAGTGGGGGTTGGTTTAAATCTCTGTGAAGTTGATTTTTTGATGAATTGTCACAGGGGTATAGTACGTGATTCTTATGTGTGGGTGAGATGTGTCGGTTTGATGTGTGGGTCTGATGCATGGGTCTCGCCGTGTGGTGCCGGGACATGCAAGGGAAACAAAGAATAGTACCACTGCGACCTACAATGCATGTCGTAAGAGGTGACTGAGGGAGGGGCCTTGGAAAGCTACCCTAGTAAATAGAAAGCGTCGCAGAAATCGGATGTGCTGGCCAACTTGTAGGCGCATAACTGGCCCAACGTACAATCGCTCTTAGGCTCAGATCACACAGAGTGGTTAACAAGTGATCGATAAGGAGCGTTCGAAGAAGAGGAATAATGTGTGTGGATCTGACGTGTGGGTTTGATGTGTGACTCTAATGTGTGGGTTTAATGTGAGTCTGTTGTGTGGGTTTGATGTGTGACTCTAATGTGTGGGTTTAATGTGAGTCTGTTGTGTGGGTTTGATGTGTGACTCTAATGTGTGGGTTTAATGTGAGTCTGTTGTGTGGTTTGATGTGCGGTCCAATGTGTGAGTTTTCTGAGACAGCCAATTTGAGCTAAGTTTCAGTATTTTGTAGAGTGGATGACTACTATTAGAGGTTCCGACTGCATTGACGTCGAGGCAATATAATGAAAATATATATTTCTGAAGGTGTTAGTAATTGAGATTAGAGAGAAGTAGCTGCATTAGTCGTAGTAGTAGTCGTAATAGTAGAGGTAGTAGTAGTAGTAGTAATAGTAGTAGCAGTAGTAAGTGTAGTAGCAGTAGTGGTAGTAATAACTGTGGTAATAGTAGTAGTGGTAGTAGTAGTAATAGTAGCAGTAGTAAATGCAGTAGCAGTAGTAGTAGTAATAGCCACGGCAGTAGTAGTGGTAGTAGTAGTAGCAGTAGAAGCTGTGGTAGTAGTAGTAGTAGTTGTAGCAGTAGTAATAGTAAAGACAGTAGTATGCAGTAGTAGTGGTAGTAGTAGTGGTAGTAGCCATTGTAGTAGTAGGAGCCCTAATAGTAGTAGTAGCAGTGATTGAAGTAGCCGTGTAGTAGTAGTAGGTGAATAGTATGTAGGGCCATATGTAGATGGTAGTAGCCGTAGCAGTAGTATATTGATGATGTAGTATGTAAGATATGTTGATGATGAGATGTGTTGTTAATAAATGCTGTTGTTGATAAGATGTGTTGTTGATGATGAGATGTGTTCTTGATGATGAATGTGTTATTATGATGAGATATGCCGTCTGCAACGTGTTCGAGCGTTGGACTACGGTGATATCCTCCTGTTGTACGTGTTCAATTCCGTGGGATGGCAGAAAAGCTAGATTCCCCAGATTTACGGTGTTCGTGGCACCGAACCGAAAATTCGATGTCCATGACCAGGAAGAAGCTGAAAGCTCAAGTGCTTCTGAGATCGGAAAAATTTTAAAAGAGATGAGATATGTTGTTGATGAGATGGATTGTTGATGAGATGGATTGTTGATGAGATGGATTGTTGATGATTGTTGATGATAGATGTTGATGATATGTTGTTGATGATAGATGTTGTGTATAGATGTTGCGTGTGTTGTTTAATCATGAAATGTGTTTGTTTGTGAGATTAGATCATCAAGAGAATTGTACATTCTTTCAAACTGAAGTGAATGAGTCACTAGAACAAGATTAAAATGTATTTACTATTTCTATATGTAGTATGTGTGTGATGTGTATCGTGTGTGTGTGCGTGCGTGCGTGTGTGTTTGTTTGTGTGTCGATGAAATTAGCCCTGAAAATGACTGTTATAGTCTGTCCATTAATTCGTGCCTTGTTAACTTAGAAAATTGATTTTCTCAGAGTTAGCCTTGTGAATGAGTCATTGAAATTCTTTCGGAGCTTAGAAATATCAAATGACGCTGAAAGATATTTTTCGAGAACATTTGATGTAGTAAATTAATTTCTTCTGCCAGATTATATTAAACCCTCACCGGATTTACACATAGTAAAGATCTGACCGAACGGTTGTTCTGTCATTTATGGTAACTAGATATCAACGAGTAGCAGCCTGTTTGAAAGAATTGTGCACTAACATCACTTTAGGAAAATTACAGTACATTAAAGTGAGGTCACCGTTGAAGATAGACTCGAATTGAGGGCATAAGCTACTTATCATATGGCATCGAAAGACTGAATCACATGCAGTGGTCTGAATTATTTGAAATAAATACAACCCAACACCCATAACAGCATTCAATAAGAGAATCTAGAGCAGAGAGATCAAGAAAAGATGATGCGATATTCACAATAATAAACACGTATAGCAAACAGAGCGACCCTGGCGCTGAACGCAAATTAAAGTCCTTCTTCGATGTTAACGGGAGTAGAGAACCAATTTTATCAACGGACGGAAGACTATTGAGAATTAGGCAAATGTCAAGAAACTGGAGATCTTGAAAATGAATTTCAAAATAACATTTGTCTCGATAAACAGAAAATTAATAATGCAACAGAGTTGAATAACGTATTCAACATGAGTCTGATAAAGAGTTGTAACATAGGAACATTACTTGGAAAACTATAGGCTTGGAATATGTATTGTGATAACATTAGTTGTCGACCAGACAAGAAATAATAACTAAAGGAAGCAACAACATTACATCAATAGCAACATTTGTGTCGAGTGGGAATCAATAGATCATCCCACACGACATACTGGCAACGAGACGTGACAGGAATATTAGCAAGGCAGACAAGGCTACAGCCGTAAGTAACAAAATAAGGAAGCAGTGAAGAAGGTCGTCATGACGCTGGACCTTATTTTAATCAACGTCCGACGTAGGGACTACGCAGAAATGAATGGTCATATTTTCAGGCACTGGATGAGAAAGATCTACTTCCAATTCTAAACAGACCATCATGCTTGGTAATGGATAATGCATCCTATCACAACGCAGTATCAGCGGAAGACAAAGTACCAACTGCATCAAATACAAAGATCAAATTAGGACTTGGCTTGCTAAGGAAAATGTCAGCTTCTATGATACATATTTGAAACCCGAGTTGTTGCACCTGGTGAGGATGACAAATAAGACAAAGGTGTTTCATATTGACAAAATCATTGCGGAATACAGCCACACGTCTTTGCGACTACCTCCATATCATGCTCACCTCAATCCGATAGAGCTTGTATGGGCTAAAGTAAAAGGGCAAGTTGCCGAACAGAACAGGACGTTTAAAATGTGTGATGTTGAAGTTCTGACACGTGAGTCCTTCTCAATGATAGACATGCAGTTCTGGAAGAAGTGTGTTGAACATGTGCTCCGAGAGGAAGACAAGTACTGGCACCGAGATGGATTACAATTTGTCCAGCCAGTAACAATTATCAACCTCATGGAATCGTCAGATTCGGAGATACAAATCATATTTTGATTACAGACTGAGAAATAGCAACGTATACATTTCCATATCCAAATGCGTCTACCATCATACAATTTGTGGTGAAGTTAAGACACCTGGGGTCTAATGGTGACCGAAGGGAGGACTAACTGTTGCATATTGTATCCAAGTTCACGATTGCACATAAGGGCAACACACTTAATTACTTGACCTATCAAGTTAATATGGAAATACACCTATGAATAGAATTGACATGGACAAATTCTAGGGATTACTGTAAAATCTAAAATTGGAGCCCCCGTATTTGCAATTGTCATAAAAGATCAAAGGAATTCGCCGATGTGCAAATCCGTAGCATCTATGAAGTTAGCTTTATTTTAGCGTCATGGATATTCTAAGGCTGCATGCAAAAAAACACTGAGATCCAACAGGTAGTTTTCGAGAAAATCAATTTCAAACGTGCTCACGAATTAATGGACAGACTATAACACCGTTGCTGCACCACATTGAGCACCGAAGTGCCTTGTTAATCTAATAAGCAACCAATGATATCTTCTAGAGTTAGCCCATTAAGTGATATGAGGTCACATCTAAATATACATGTGTCGGATGAGTGCAGAACATTCAAATGATCGTCTGTTGCAAAGATAATTTTATGCGTGGGATATTTTTTGCATGTCAAATTCCTTAATTTATTTGCCCAGCATTTATATTAAACCTTCTTCGCTGTTTGATATTAACACATAATAAAGATACTGACCTCCGAACTGTGTTTTCGGTGTCATGTTGCGTGGGTCACTGCACGCATATCAACGAGAGCATGGCCGTGTTATGAAAGAATGTGTAAATAAAACAATTAGAAGATTACAGTAATTGACAAGTGAGGGTCACCAGGAAGATAGACTACGAAATGAGGACATCAAAGCATAACTTCATGCACCGAATACATCGAAGACAACAAATGCAGTGGTTTGGACATTTATTGAGAATGAAATACAACCAACCACCAATAACAGCATACAATAAAAGAGATCAGGTACTAGAGCCAGAAAAAGACCAAGAAAAGATGGATGACAATATCAAGATCACAATAAATAAACACGGTTATAGCACAACAAGGGAGCGACTCTCCTGGCCCTGAACGCAAATTAAAGCTCCCTTCCTTCTCAGCAACGGCAAGTAGAGAACCAATTTTATCATCCACCGGAAGACTATAGAGAATAGGCAAGTGCAAGCTGGATTGAAATGTTGAAACATGAAAATCCCAAACATAAAGAACATTTGTGTGATACAACAGAAAATAATGTAATGACAACATGTAGTTGAATAACATGTAGTTGGACAACATGTAGTTGGATAACATGTAGTTGGATAACATGTAGTTGGATAACATGTAGTTGGATAACATGTAGTTGGATAGTTTGATACATGTAGTTGGGTCGACCAAGAACAAGAAGATAACAACGTAAAGGAACTGCAAGCAACATTACATCAAATATGCAACATTTTGTCGAGAGTGGTAATACAATAGATACCATCCCACAGCGACATACCTGGCAACGAGACTGCGGATATATTAGCAAAGGCAGACGACAGGCTACCACAGACCGTAAAGTAAAAAAAAAAAAGTAAAGGAACCCTTTCATACCTTGGGATATATAGGGCAATACAGTGTTAGGCCTGTATTTTTCATTGACCGTCGGCACGCGATGGGTGATGTGGTCAGAATTACACCGGCCACCTTTACTTCACAGGCATGTCTGGTACCCAGTTGAGGCTGGGTCGACCTGAGAGCCGTCGTGGTCCGGGCAAAATTCCACGCCCACTATGGGAGCTGAACATACCAGCTCCCATCTAACAGAAATTTCCGATTTGCCGTCTAAGCTATTCGGCCTTATGTTATCGCGGGTTGCGCACATACAGACACCAGTATAACATATGAGGTAGCGAAAGAAAATTATAAAAATGGCTTACATGAACAAATTGGCGAGAGATCAACTGACTCAGCAGAAAGAGAATATGAGATAGTCATATTCTGGTTATTACGAATTGGCAAAGCAACATCAGCTTTAAAAGTCTAAATAAAATATGGAACTGCAAGTTATATAGTATTAAAACTAAATTACGAATTTTCAATTCAAATGTTGTATTAATCCTAACATATGCCAGCGAGAGTTGGAAAATGTCTAAAGATATAGAAAGCAAGTTGAATGCATTTTAAAATAGATGTCTGCGAAAAAAATGAATATAAAATGGAACAAATTCAGGAAAACTGATGAAATCTGAGACATGTCTGGTCAACCGCTAGTGACAACTGTTATAAGAAAGAGAAGATGGAGATATGTTGGGCACACCTTGAGGAGAAATGATCAACGAATATCAAAGCAGGCATTGAAGTGGGATGCAAAGGGTTCAAGGAAGAGAGGTCGACCTAAGGGGACCCTGAAACGAACTTTGTTGAGAGAGGCAAGAAATATCCGTCTCAGTTCCATGGAGGAGATTGGGCGAGTTGTCCAGGATAGAACGGTATGGAGAAATTGCTTGCAGACCCTATGTAACGTATAACGGTGCGAGAGGAATGAATATTATATTGATATTCCAGCTACGAACAGGGCACATCTATTAACAAGTTCAATAAATGACCTACAAACATATCCACATTCTGCACCAACAAATTGACAGAGATACACATCTTGTAAGAGCGTCCAACATACAATAAACATATGAAGCACGCATGGCTAACTCCTATGTCAATCCAAGACAAACTATATGGAGATGTATATAGACTTCGATTGACCACTACTACTTAGAAGTTACAGTCATGTCAACCAAGACAAACTATATGGAGATGTATATGATGATTGACCACTCACTACTTTGAAGTATAAGTCGATGTCAATCCAAGACAAACTATATGGAGATGTATATAGACTTCGATTGACCACTCACTACTTTAGAAGTATACAAGTCGATGCTTGAAGACCCTGGAATAAAAGAGGAAGACGAAGAAAGTAAATTTATTTCCTTATCGGTCGTCATATGCTCTTCTGTCCCACTTGCATGCATCCGTTATGATATATTATAAGAATGCAGTGGTTAGTCCCGGGTTCTGATACAATGACAAGGACGTCCAACCTTTATGATTATCTGTCCGATTTTCTTCTTTCCTTCGTTTATTGCGAAGAAGCTGTACTTTTGTATTTTTATAGTAACATAATATGTTGTTTGTTTGTTTGCGCTCGTTCTTTACGACCAAATTGATCATTCTTATTGTGATGTATAATTGATCTCTACGAAGAACGACTTTAACGTTGCGCCCCCGTTAAACCCCTACTAGTGTAGGATAGGAGCATTCGAGAAAATTATTTTCGGTCTAAGTAAATGTTCGAGTGTGTCTTTCTGACAGTCAAACACTTTCCTTTCCTTGGCTTGTTAATGATCCGTTTAACGCCGTAAATTTGTGATTGGATCTACGCCAACAATCATTTACTACTTTGCAACCTTTCTAACATTTCAACCTTATGGACATATAAAAAGACATGGAGGGCTGGAGAAGACCATCATGGAAGGAGGCATAGTAACAAAGAGGATAAGAGGAAGACCACGGAGAAGATGGAATCGGGATGCAACTGATGATTTGAACATGACGGCTGAAGAAGCAGGACATCTGACCTATGAGAAAGAGAAATTCCAGAAGACTGTTGAGGTGGCAAAGTTCTGCTCAGGACAAGTTATTTGATGATGATGAACTTTTCTGACTGGATGAGGTCGTTCCGGTTTAGGAACATACATAATCTGTGAAATGCAAGGAAGAAATTATCAGGACAAAATACGCAACATGCGGTAGTCGATATAGAAGATAACAAGGTACGAAGATAATCGATAACATAAATTTGGCACTGGTTTGAAATACGAATAAAACAACTGGTTAGAAAAATACTTGTATGTATATTATTTATGGAGATCATGGTCGCATGTGCCAATTGAAATTTTGGATCTCTCTCTCTCGCGATACCGCCCAGACCGATGTACCAGGCCTTCCCATAAATTCTATTCATGTGGAAATCTGATTCATGTAGTATTGGTGTGTTTTACGTCACGTCTTCAGCACCATTTGGAGCTCTGGTGCTTATCCTTCGGCGATGTGTCCGGTTTCAGCCAGCGTTTACTCGGTTCGCACTCCGCACTATAACCATCTAGTGTTTTTTACGGTGTGGGGCAGCTAGCCCCACGCCAAACCTCCTTAGTCGCATCTTACGACATGCATGGCAGGTAACAGTGGTTCTATTCTTTACACCCCAATTTGGGCCCCGGTAACCACTCCGGCGAATTTTGGATCTATAAGGTAAGAGGCTTAAAGGCGACTGATTTACATCATGACACTGGGTTTCTCCATATGGCGCAGTCCCTCTCCGCAGGAATGTCATGTCAGCTGCCGAGAATATTGCACAAAGCGCGAACTCCGTTACTTAAACAACAATTATACGAATTTCAAGACAAAATTTCACTGGTGAACAGAACAACGATCCGGATTGGAACTAACGACCTTCAGAAAGCAAGTCAATGACTTGATTACTTTACCACAGAGATCCGATGATCAATAAGAATTAAATGAAAGTTTCCTACGAGTAGCAAAAAATATATTTAGAATGAAGTATCATAAAAAAAATAGTAAACTTGTTTAATATAAATTCAGAGTTCTAAATTAATTATGAATTACGTTTGAATGTTGCAACACAAAGAAACGTTCAAGAGATTACTTCACGAAAATAGTAACCGAACTTTGACATTTCAATTGTCTTTGGGGAATAAAGTACGATTAAACAGAGCCTTAAAGATGGGTTATTCTTCTTCTGCGTTCTCACTAGATTGGGATTTCGATTCTCTAATAAAGGCAGCGGTCTGCCTCAGATTATCAGCCACGCCATACAGTTTGTCTTCTGCGTTCTCACTAGATTGGGATTTCGGATTCTCTAATAAAGGTAGCCATCTGCCTCAGATTATCAGCCACGCCATACAGTTTGTCTTCTGCGTTCTCACTAGATTGGGATTTCGGATTCTCTAATAAAGGTAGCCATCTGCCTCAGATTATCAGCCACGCCATACAGTTTGTCTTCTGGTCACTAGATTGGGATTTCGGATTCTCTAATAAAGGCAGAGGTCTGCCTCAGATTATCAGCCACGCCATACAGTTTTTCTTCTGCGTTCTCACTAGATTGGGATTTCGAATTCTCTAATAAAGGTAGCCATCTGCCTCAGATTATCAGCCACGCCATACAGTTTGTCTACTGCGTTCTCACTAGATTGGGATTTCGGATTCTCTAATAAAGGCAGCGGTCTGCCTCAGATTATCAGCCACGCCATACAGTTTGTCTTCTGCGTTCTCACTAGATTGGGATTTCGGATTCTCTAATAAAGGCAGCGGTCTGCCTCAGATTATCAGCCACGCCATACAGTTTGTCTTCTGCGTTCTCACTAGATTGGGATTTCGGATTCTCTAATAAAGGCAGCCGTCTGCCTCAGATTATCAGCCACGTCATACAGTTTGTCTTCTGCGTTCTCACTAGATTGGGATTTCGGATTCTCTAATAAAGGCAGAGGTCTGCCTCAGATTATCAGCCACGTCATACAGTTTGTCTTCTGCGTTCTCACTAGATTGGATTTCGGATTCTCTAATAAAGGTAGCCATCTGCCTCAGATTATCAGCCACGCTATACAGTTTGTCTTGAACGCTAGTGTAAGTGGGTCACCTCTTTCTTCTCAAGTCTGCTTACTGGGGGCAGTTCTGTAGGATATAATTCTATGATTTCTGCTTCCCCGTTTGTGCCGACCTCTTCCGCAGTAAGTTTTGGCCACCTTTGTGATGGTAGGTCTGACATTCTTACTGCGCGGCTAAGTCTCCGAGGCAGATTAGCGACCGTAGAATCCGTTATCCTATTTCTCATTGTGAGGGGTCGTTGCACCATGTTATGCGCCTTACGGTCTGGTGCATCCGTTTTCTGCAAGCATTTGTTTCGGGTTAGCATTCCCTAGCGGATACGTACATCCGATCTCAATCAAACCTTCTTAGTCGCCTCTTACGATATGCGTGGCAGGTAACAGTGGTTCCATTCTTTACACCCCAAATTTGGGCCCCGGTAACCAGTCGGGCGTAAAGATGGGTTAAAGAATGTGAAAAACGCAAGGAAAATACTTGGATAAAGAATAGACAGTGTTTTTTCATTGTATATTTCTATCTTGTCTCTGTTATCAATGTCAAACATGGTCCCTAACTAAAAACATAGAAAGAAAGATCAGACAACATGTGATATGAACTTTTCAAGAAAATCTGTCAATGTTACAAGACAGGATTGAGAACATTAGAAATATAATTGTAATCAAAACCTAGATGAAACAAATTGGAAGACAAAAAAAATTAATGGTTATCAGTTATATGAGGACTATCATCATAGCACTCCGGACATGTCCATAGGTGCTCCAATCTCCGCCTCAGCAAAATCCAGCAGCGTCCAGCGGTCCAACACGCCAGTTCGAAACAAATGGTTCCTTCACTTAATGAGAATGACATCAGAACATACTCGCCTGTAAACAATCGATAATCCAGCCTCAGGGTTCCAGGAAGACCAAGATCCCGGTGGATACATAATATCACAGAGATCCCATGACAGCATGGACTAACGACTGCAAAGGCGTCAAACCTTTCCCATGTTACAATTTGTTGTTTTTTAATTTTCTAATGAATAAACTCAAGCAGTGTCTAAAATCGTTTAAAGCTGAAGGGTTTACTTCGTTGCATCGGGATTTACCCCATACGGCTCGGTACCTCTCCGGTAGTAGCACGCCATCTGCCGACAGTATTGCACAAATCACGAAATCCTTAACTCTGGCAATAATCCTAGTGGTCTCTAGAAAAAAGGAACTCATGAACAGAACAGCGCTGTAGGGATTCGAATTCACGACCTTCTGAACGCAAGGCAATGGCTTAAACGACTTAGAAACAAAGATCACCTAATGATGTGTGATTTGTTCATTTGTCTAATGAAAAACACCTGGGCTTTGTTATTTCTCTATCTATATCTTTCTTTTTATATCCTTTCTTTTTCTTTTTTTTGTTGTTGGTTGTTTGTTCTTCTGCGCCGTTTTTACCGTTGTGCGTAACAGGTTTAACTGATGATCGGTTTCTGAGATAGTGCACGTTCAGTCGCTTGATATGTTGTGTCCTTCTCTGCTTGTTTTGCCGTTATGCGTAACAGGTTTAACTGATGATCGGTTTCTGAGATAGTGCACGTTCAGTCGCTTGATATGTTGTGTCCTTCTCTGCTTGTTTTGCCGTTATGCGTAACAGGTTTAACTGATGATCGGTTTCTGAGATAGTGCACGTTCAGTCTCTTGATATGCTGTGTCCTTCTCTGCTTGTTTTGCCGTTATGCGTAACAGGTTTAACTGATGATCAGTTTCTGAGATAATGCACGCTCAGTCGCTTGATATGCTGTGTCCTTCTCTGCTTGTTTTGCCGTTATGCGTAACAGGTTTAACTGATGATCGGTTTCTGAGATAGTGCACGTTCAGTCGCTTGATATGCTGTGGTATTGTGGGGTTTTAAGATGTCTGTAACTACATCAATTCATCTTTTTCTTGGACTGCCCCTTCCTCTTGATGATTCCATTTTCATGTTGTACGCTCTTGTAACTGGTGTATTCGGGTTCATTCTCACAAAGTGGGCAAACTATTTGAGTCTCTGTTTTTCAATGAATCTAATAGCAGGTGTTGCTCCGACTGTTCTTCTAATTTGCTTATTTCTTATATGGTCTCTCTCTCTATCTATGTCCCGCTATCAAATATTCAAACTTATTTGGGATTGTAGTTTCTACTTGACTAGGAAATATATGTTAGACGGTATACATATATATGTTTCTCTATCTAATATCTCAGGAGTCGTCTGTCATTGTTGTCGAAATGAACACGCTTTATTAAACGTGATCTGGCGCTAACCAGCGTCCTGGTCCTGAAACAGACTGATAATCCAGGCTTTGTGCCTGTGGGTATAGACTTGCCTGGAGTGCTCCAGGGCCGAAAAACATCCTGATCCTGAAAAGGTCTGATCTACCAGGTCTCATGTCGAAAAGATCATCAAAGTGATTGCCAACTTTGATATAAGATAGCCAGTTTATATATATATATATATATATATATATATATATATATATATATATATATATGTGTGTGTGTGTGTGTGTATGTGTGTGTGTGTATGTATGTATCAGTGGCGGCTCGTGATCATTTTGTTGGTGTGGTTGTACAAAATAATTTTGAAAAATTATGGTTTTTGGTTAAGTTATATTTTGGTATTTACTATTCATATGTAGTCACTATTTACAAGAACGGTAATGAGAGAGCGGACAGGCTTGCATCAACAGCATGGATTATTGGAGAGTTGAAGATGGATAAGGGGGATATTCTTCGGTCGGTCTCTTCGCGACTGTCTGTTGGATGAGGACACTAAAATCGATGTTGAATCGATCAAGCGATTTAGGCAGTTTGGAGTTACCCATTGTACAAGTCGAACTGGATGTCTAAGAGGCAGAGTGAGAGGTGTTTAATCAGCGAGCCACGTGAATCATCAGTATGCATACTCTTCTATATCTGTTGGAGGAGACTGAGCACCTATTGGTCTGCCCGGAGTGCAATGACGTCAGTTTAGTAACCAATAACTAATTTACTATTATTTGTCTATTCCGAGAAGTTATTCCCCCATTTACTTGATTGATTTAGCATATAACTAAGATACAAAACTGAACTCACCAAGTGACAGTTTTACTTATAAAATAGTTGACTACTTTATAAATTAGATCATAACTTGTCAACTTGTTTCAACGTACAATGTCGACCACATATGTATATTAATATAATGGGGAATTACCGTAAACTTTTCCTTGATGTCTAGTTAATTATTTCTATCATTTTCGATTACTTTTATATATCATTCGGTTTATACGCACCCGGACTAATACTTAGCGCAATAACACCATTTAACTGTGAACTGACTTGGCCGGGAAAGAATTTCCCTACCGATTGAATGAAAATGACATATTTGTGTGTGCTAACTAACCAGTCGAGAGAGAATGGTCAGAGATCGCTATGTTAAGAGATGGTCTAAAAATACCACATTTCTACTGGTCCTAAAAAAATGTGTGTGCTTGAAATGCGTGAAGAATATATTTACCTATCTATCTATCCACCATTATATCATTTATCTCATCAAATATTTATAGATCTAAACAGTGGCGGCTCGTGATCGTTTTTTTTTTTGTTGGTGGGGCCAGACACAAATTTTCGGGAAAATTATGGCTTTGGGTTACGTTATATTTTAATTTATTAAATAATAAAGAAGCGTTACACATTATTTTTGGTGCGGCCCGGCCTCTCTGGCCCTTAATGATGAGCCGCCACTGGATCTAAAAAAGAACCAAGCATAGATCTTCTTCTTCATCTTCTTCTTCTTCAAACGCTCCACATCGATCACTTGTTAACCACTCTTTGTGATTTGTATGTGATCTGAACCTAAGAGCGATTGTACGTTGTGCCAGTTATGCGACTACAAGTAGGCCAGCGCATCCGATTTCTGCGATGTTTTTATTTACTAGGGTAGCTTCCCTAGGCCCCTGCCTCAGTGGCCTCGATTTGAATGTCGTAGTGTTACTATTCTTTGCTCGCCTTTGCAAGGCCTGACAACTCATGGGGGAACATAGATCTAAATCTATCTATTTGTTTCGCTTTTCATCACTTTTATAGGTCAACCTTTCTGTGTATGTCTATCTAGCTATCAGTGTGACTATATACCAGTCTGTTCGCCTGTACGGACCAGTTATCATGCCAGACTGTCTGTCTACACTTTATCTGTCCGTCTATTTATCCGGCTGTCTATCACCCTGATATACGTAACCACTACTCACCAGAACCTATAATTCTGTAATCCCTCCTTCCTCTCACTCGATCTCTTGTTACACTTTCTAGTTTTTCTTCCATTCTCTCTCTCTCTCTCTCCAGAAACAAACAAACACTCACCAGCAGGAAAGGAACAAACAATATGGATGGAAAATGAGCACATCGTGAGTTTGTTCTTTTTTCTCCGTTTTTGTGTGCTCAAATTTAACCTAGAGAAAACTCCATCACCAATCTACTTAATACTAGAGGTTGCAATAAAAGCTAGCTTTGCCAGACGAAATGTGAGTATTTGATATTCAAGAACTGCCAAACTCGATCTTTTGCATATTAATTTTAACGCATAAAGGACAGGGGTGCCAATATTACGATCATTTTCTTCTTGTCTGTGTGTGTATTTTGTTTCTATCGTTTGTTTATGTGTGTGTGTGTGTTTGTTATTATGTGTGTGTGTACGTTTATTGTTCTTCTTTCTATAATCATGTTGTGTCTCACAATGTCAGGATAACAATATATTTTTGTAACTGGATATTCTGTGAACTTTGTGCAAGTTGTCTTTCATTGCATTTGTTATTTCTGTGATCCCCATTTTGCGTGAACGACCATTTTTCTTAGTATTCATTGTATCTGGGTAGCAGTGTCTCTTTAATGTGTACTTCTTCTTCTTCTCTTCCACCATTTACTTCAATACAGAAGTGTTGGAGGGAGAGGGGGGAGACGCAGTGATCTTGTGTGTGCTTGTTTTAAGGCAATTTGTAAGCTGATATTAATTTTCGTAAGGCTGTTCTTGATGCCGTCGCTCCATCTTTACGTGGTCTTCCTCTTGCTTTGTACTCATTATACTTTTCTGTGTGGCTCTCTGTGGTAAGCGTTACCAGAGCATTCTTGTCAGGTTTCCAAACCATTTTTTTTTTTTTGTTCGTTCTTTATGACCAATTTTAACCACTCTTTGTGATATGTTTGATCTTTGCCAAGAACGTGTATACGTTGCACATTGGTTTGGAAGGCCCCTAAACACATAGACTTGTACATGTTTAGGACATGTGCATCCGATTTCAGTCAATCCAAACCATTTAATCTGTTGCTCTTTTATGAATTGGATGACTGGTTTCACGTCTAGTCTATTGATGTGTACTGCCTGTTGGTAATCTACTTATGTGTCCGAATCACTTAATTTATTGTTTCTTAATGAAGTTCAGTACTGATGTTGTACCAAATTGTTATTGAGGGGGCCTCTATGGCATATATGTTAGGGGCTCGTCTCCCGTGCCAGGTACCAGGTTCGCTCTCTCATGGAACCGTCTGGATATTTTTCAAGAGATCCATGATCTCAGTGTAGATGAGATCGAGTCCCTAGTCCTATTGAAGACGGACGATAAAACGGGCGATAATACTCTCAAAAACGGACACAAAAATAATAAAGTAAAATATTATATAAGACAGAAATGGTTGATCATAATCTTCAAACTTTGCAGGGTCGCCCGTGTGTGGTACCGGGGCCCGCAAGGGAAGCAAAGAATAGTAACCCTGCGACCTACACGACATGCCGTAAGAGACGACTGATGTAGGACCTAGGTAAGCTACCCTAGTAAATAAAAGTTCGTAGAAATCGGATGTGCTGGCCTACATGTAGACGCATAACTGGCACAACGTGCAATCGCTCTTAGGCTTGGATCACATACAAATCACAAAGATTGGTTAACAAGTGGTTGATATGGAGCGTTTGAAGAAGAAGAATCTGCAAGACAACACTAAAAATTGACAAACTAAACAAAAGTCGTCCAACAGCACCATTTTCGCACTAGTAGTAACAACCACCAGTTTTGTGGTTTAGTAATAAATTGGTGTTCTATGTGTTGTCTGTGTCACAAACAGATTAAATGTGATTGATTGATAGCAACACTAGAGTCCAAATGGAGAAGAAGAAAAAAACTTTAATAGAATTGCGTCGGAATAAACAAAAGAAAAGAAAGCTTTCGCTAAACATATATTTTACGTGAAGCTGAAAATAATAGGGTAGACAAAGAGAGATTTATTTGGAAAGCACGCACAGCGCAGCAAACATACTCAGGGAGTAGTCTAGTAACAACAACAATTTTACACAACAGGGAAACAATGCGTACGGAGAAAAAAGAACACTTTTTAAATACCTCACGATATATTGGGTTGTACGGTGTTAGACTTGTATTTTTAATTAACAGTCGGCACATGATGGGTAATGTGGTCAACATCACGCCGACAGCCTTTACTTTCCAGTGTTTTTCCTGGCGTTCAGTATGTCTCGACCTAAGAACCGTTACGGTTGGAAAAAAAGTCCACGTCCACTGTGAAATTGAACCCAGACAACTACCCTAAGAAGCGAGTTCACTAACAACTACGCTACTGCGGTTCTCTATACGGGAGCATGTACCATGCTGACTGGTGGCGGCGATCATGGACATCCCCAAAAGTCGGTCATGAGTATGGCATATCGGTTTTGCTGTTGACACTCTTCTATGTTTGAAGCTAGACATTTAATTATTTATCTGTTCTCCTCTATCTCATCACATCGGATAGAAGAAAATAAACAAATATGGCAGATATTCTAATGACATCTGATAAAAAAAACAAAAGTAGACAAAAATTGTGAATAGTCTAAGCACAACCGAAAGATAACAACAACAACAAACTTGACAAAAATAAAGAACAGTATATTTTTTATATGATAGAAAATAACTGAACAAAAATATACGAACGTCTAATCACATCCGAAAGAGTAAAAACTGGACAAAAATGGAGAATAGTCTAGTTTCTAGTTTCATCTGATATAAGAAAAAACTGGACAAAAATGAAGGATATTCTAATTTGATGTGCTAGAAGAAAAAAACTGGACAAAAATGAAAGATATCTAATTTCATGTGCTAGAAGAAAAAAAACTGGACAAAAATGGAAAAAAAGTATAATTTCGTCTGAGAGAAAAAAATAAACTAGACAAAAATGAAAACAAAAACGGAGAACATTTTTTAAAAATCTACATTACTGCGCTTATCACCACCTGATCTTCCCTCTCCCACCAACCCTTTCCATTTCCTCCTGTGAGTACTTAGTTCCTTCCTGCTCTTTCAGAAAGTATCAGCGCTAGAGAACTTGCATAATTACATCTCTTACCTGGTTGAGAAATTAGAATAACTATAATCAGTTGGATGCTTTACGTGGAAGTGGGTCTAAATGTGAAGAATTAACTTCAATGCACTGGTCTTTCCCATATGGTTCCGCCTCTGTAAAGATTATCATTCTATTAGATATTGAAGATATTACTCAAATCACATAACTAGGTCAGAGTTACTGGAATATCATTTCAAAAATAAACAAGATATGCAAAGAAAAATAGACAACTTGTCATCTATGGCATAAAAAATTGGACCGCAGATAAGCTATGAAAAAACAAATATAATGAAGACACCAGTGGCGGTTCGTGCTCATTTTAGTTGGTGGGGCCAGACACAAATTTTCGGAAAAATCAGGGTTTTGGGTTAGGTTATATTTTAATTTATAAAATAATACATACATGTTACACATTATTTTGGTGGGCTGACCCCACTGGCCCTCAATGACGAGCCGCCACTGGAAGACACCTATGGCAAGTAATGCAGATATCACTCTGGAATCTAAAATGATAAAAATAACAGAGCGGTTCACCTATTTAGTTAGAAAGTTTGATTATAGTGGAAATATTCAAAAATAATTTATGCTACGAATTGTCAAAACAACATCAGCTTTTAAAAGTCTAAATAAAATATGGAACTCCAAGTTATACTGTTCTAAAACTAAATTACGAATTTTCAATTCCAACGTTATATCAATCCTAACATATGCCAGCGAGAGTTGGAAAATGACTAAAGATATAGAAAGCAAGTTGAATGAATTTGTAAATATATTTCTGTGAGAAAAATAAAGAATATAAAATGGGACGAATTCAGAAGGAATAATGAAATCAGAGAAATGTTTGGTCAACCACTAGTAACATCTGACATAAGAAAGAGAAGTTGGAGATATGTTGGGAATACTCTGAAAAATTGTGATCAAAGAATCACAGAGCAGTGGGAGAATAAGGGTTAAAGAAAGAAAGGACACCCTAAAAATATCCTAAAACGAACTTTGCTAGGAGAGGCGAGAAATATCGGACTCGATTCTATAGAAGAGACTGAGCGATTTGTCAAGGATAGAACAGTATGGAGAAATTACTAGCAGGCCCTATGTAACGTATAAAGGTACGAGACGTATATAATAATGAATAATATTTCTATTAGATGTTGAAGCTATTGATCACAATCTTACATAATATTGTATATAATAATGAATAATATTTCTATTAGATGTTGAAGCTATTGATCACAATCTTACATAATATTGTATATAATAATGATATATTTCTATTAGATGTTGAAGCTATTGATCACAATCTTACATAATATTGTATATAATCATGAATAATATTTCTATTAGATGTTGAAGCTATTGATCACAATCTTACATAATATTGTATATAATAATGAATAATATTTCTATTAGATGTTGAAGCTATTGATCACAATCTTACATAATATTGTATATAATAATGAATAATATTTCTATTAGATGTTGAAGCTATTGATCACAATCTTACATAATATTGTATATAATAATGAATAATATTTCTATTAGATGTTGAAGCTATTGATCACACTCTTATATAATATTGTATATAATAATGAATAATATTTCTATTAGATGTTGAAGCTATTGATCACAATCTTACATAATATTGTATATAATAATGAATAATATTTCTATTAGATGTTGAAGCTATTGATCACAATCTTACATAATATTGTATAGATTTTATATTTCAAGTCTTGATTTTTGATAGCCTAAGCATAGTTACATGCGTTGTGTATGTTGCACCTCTTGTTTTTTGGTTGACAATTAGCTAAACCTGGCCAGCAATGGCGGAATGGGGGAGGGCCATTCAGAGTCAGAACTGTTTGATTCTGAACACGACTTTGCTAGCGCATTTCCGACATGTTTGATCGGGTATATTCCAGTTTCGTTTGCCGAGCTACTGAGTTAGTGCTTGAGCAACGCTGTGAGCTATGAATGTTACATGGAATGCTTTTGCTGTGTCAACCGTGCGTTTGTTGTGTGTTAGTGTGTATTCAGAAAATGGCGGACAGCGGTTATGACGAACAAGCTCAATCTGCCGTATGCAGTTATATTGCGGGTGCAGAAAGCTGGATTTTGTCGTGATTGATGTTCCTTCGACAAGAATTGCAATTCAAGTGATGAACAGTTTTGTGTTGCTACATTAGCGACGGCAATATGCATTTTATGCGGTGCATGTTGTTTTTTGTGGTGGTATGCGGCTGTTTCATTCTGGAATTAGTTCACACAGGAAACATTTCACAGTTGTTAGCATTTCGTGTGATTTTCATTGGCACAGGAACGGAGAAATTATGGGGTGACCTGTTGCAGTGAAGTTGGAACCGTACTAATGAACTTATATAGGTCAGACACAGCCAACTATAAACTCATACGGCCAGCGGACTCGGGTAAAACGTCTAGGACATAAGACCCCAGCCGTCACGTGACCTCGCATCCAGTATTGTTGTATAAAGACGAATTCATTGTTAAATCAACATAACATGCTAAATCAAGGTTATATTATGTAACAAATCAAGTTTAACAATAAGGAAAGTCAGTATTATTAATATTTTTCATCAATAAGTAACCATAAACTAATAGAATTGAGTTTTTTTAAATGGGATCATGAGAGAGAATTGAGTAAAATTGCAAAAAGCCTGCAGTGTTCTATCAAACATATATAATATCCAGCCCCGCCCCCCTACTCCCCAGCTCAAACTAGGTCAGGGTTTCCCGGAGAGTTATGCGGCCCAATATTCTCTCTCTCTCTCTCTCTCGATCACCGCTTAGACTGGTGTACCGGATGTCCCCATAAATCTCATTAATGTGGAAATCTGAGTCATGCAGCCTTAGCATGGGTGTGTTTCGTCACATCTTCAGCGCCATTTGGAACTCTGGTGCTTATCCTTCGGCGATGTGTCTGGTCTTAGCCAGCGTTTACTGGGTTCGCTCTCCGTCAACTTTTGGCTGTCCCCAGCCGACCTGCAAGGCAGCAGGTTGGCCCAATATTAGAGTTGGCTGTGAGTCAAGAGTACGTGTTAATTATCATCAACCAATAGGATGACATGATCAGAACTTTGCTATCCTAACTGTTCGTCTCCAAGGAAGCACAGTATATTCGTTTGAAAAGCTCTTTATTTCCTTTCTTATTTGCTAGCTTGAGACATTTCAAAATAAATGTTTGAACAAAATCTTGTAGATTTTAATGCAATATTTATTTTGAAATGAATCAAGCTTGTCTATGAAGTTTTAAGTCATTTTCCAGCACTCCCTACTGTCTAATAACACTACCACAACACTGCTACATATAAATATATATATATATGTGCTAGTTACTAATATTGGAAAAGCGAATCATCGGTCTCCAATAATTCTTCCAGATCTAGACAGAAAGTAGGCCAGTTCTAGGTTTACTTCAATGATATCTTTCCGTTGCTTTCTTGGCCTTCCTCGTCAGGACCGTGCGGTATATTTTCTCAGTATGATGCAAATCTTCGAAATGCCGCCCTTAAATGGTTTTTATTTTAAATAACCTTCAATTATGATTTTAATTTCACTGCTTATGCCGCCCCAATTACAATGCCGCCTGATGCGGCCGTCTTTCTGTATCATAGCACGGTACGGCCCTGTTCCTCGTGGTCTTTTCCTCTTCATCGTTATTTCTCTTTCTGCAATTTAAGGCTCCCTGTTTTCTGTCATTCTACATTCTATCAATATGCAATAGTCATCATATTCTGATATTGGTTATTATTGATGATTTAAACCATCATATTCTGATATTGGTTATTATTGATGATTTAAACCATCATATTCTGATATTGGTTATTATTGATGATTTAAACCATCATATTCTGATATTGGTTATTATTGATGATTTAAATCATCATATTCTGATATTGGTTATTATTGATGATTTAAACCATCATATTCTGATATTGGTTATTATTGATGATTTAAACCATCATATTCTGATATTGATTATTATTGATGATTTAAATCATCATATTCTGATATTGGTTATTATTGATGATTTAAATCATCATATTCTGATATTGATTATTATTGATGATTTAAACCATCATATTCTGATATCGATTATTATTGATGATTTAGACCATCATAACTGATATTGATTATTATTGATGATTTAAACCATCATATTCTGATATTGATTATTATTGATGATTTAAACCATCATATTCTGATATTGGTTATTATTGATGATTTAAACAATTTATAAATATTTCTAATGTTTCTCATTCTCCATTCTCCACTATTTTCATTCTCGATGGACCCCAAGATTCGTCATAAGACTCTGTTTTCACAGATTTGTAATAATGTCAGCACAAAAATACATTTTTATAACTGGATATTCTGTGCGCTTTGTTCATTGCGTTTTTGAATGATTTTGTTATGTTTTTAGAGAAACGTCTGAACGAATGGATTAGAGCGTGGCTCCCATGCCGGAGACCCGTGTTTAATTCACGTTAAGGCCAAGGATTTGTTTATGTTGTGGGCATAAATGAAAATCTGAACCGTAACAGCTTCACGGCGACTGCACTAGCAATGCGACCATTACATTCCCCAGGCTCTCGTCCCCCCTCCCTCCTCCTTTCCTATACCGCTCTAAAAGGTGGTACTATAGGCAGTAACGACAGTAAAAGAAAAGTAAAAGGAACCCTTTCATAACTCAGTTACAGGTGTACACTGGTGCAGTTAGACCGACCCCGAATATGCATCATCGACATGGATATCAGCAGCCCATTCAAACAAATCGATACTGGAAAAACACAAAACAGGTGTCTGCGTACTATTTTGGGAGCCATGAAATCTACACCAATTGTAGAAATGGAAAAGGCAGCCAACATCCAGCCCTTGGAAGACAGAAGAAGGAGAAAAGTGATTCTACAGACTGAAAGGATCAAAAGAATGCCTCACCATCCACTGCATGAAAAATGGCGGCTAGAACAAAGAACAGACTAAAGCGCACAAGTCTAAACCACAAAGCAAAAGAAATAGGAAAGTCATACTTGGAACTACTAAATCATAACTCCATACCAGAAGAATTACTTTTTGATCACTGGGAACCAGACTCAGTACCACTAAACTTCTCAACCTCCATCCCTAAATTATTAAGCAAAGATGCCGAGCCTAATCTAGTGAAAAAGCAATTACAATGGAACATCTCCATTACATGTTTCCAGAAGACAGCTGGATAAGAATTTACACAGATGGATCGGCAATGGGGGCAACCATGAATGGTGGAGCAGGAGTGTACATTAGGCACCCAGATGCTACCACTGTGTCTCTAGCGGCTCCTACTGGAAGAATATGTTCCAACTACAAAGCAGAACTCATAGCCCTTCTGATGGCAGCACAGCACATGAATAAGCTGCAAGCAGCTGCAAGCAAGATGGTATTTCTTACAGACTCATTGTCAGCTATACAAGCCCTGGAGGCTAAATCCACTGACAGCACAGTACAAAAACTACAAAGAGAACTTGGTCAGCTTTCAGAAAAGGCAGAAATTCACTTGCAGTGGATTCCATCTCACTGTGGCATTGCAGGCAATGAGAGTGCTGATGTCTTAGCTAAGGAGGGCAGTGCCAAAGAGCAAATTTACCAACCCTTGTCTTTTCAGAGGTCAAAACCCTCATACAGAGAAAATCTGCAGTAGACTGGAAAACAAACACTGGATATGATTATGGAAAAGACTCCCTCAAAGACCTAAGCAGAACAGACCAGGTCATTATATTTCGACTACGCACCGGACACTGCAGACTCAACAAACACTTATACAGACTAGGAATAAGTCAAACAGCTCTCTGCCAGTGTCAGCAGGCAGAACAGACACCAGAGCATATCCTGCAAGACTGTCCTCTTCTGTGTGAGCTGAGAAGCAACATGTGGCCACACCCAGTCGACCTGAAAACTAAGCTTTGGGGAAACCTGACAGACCTGAAGCTGTCTGCCCAGTTTGTGGTCCACAGTAAATTAAGCGCATGACCAGAGATCGCTGAAGAAGAAGAAGAAGATACCTCATGGTATATAGGTCAATACAGTGTTAGGCTTGTATTTTTCATTGACCGTCGGCACACAATGGGTGATGTGGTCAGCATCATGCCGGCCGCCTTTACTTTCCCAGAGCATGTCTGGTACCCAGTTAAGGCTGGGTCGACCTGAGAGCCGTCGTAGTCGGGAAAAATTGCGGGAGCTGAACCCAGACCACCAGCCTTGCGAAGCGAGTTCACTAACAACTACGCTACAGCGGCTCTCAGTAACGACAGTAATAATGTTTAATCTTGTTTGGTTGTGTTCCAGGTTTCGGATCAATATAGAACAATTGTTCTTATTACAGTTTAGTTTTTTTTTATCTTGGTGTGCATATATATATATATATATCGTCTTTCTTTCTTTCTTTTGAGCATCTCTGCTTGTTTGCCGTTAGGAGTTGCAGGTTTAACTGATGATCGGTTTTCGAAATAGTGCACGCTCGGTCGCTTGATATGGTCTGGTATTGAGTTTTAGGATGTCTTTAACTCAATCAACCCATCTTTTTCTTGGTCTGCCCCTTCCTCTTGATGATTCCATTTTCAGGTTGTACGCTATCGCAACTGGTGTATTCGGGTTCATTCTCACCAAGTGGGCAAACCATTTGAGTCTCTGTTTTTCGACGTATCTAATAGCAGGTGTTGTTCCGACTGTTCTTCTAATTTCCTCATTTCTTATATGGTCTCTTAATGTTTTATTTACCGCTTTCCATAAGAGGAGAAAGAGAGAGAGAGAGAGAGAGAAAATATTGAAAAAGCCTTCAGCATCCTATCCCTACTAAAACCAATACGCTATACTTGATTCATAGCCTAAAAGCGACAGCTTCGTACACCGCCTATCAGCAATAATATTAAGGAAATACACAGACACTTTAGTAGTGGACGGGCATTCTAAAATGAGATAAAGTTCTTCCTATACACCGTGCAATCTCAGAGAATATAGTAAACGCTCACGGTACGAACTATAAAGAACATCCCTGAGTTTATCCAAACAGTAGCGGGCTTCCTGGCTTATATCTTAATTTAAGTCTCTTGATAAGCCAGTCAATGTATCCATTTCATTTGTGTGTACTTGTGTGTACTTGTGTGTACTTGTTTGTGACTGACTCTACTGACGAAGTGTACTTGTAAGAACTATCTGTGCCATCTTCACACAACAGTGTTACATCTTCACACAACAGTGTAACATCTTCAAACAACAGTGTTACATCTTCACACAAAGTTAACATCTTCACACAACAGTGTAACATCTTCAAACAACAGTGTAACATTAAGATGATGGGAGTTAGTTCTTTTTTAAACTGCGTTGTTTAGGATTATTGTGACCATCTTTACCGTTTGTTTAACATTGTAAATGAAAATCGTGGTCTATCCTTTACAGGACGTAGCCATCAATCACAGTCAACGAGCCGTTGATTTTCTAGGCATTACTTATAAGTTCAGTAGTTTGCCATTGTTTTCTGAGCGTGAGGTCTATCTTTAAAAAGTAAAAAAAAAATAAAGGAACCCTTTCATACCTCGTGGTATATAGGTCAATACAGTGTTAGGCCTGTATTTTCATTGACCGTCGGCACACGATGGGTGATGTGGTCAGCATCAGGCCGGCCGCCTTTACTTTCCCAGAGCATGTATGGTACCCAGTTGAGGCTGGGTCGACCTGAAAGCCGTCGTAGTCGGGAAAAATTTCACGCTGAACCCAGACCACCAGCCTTGCAAAGCGAGTTCACTAACAACTACGCTACAGCGGCTCTCTGAGGTCTATCTTTACCTTTTATAAAATCCCACGGAAACTAACTTGCTTCCAAACTTGCAAAATAGTGGGTTTGAACCAGGTGCGCTTGGGTTCGTGATCGAGCTCACTACCGCTTGAGCTACAGACGCTCACTGATAAATAATACCTCCCTTAAATTACACAATAACATGGCGCGAGCTACTACATGAGGGTGTAAGCAATTTTTTTTGCCGAGCTACTGAGAAGAAAGAAGAAGAAGCCAAATCTGAACTGGAACGAGAGATAAGTTCAAACAAGAAAAGTAATTACTTGTGAACCTCACACTTCATTCATATTCACGTCCGTGCTCGTCTGTCGTTCATCACTTAACCCTCAGAGGTTCGACATCTCATCCCCTGGCAGCTTATTTACAATCGCGTCTGCTAAGGTCACGTGTTGAGAAGGTTATTACCCATCAGTCTTGTGAACCGGAAAAGGGTGTATCCACCATTGTGTCTACAACTTTCCATGATGATCATATGAGGGTTTTTTTTTCTCTCGATTTTTTCTTAATAATGGCAACAATTCTCATTGAGACGTTACTGAAATTGTTGACATGAAAGTTTAGTAGTTTGTTGTTCTTGTTTTAACTGTTTGATTGCAGCAAAACAGCAACAAAACAGCTTTAAAACAGCAGCAAAACAGCAGTAAACGGCAGCAAAACAGCGACAATAACAAAATGAATGTCTGAGGAAACAAAGTCAAGATAGTTCTATAGACACGCATACAGATGTGGTATTTACTGCGATTGATATCAGGAAGAAAAAAACGGACCGAATTACGAAAAAACGTAAATGTTAGACGGATAGATAAGAGAATAAATGGATGGACTGATAGGTAACTGGATAGGCTGATAGTAAAATAGATGGAATGATTGATAAATAGATTGATTGATTGATAAATAGATGGATTGATTGATAAATATATTGATTGATTGATAAATAGATTGATTGATTGATAAATAGATTGATTGATTGATAAATAGATGGATTATTAATAAATAGATGGATTGATTGATAAATAGATGGATTGATTGATAAATAGATGGATTGATTGATAAATAGATTGATTGATTGATAAATAGATTGATTGATTGATAAATAGATTGATTGATTGATAAATAGATGGATTATTGATAAATAGATGGATTATTGATAAATAGATGGATTGATTGATAAATAGATGGATTGATTGATAAATAGATGGATTGATTGATAAATAGATGGATTATTGATAAATAGATGGATTGATTGATAAATAGATGGATTGATTGATAAATAGATGGATTGATTGATAAATAGATGGATTGATTGATAAATAGATGGATTGATTGATAAATAGATGGATTGATTGATAAATAGATGGATTGATTGATTGATAAAGGAAATGATGAGCTAATATATAATGGGATTGATAAAGGAATACCACACAGAGCCACACAGAAAAAGTATAATGAGTACAAAGCTAAACGAAGACCACGAAAAAGATAGAGAGACGGCATCAAGAACAGCCTTACAAAATTGATGAACATCAGTTTACAAAGTGCAATAAAACAAGCACACACAAGATCACTACGTCGCCCCCTTCCTCCCCAACACTTCTATAAAGTTATAGAAGTAAATGGTGGAAGAGAAGAAGACGATAAAGGAATATAATATATGCTGATATAGATAGCTAGATACATGTGAAATGCGCTGCCTGCGACAAGTTACCAACATCAGGAGAAAAGACAAGAGTCACCAACATCAACATATGAAAGAAAGTTGGCACAGAACCTTGCTTGAATTACATAGAGAAACAAAGAATGAAGTGGTTTGGCCACTTAATAAGAATGCATCCAAACTCCACAGTATACAGAGTCTTCTACAACAGAACACCAGGAAAGAAAGCGAGAGGAAGACCACGAAAAAGATGGTTAGATGGCATAGATTTAAAATAAAATTCCTACAAAATATTTTCACCATTTTCAAAATTACACCGGGGACCTCCGCCGCTGATACGGAGCTGAGATCTTCATAGGTAAGAGATGGGAGCACACATGGTTACTCACTCAAGTGCAATGATGATGGTTCTATCTATCAATCAATCAATTGCAGGTACTAAGGTAGGAGGGGGAAATGGATGGAGTAATGAATAGAAGATGTGGGTACACTTTCTTGTTGTAGAGTAGAAGATGTAGTTACACTTTCTTGTTGTAGAGTAGAAGATGTAGTAGGTACACTTTCTTGCTGTAGAGTAGAAGATGTAGTAGGTACACTTTCTTGTTGTAGAGTAGAAGATGTAGTAGGTACACTTTCTTGTTGTAGAGTAGAAGATGTGGTAGGTACACTTTCTTGTTGTAGAGTAGAAGATGTAGGTACACTTTCTTGTTGTAGAGTAGAAGATGTAGTAGGTACACTTTCTTGATGTAGAGTAGAAGATGTAGTAGGTACACTTTCTTATTGTAGAGTAGAAGATGTAGTAGGTACACTTTCTTGTTGTAGAGTAGAAAATGTAGTAGGTACACTTTCTTATTGTAGAGTAGAAGATGAAGTAGGTACACTTTCTTGTTGTAGAGTAGAAGATGTGGTAGGTACACTTTCTTGTTGTAGAGTAGAAGATGTAGGTACACTTTCTTGTTGTAGAGTAGAAGATGTAGTAGGTACACTTTCTTGATGTAGAGTAGAAGATGTAGTAGGTACACTTTCTTATTGTAGAGTAGAAGATGTAGTAGGTACACTTTCTTGTTGTGAGTAGAAGATGTAGTAGGTACACTTTCTTGTTGTAGAGTAGAAGATGTAGTAGGTACACTTTCTTGTTGTAGAGTAGAAGATGTAGTAGGTACACTTTCTTGTTGTAGAGTAGAAGATGTAGTAGGTACACTTTCTTGTTGTAGAGTAGAAGATGTAGTAGGTACACTTTCTTGTTGTAGAGTAGAAGATGTGGTAGGTACACTTTCTTGTTGTAGAGTAGAAGATGTAGGTACACTTTCTTGTTGTAGAGTAGAAGATGTAGTAGGTACACTTTCTTGTTGTAGAGTAGAAGATGTAGTAGGTACACTTTCTTGTTGTAGAGTAGAAGATGAAGTAGGTACACTTTCTTGTTGTAGAGTAGAAGATGAAGTAGGTACACTTACTTGTTGTAGAGTAGAAGATGTAGTAGGTACACTTTCTTGTTGTAGAGTAGAAGATGTAGTAGGTACACTTTCTTGTTGTAGAGTAGAAGATGTAGTAGGTACACTTGCTTGTTGTAGAGTAGAAGATGTGGTAGGTACACTTTCTTGTTGTAGAGTAGAAGATGTGGTAGGTACACTTTCTTGTTGTAGAGTAGAAGATGTAGGTACACTTTCTTGTTGTAGAGTAGAAGATGTAGTAGGTACACTTTCTTGTTGTAGAGTAGAAGATGTAGGTACACTTTCTTGTTGTAGAGTAGAAGATGTAGTAGGTACACTTTCTTGTTGTAGAGTAGAAGATGTAGTAGGTACACTTTCTTGTTGTAGAGTAGAAGATGTAGGTACACTTTCTTGTTGTAGAGTAGAAGATGTAGGTACACTTTCTTGTTGTAGAGTAGAAGATGTAGGTACACTTTCTTGTTGTAGAGTAGAAGATGTGGTAGGTACACTTTCTTGTTGTAGAGTAGAAGATGTAGGTACACTTTCTTGTTGTAGAGTAGAAGATGTGGTAGGTACACTTTCTTGTTGTAGAGTAGAAGATGTGGTAGGTACACTTTCTTGTTGTAGAGGAGCAAAAATTCGACCGAATAACGTCAACGGAAACGGTTGAACACAATCTAGCATTACCTAACACGATTTATTAAGCACGAGTACGTAGATTCTCGTACTTGACTGCTTCATTTCAGCCTAAGTTCATGCTCTGGCACTCGTGATATCCGGTTGTTACATTTATTCGCTCGTGCGAACAGTTATGGGGGTTATTGTCTTATATTCTAAGTCCCTTTTATCCTTGGTTTCCCTGTAAACAATAAGTGACATCTTTTTATGCAAGGTTAACTTAATGAATCTTCTATATGTTCTAATTCCTACAATCTCTCTCTTCTTCGTTTAGAGGGTTTACATACGAACGATTGACGTCAATGCCCCTGGTTTTCTCTCATATTACTTGCACCTTCTCCCCCAAAATGGCACGTTCTCTGCCCCTGCTGAGAGTATTGCACAAAACACAAACTCCGTAGATCCCGCATTACCTCTAGAGATCCAGTTATGTAATGCTCTCATGAAACAGCGGTGCGGTCCGGATTTGAACTCGTTATCTTCGAAATACAAGACCCATTGCTTAACCACTAAGCTTCAGATGCCTCATCTTCAATTATTCGACGACGTATAATCGCTTGCTCTCTTTTAACTTCATTTTGACTTATATGGTGTATATATGATATCGATATGCTATCTATATGGTATCGATATGCTATCTATATGGTATCGATATGCTATCTATATGGTATCGATATGCTATCTATATGGTATCGATATGCTATCTATATGGTATCGATATGCTATCTATATGGTATCGATATGCTATCTATATGATATCGATATGCTATCTATATGGTATCGATATGCTATCTATATGGTATCGATATGCTATCTATATGGTATGGATATGCTATCTATATGGTATCGATATACTATCTATATGGTATCGATATGCTATCTATATGGTATCGATATGCTATCTATATGGTATCGATATGCTATCTATATGATATCGATATGCTATCTATATGATATCGATATGCTATCTATATGGTATCGATATGCTATCTATATGGTATCGATATGCTATCTATATGGTATCGATATGCTATCTATATGATATCGATATGCTATCTATATGGTATCGATATGCTATCTATATGGTATCGATATGCTATCTATATGGTATGGATATGCTATCTATATGGTATCGATATGCTATCTATATGATATCGATATGCTATCTATATGGAAATAGAAACATTAGTTGAGGTAAAGGAAGGTGGAGAGGGGCTTCATAAGAAGAATTTATTTCATTGCGTTCAGTTGCACAACATGACTCAGTCCCTAAACATAGAAATTGTCTCCTACCTGCCAAGTGTACTGAACAAATCACGAACTCCGTAGCTCTAGCAACAATTCGAAGGAATCTTTTTGAAACCAATCCTTTCTTGAACAGAACGGACCGGTTCAGATTTGAACCTACTGCCTTCAGAATATAAGACAAACTGCTTTACCATTTCTGTACAGAGACCACTAATTCCTAGGGTAGTATGGGTTAGTACTATTGTACCAATTTCAAACGGTAAAATATGTACTTTTGATGATATGGTGCATGCAGGTCGGTGCGGTATATTTTCTCAGTATGATGCATGTCTTCGAAATACGGCCCCTTTAATGTTTTTTCTTTAAAATAACCTTCAATTGGGATTTTCATTTCGCTGCTTATGCCGCCTCCTTACGGTGCCGCCTGGTGCGGCCACCTCTCTGTATTATAGCACAGCACGGCTCTGGGAGCATGTCATAATGAATACAAACAGAGCATTGTTCAACATAATTTTTCTCCCTACATCATGCTATTAGTGACAAACCTGGACGCTGACTTTAAATGGTATTTTTCACAGACGCACTATCTGTTTTGCAAGCCCTACAGAGTAACCATCCATCCCTGAGAAAAGAGCTCAGCAAGATCTCTACCAACAAAAGAGTTACACTTCAGTGGGTACCATCACACTGCGGGTGCCAGGTAACGAGAAGGCAGACAAACTTGCTAAAAAGGGAGCAGAATGTGAACAAATAGATAATGAAATCACATACTTTGAAAAAAAAAGCTATCATGGACATTAGAAAAGAACCTAAACCATCCAACGATGACTGCCACACACTTGAGAGACAAGGACAGACTATCATATTCCGACTCAGGATAGGTCATAACAGACTGAACAAACACCTACACAGGCTGCGATTGTCCCCAACCCTCTGTGCCCCTGTGGCTCCGCTGAACAAACCACAGAACATGTCCTGCAAGACCGTCCCCTGTATGTCCTCCCAAGAAAGGAATGCTTGCCCTACAACACAACACTACATTCAAAACTACATGGCACTAGAGATGAGCTCCAGACAACAGTCGATTTCATCATAAGAACGCGTCTAACGGTATAATCATCAAAAAGAGTGATCGCAAAGAAGAAGAAAATGACAGAAGAAAACTAGTCACGACAGAGATGAAGTGTCTGCGCAGGATGCTGGGAGTACCAAGAAGAGACCGGTTTAGAAATGAAATCAGGGGAAAAGTGGGTACAAGATCAGTACTAAACTTCATCAAGAAACAACAAATTAAATGGTTCGGCCACATAAGCAGATTACCAATTAGCAGGTGGACCTCAGAGATAACAGAGGCGACGAAAGACACTGTTTATGAAGTGAACACAAAAGCCCGTTCTAAAAATCTCTTTTTGCCCTGAAGCTGTGAGACAAATCAGGACTGGAGAAAAGACAGAAAGACAAGACACATAGAAAATCTCGTTTCATGTGTCTTCTTTTTCGACCTGACTCTGAAAGACAAAACAGGATTACAGAATAGATAGATGGTGGAGCTCCAGCCGACTCTTTCTGGTTGGGTAGGTTTCCAGTGATGTCTTTCAAATCTTTAAGGTTTGCTTAACTCAGAGTATTGATTAATTGATTGATTGATTGATTGATAGGACTAACATCATTGCACTTCGGTGAATACCCATATGTGCCCTGATCTCTTTCTTACACAGGATGATCTTAGCGGGTTCTTAAAATAACGATAGCCCACGATGTTATTTGAAAAATTGTGAAAAATGTTGCAAAATATTTAATTTCAATCTTCATTTTTATTGAATTTATGCACATGCAAAGGTTTTATGCACATGCATAGTTCTTTAATGGGCTCAACATGAACACCAGACTTAAATCTTATCGTCCATCTCCGATAGAAAGAGGATCTCGATCTCACCTATATCCAGGATCTCTTGAAAAATATTCCGATTGCACCAAGCGGGAATCGAACAGTTCTTTGGAGCGACAAGTGAACACATTACTCAAAGTAACTATGGAGCGGACAGGCTTGCATCAACAGCATCGATTGTTGGGGAGTTGAAGATGGATAAGGGCGATGTTGTTCGGTCTCTTCGTGACTGTCTGTTGGATGAGGACACTAAAATAGATGTTAAATCGATCAAGGTGATTTAGGCAGTTTGAAGTTACCCTTTGTACAAGTAGAAATGAATGCATGAGGGGCAGACTAAGAGGGGTGTTTAATCAGCGAGCCACGGGAACCATCAGTACGCATACTCTTCGATATCTTTTGGGGGAGACTGAGCACCTATGGGTTCGCCCGGAGTGCAGTGACGTGTTTAGTAACAAATAACCAATAACTATGAATGAATTGGTCACGATTTCGTATACTACAGGAGGAGCTACGGGTTGATTATCTTGCATAGAGAGTAGACTTTGTGGTAAAGTGGTTAAGACGATTGCCTTGCGTTCTGATGGTTGTGGGTGCAGATTTTATCGCTCTTTCAGTTTATATGTGCATTTTATTTCCAGAGATCCCTGTGGTCAGTGGCGGCTCGTTATTATGGGCCAGTGGGACCAGGCCACCAAAATAATAATGTGTAACATGTATATATTATTTTATATATTGAAATATAACCTAACTCAAAACCATGATTTTTTCGAAAATATGTGTCTGACCCCACCAACACAAATTATCACGAGCCGCCACTGCCTATGGTCCTTGCTGGAGATATTTCTTCTTCTTCTTCGAACGCTCCAAATCGACTACTTGTTATCCACTTTGTTGTGATTTGTATGTGATCCGATCCTAAGAGCGATTGTACGTTGTGCCAGTTATACGCATAAAAGTAGACCAGCACATCCGATTTCTGCGATTATATCCTTTTTTCTTCACCACGTGGTAAAAACGTGGTTATGCATCACAAATTTGATTTCATTTAATTTTAAAGCTTATATTTATCCGATTTCGAAACTGTTTCTTTTGTTGATCTAAACTTTTGATGATAAAATTTTGCAGAAAAAATGGTGAATATTGGATGTAAACTGAAGCCGTGTATAGGGGACACACATCAGACACTAAGGAATATATTTATATATTATATATATATATACATACATACGGAATAACTAATACAAATAGGTACTTCAGATACAAAAGCAACTGTTTTAATGTTTCTCCAATGAATAGAACTTCTATATAATATTAACATTATGTATTAGAAGAAAACATTAACCGAACTAAACTTGTGAATATAAAATACAAGTTAATGCGAGATCATTGAGCTTAATGTTTGCTGCTAATAGTTTTTATTTGAGATATTCATTTTCTTCAGTTCTGTATAAAATTCCCACGGTTTTCTAATATTTAGAGCAATTTTTGTCACAAAGATAATTTTTTATTCAGTATATCGTCAAGTTTTTTTGTGTGGTTTTTTTTTGTTGTGGCCATTGTGCTCAATGTTGCTAGATTTTGTCACTGAAACTTTTTATTGCAACATTAATAATTTATCGCCAATAAATATCTTTTTCCCAACTAAATGTGTGATATTTTATTGCTTTCTGGCCATCTCCCACCATCGTCTTCACCTTCCCTTCCCCCATTGATTCAAGTTGCTTCCTGTGGTGTGCAGGCTTTACGTTGTGAAACACTGACGCAATCTGATGCACAACATACATAGAACCAAATAATTATAATTCGAAATAGAACTACTTACAATATTTCTTTTCTACTTCTTCGAGCGCTCCATATCGACCACTTGTTAACCACTCTGTGTGATTTGTATGTGATCTAAGCCTAAGAGCGATTGTACGTTGTGCCAGTTATGCGCCTACAAGTAGGCTAGCACATCCGTTTTCTGCGACACTTTTTATTTACTAGGGTAGCTTCTCTAGACCCCTACCTTAATCGCCTCTTATGACATGCCTTGTAGGTCACAGTGCTACTATTCTTTGCTCCCGGCAATACACATGCGTTCTTTTCTTTTGAGATAATCTTTCAATTTAGTCTGGTATTGTTGGATTCTCACATCCTCTTCTACTTCTTCTTTAATTATCCAACAGCACTTGGGATCTTGCTTTTCGGTCCAATGCTATATAGTGGTATCTGTATGTGTTTGTAAGTTGTTGTTTCCCCGTATAATGTGTTTCATTTATATGGCCTTGGAGGAAGAAGGATCCTAGTGACATCATCTAGCGCTTGGCGCCTGAAGTGGTGGTGGTGAACAATTTCTTGATGATATGCACACAGTTATCACTCCACAGATTAAGATTCAATTGTTGCCATTGTTCTGTCTTTCTACACTAATTGTTTCTCTTGTCAGGCCACAACCTTTCAACTTCTTGTTCATAGTTTTTCTGCATGTTTCTTTTGAAAGTCCATACTTTTTTGTCTCATCTACTGTTCATTAGAAATATGTCGTAGTCAATTCATCTACTGGCACACACAGCATGTCCTACTCTATCTCTGTACACGACATGCATGCCTACTCTATCTCTGCACACGACATGCATGTCCACTCTATCTCTGTACACGACATGCATGCCCACTCTATCTCCATTATTTGTTTTTAACTATAACGTGTGCCCGCGTGCCCAGCGTGTTCGTAGCGCGTTGGACTACGGGTGACTAGTCCTCTGTAAGTGCGGGTTCAACTCCGCGGACTGGCAGTAAATCTACAGGTTCCCCAGATTTACGGTGTTCGTGGCACCGAGCCGAAGGGTTACGATGTCCAGACACCGAGCCGAAGGGTTACGATGTCCATGACACCGAGCCGAAGGGTTACGATGTCCATGACACCGAGCCGAAGGGTTACGATGTCCATGACACCGAGCCGAAGGGTTACGATGTCCATGACACCGAGCCGAAGGGTTACGATGTCCATGACACCGAGCCGAAGAGCTTTCAGCTCAAGTGCTTCTGGATCGGAAAAAACCACAAAACAACTATAACTTTCAATTGATACAGATTTCTCGCTTCATCGTACTTCATTTTCTACTGTATTTGACCAGAAAATTTGCAGGAATATTCTTGAACATTTATTTTAGAATGTATCCAACTTGTGTATGATGTTCCAGGTAATTTTTCAGCACTCATTACTCTACAATACTACTCCCAAGACACGGATTCTATATAATTCCCTTTTGGGGAAGGGGGCGCTAAAAATTAGATGGTAGTTTTAGCTTAGTGGTAAGAAACTAGAAAGTCTTCTGTTGATAATGTTTACTTTTATTTGGTCAGGCTATCAGCTATTTTATATATATATATATATCATAATGTTGCAATGTGATGGAATCTACTAATTCACTTCTCTGAGGAACGTATGATTCATCCTTCAAATAATTGTATAACCAGATCATTGAATTTGTTGCTTTTCTGAAATATCTGTGCGGCTATAATTATTTCTCAGTATCGGTCATCATCAAATATCTTGTCAGTCATCATCAAATTTCTTGTCAGTCATCATCAAATATCTTGTCAGTCATCATCAAATAGCTTGTCGTGAGCAGAACTTTTTCACACTAACAGTCCTTCGGAATTTCTCGCTCTCCTAGTCCAGATGTCCCGGCTCTGCAGCCATCATGCTCAAACCATCAGTTACATCCTGAATCCATCTTATCCGGGGTCTTTCTTTTCTCCTCGTTGTTTTAAGTATCAGTAGTTTCCCAAATATTTGAAGATTTTGTTTTAGGATTTTTTTTTTGACGCCACTTTTACAGTTTCCATTGTTGATTCCGCCTTCAAAAGTTATGTTTCTGGTATCGCCTTGATAGCTTTCTAGGGCCACTTGAAATCTTCCATTTTCTTGGACATCTTTGAGGTCTTCCATTTCTTTGCCATCTTGACAACTTCCATTTCTGATGTCTAATTCCTTGAGTGCTGGGATCATATTAGAGCGAGAAAAGACGTCAAGTAATATTAGTGGCATGAATTTATGGAGGTTAATCATCGCCTAGGCCCGTTGATATGTAATATTATATAGATTAAAGAAGTGAGAGGAAGAGAAATAGAAAGATTTGTCCACACCGTCTTTCATTATATCATTATTTATTGAGTCATTTATTTCTTCATTAAATGTTAAGCATAACTCTGGTTCCCATATTAAATCATCATTTACTGCAACTTGCCGACCATTAAGCCCTCGCCTTTCCCTCGGTCAACCCACAAACCTGCTTTGATAGATCAGATTTGACATACTTATGCACTTTGACATTTCTTGTTCGTGAATTTTTCAGAAAATCAAAATGTGTTTCTAACACGGGCAATGTTTTGATATTTCTTGGGTTCTCTTGTTTTCACCAATCACTTTTTTTGTGTGCTGGATTTCCTAAATGAGCAATTAATACCAAACTTCTTTAATCACTTCGATCTCATGTTATGTTCATTGATTTTTGAAAGATTCAGTTCAAATGTGTATATAAATATATCTCAATCGATTCAACTATTCTATCTGTCTATCTATCTATCTATCTATCTATCTATCTATCTATCTATCTATCTATCTATTATCTATCTATCTATCTATCTATCTATCTATCTATCTATCTACTATCTATCTATCTATCTATCTATCTATCTATCTATCTGTCTGTCTGTCTGTCTGTCGTCGTCTGTCCGTCCGTCCCTCCGTCTGTCGTATGTCTGCTGTATGTCTATCTATCGTTATCGTTGCGTCTGTCTATCATCTATTTGTCTATCTATCTATCTATTTGTCTATCTATCTATATGTCTATCTATCTATTTGTCTATCTATATGTCTATCTATCTATCAATTTATCTATCAGTCTATCTATCTATCTATCTATCAATTTAGCTATCTATCTATCTATTTGTATATCTATCCATCTATATATCTACCTACCTATCTATAAATGTTTCTATCTACCTGTATTTCTATTTATCCAAAGAACTATATGTCTACCCATTAATCTATCCATAGGTCTAGCTTTTAATCGATATGTCTATTGGTCTATCAATTTATCTACCTATCTATCGATGTATCTATACGATGATCTATTTATCTGGATACATCTATAGATCTATCTACACAGTGGTGGCTTGTGCTTAGTTTTGTTGGTGGGGCCAGACATTTTTTTCCAGATAAATAATGGTTTTTGGTTGCTATATTTTAATTATGGTCTGAACATGACGATGCAGAGGCAGGACATCTGGCCTATGAGAGAGATAAGTTCCGGAGGACTGTTGGGGTGGCAAAGTTCTGCTTAGGACAAGCTATTTGATGATGATATTTTAATTTATAAAATAATAAATACACGTTATACATTATTTTTGTGGGCCCCACTGGCCCTTAATGACGAGCCGCCACTGTATCTACATATTACTCTATCTATGGGTACATCTTTCAATCTCTCTTCATATATATATATATATATTGGTCTATCATTCTGTCTGTATAACAATCTATATATCTATGTGATAGAGTACTGGTGGTAACGTGGATGGGGTTGATGTTTATGATATACCGTGTTGATAAAGAGAGTTGTGATGTTTGTTAGTCATTCGCATGAGAGAATTGAAGGAGGGACATAGGCTTCGTGGTCTGGTATCGTTCTGTCCTTTCATTGACGAACTACTCCCCCATCCTCTCACTTCCATCGTTACGACAACCCTTCTTGAATAGGTTATAATTAATTAGGTTGTGATTATAACCAAATCTTCTTCGAACGCTCCATATCGACCGATTGTTAACCACTCTGTGTGATTTGTATGTAAACTGAGCCTAAGAGCGATTGCACGTTGGGCCAATTATGCGCCTACAAAATGGGAAAGCGCATCCGATTACTGCGACGCTTTTATTTACTATGATAGAGAGCCGCGGTAGCGTAGTTGTTAGTGAACTCGCTTCTAAAGGCTGGTGGTCCGGGTTCAACTCCCGCAGTGCGCGTGTAATTTTTCCGGACCGCGACGGCTCTCAGGTCGACCCAGCCTCAACTGGGTACCAGACATGCTCTGGGAAAGTAAAGGCGGCCGGCGTGATGCTGACCACATCACCCATCGTGTGCCGACGGTCAATGAAAAATGCAGGCCTAACACTGTATTGCACTATATACCACAAGGTATGAAAGGGTTCCTTTACTTACTTTTACCTTTACTATGGTATTTTCTTGTCTGATCTGCTGGAGGACCAGTCAACGATGCACGAACCCCGTAGCACCGGTTGAATCGATCAAGCGATTTAAGCAGTTTGGAGTTACCCGTTGTTCAAGTCGAACTGGATGCCTGAGAGGCAGAGTGAGAGGTGTGTTTAATCAGCGAGCCACAGGAACCATCAGTATGCATACTCTTCGATATCTGTTGGGGAGACTGAGCACCTATGGGTCTGCCCGGAGTGCAATGACGTCAGTTTAGTAACCCAATAACAATAACAATTTACTATGGTAGCTTTCCTAGGTCGTACATCTGTCGCCTCTTACGACATATTCCTTGTATGTCGCAGTGGTACTATTCTTTGATTTCCTTACGTACCCCGGCAACACAAGAGCGATAACCAAATGAAAAACTGGAATGCTACTGCACCAACTTGCCCTCACCCCTCCCCGACATACAGGATATTAAGTACTGATAATATCTCGCAGCAGCTGTATATCTTCAGCAAACATTCTCCCAAGAGTGGGTGGGAAAGGGGCTGAAGGGGGGATTAATTTTGAAAGTGTCAATTGTTAGTTGCATCATCACATAGCTTGTTCTGAGTAGAACTTTACCACCCCAACAGTCCTTCGGAATTTCTCTCTCATATGCCAGATGTCCTGCCTCTACAGCCGTCATGTTCAGACCATCAGTTACATCCTTAATCCATCTTCTTCGTGGTTTTCCTCTTCTTCTGTGTGCCGGTATGCCTCCTTCCATGATGGTCTCCAGTCCTTGGGGTCGTTTTATATGTCCAAAATACCTCAATTTTCTCCTTCTTATTTGTAGCATTAGCCAGTTTTCTTTGATTTTAAATTCTTTCTAGATAGATCTATTTGTTCTACTTACTATTGTTAGTTTACTACACAGAAAGAGGGTTTTTGTGGCTAAGTGGTTAAGCCCTTTGCCTTGTGAGTTGAAGATCGTGGGTTCGAATCCGGCCCGTCGTTCTATTCACGAGTGCGGATTTTTCCAGAGACCTCTAGGATTGTTACTGGAGCTACGGAGTTCGTGCTTTGTGCAATACTCTCGGTAGGTGGCGTGCCATTTCTTCGGATAGGGACCGAGTCATATGGGTAAAACCCGGTGCAATGAAGTCAATTCTTCGGCTTTAAAACCCCTTTTTTTAAAGAAGAAGAAGACCGATTCACATACAACTGTGTTATCAAAAGTCACTTCCAAGTGGGTGGCATTTTCCCTCTTATCTTAACATATTGACGCCCATGATCAACTGAATCATCGAGCATGTCGTTTATAAGATGACACACTCCCAATATTATTTGACTAATCTGACTACACCAAGATTATTGTATCAAACAATGTGTAAGAATGCATGTGTTTGATGTGTTTGACAGCTTTGATGTTTTTACGTTCATAAAGTGTGGGTGTTGCGTCGAAATGCAAACTTTTCTTTTGAAGTTCGGACGTGGAATAGCAAGCCTCTGTGTCTAAGTGGTTAAGCCTTTCCTTGTGGCCTTGTGAGTCGAAGGTCGTTGGTCTCGTCATCCGTTTCGTTCTGTTCACGAGTGCAGTTTTTTCCAGAGACCCTAGGATTGTTGCTGGAGCTACGGAGTTCGTGCTTCGTGCAATACTCTAGGCAGTAGGCGTGCTTTTTCTGGTGAGAGGGGCCGAGCCATATGGGGTAAAACCCGGTGTAATGAAGTCAATCCTTCGGCTTTAAAACTCTCACGCGCAGTTATTTCCTCAAGTTTTAAGTAGTTAATTCAAGGTAAAAAAAAAAATATTTTAAAAACAAAACGATCCCAACTGCTCGTCAATAAACATATATATATATATATATATAATATATATATATATATTATATACTAAATTGAAGAAAACTGGACAACCTAATAGAATAACAAGGTTGAAAAGTAGTATAAGTAAAACAGTAGAAGTAAAACTAGAAAGACTTCTTATAAGGAAGCAACTCTATGGCGCAGTGTGCGGCTAATAGCGTGTAACGGACTTCCGCCGTGGCGCAGTGTGCGGCATAAAGCGTGGAAAGAGTTAAAGCAATCCGTCCTGTTGTATGACGCCCAACATATCAGTCATTAAGTTTATCTTGCTTACTTTAACTTTACCTACTGACACGAACGTTTCTCATATTTATAATCATGAGTAAATATAATTTCCACTTACTGCATGTTTATGAAGAATACAAACAGTAATTAAACCTAGTTACAAATAAATCATCGTGCAGGTTTATGAACGATACAAACAGTAATTAAACCTAGTTACAAATAAACCATCGTGCAGGTTTATGAAGAATACAAACAGTAATTAAACCTAGTTACAAATAAACCATCGTGCAGGTTTATGAAGGATACAAACAGTAATTAAACCTAGTTACAAATAAACCATCGTGCAGGTTTATGAAGGATACAAACAGTAATTAAACCTACTTACAAATAAACCATCGTGCAGGATTATGAAGAATACAAACAGTAATTAAACCTAGTTACAAATAAACCATCGTGCAGGTTTATGAAGAATACAAACAGTAATTAAACCTAGTTACAAATAAACCATCGTGCAGGTTTATGAAGAATACAAACAGTAATTAAACCTAGTTACAAATAAACCATCGTGCAGGTTTATGAAGGATACAAACAGTAATTAAACCTACTTACAAATAAACCATCGCACAAAAACAGTTATCTCTCAGTTGATAAAAAAATATACTATCGTAACCAACTATTTAAATAAAAATGTGAGAGTACAGTTGAGTGTGCGGTGCACGGCCAGCACGCATGAAATCTACAATGCCGAGACACAGCCAACTCTAATATTGGGTCGCATAACTGAGCGGTAAAACCCCGACCTAGTTAGAGTTGGGGGAGGGGGGACTGGATTTTATATATGTTTTATAGAACACTGCAACCATTTTCGCAATCTTACTCAATTCTATGAGTTCCTGGTTATTTATTGATAACAAATGTTATTAATGCTGATATTCCTTATTGTTAAACTTAACTTGTTACATAATTTAACCTTGACTTAGCATGTTGTGTTGATTTTAAAATGAGTTCGTCTATATACATCAATACTGGTCACTTGACGGTTGTGGCCTTATTTCCTATAATTTTTACCCAAGTCCGCTGGCCTATGAGTTTATAGTTGGCTGTGGCCGAGTTTGATACTAAGGGAGATAATTCATGTAACTGAATAATGTACGAAATAAAACGGCAGGACGAAATAAGGGAGATAATTCATTTAATTAGAGAATATATTGAAGAACGTGTACTCCACTGTTATATTGAACCAATACTTCTGTATGGCAGCGAATCATGTACAATGAAGAAACAATCAATAAGAACATTGGAAGTCACAGAGGTGTGGTTTTACAGAAGAATGCCGAAAATGCCATGAACAGTAAAGAAAACGAATGTGGAAGTTTTAAATCTTGCCTGCACACAAAGAGACCTTATCAAAAGAATAAGAATCAGACAATCAAGGTTCTTTGGGCATATAATGCGAAGTGAAGGTTTAGAACATTTGGTGACTACAGGTAAACTTCCGGAAGGAGAGATCGTGGAAGACAGGGAAGAAGATGTTGGATGTCCTGACATCATGGTTCTATACACGATCGACGTCAGAGCTGATTACATGCACCAAGGAGAAAGAGCTGTGGAGAGACATGATCGCTACGCCTGCAAACATGGCACTTTTGTTTGATTGAATAGCATTCAATATGGTGGGCGTATGTAGCTTAAGCGATAGTGAGCTCGATCCCAACCTAAGTGTACCTGGTTCAAACTCCGTGCGGTGGGGAGGGGTCCAGCTTGAAGCAAATTTACCCCGTGGTAACGAACGGTAAAATAGGCCTCACAGTTCAGAAAGCAATGACAAACTACTGAACGTATAAGAAGTGCCTAGAAAATTAACAACTCGTTTACTTTGGCTGATGGTGACGTCTTGTAAAGGATATGTCACGATTTTCTTTCATTGAATAGCAAGATCTGTAAAGCTAAGGGTGATAATTCATATAATCACATGAAATGAGAAGGCAATGTTTGTCGAACCGGTGAACCATCTCCTTTAGGACTAAACACTTGATCTCACCTACGTCGATATCAGAAATCAATGGAAGCATTCATTTTGCACTAGATGGGACGTAAAGCAGGTACTATTGAGCGTCAATTGAGCACAGCACCTTAATGTCAAAAGGGATATTACATTATTGATTGGTAATAAAAAATGCATTGGTTTGGACATTTAGTGAGAATGGAATACATCCAACCACCAATAACAGTATACAACAAAAAAAGATCAGGTACTAGAGCCAAGGGAAGACCAAGAAAAAGAAGGATAGACAATATCAAGATCACATTAAATAAACAGGTATATAACACAACAAGGGCAATTCATCTGGCCCTGGAACACAAATTAAAGCTCACACCTCTAAGTTTAACAGAAAGAGTGGACAACCAATTCTATCATCCACCTGGGTATAGACAATAGATAGTCGATAATTCAAAAATTCAAAACAAATCAGGACTGGAGAAAAGAAAGAAAGACAAGGCGCATAGGGAAGCTCGCTTCAGGAGTTTTCTTATTTTCCTGACGCCGAAAGACAAAACATGATTAGAGGATAATAATAATAATAATAATAACTCCTCTCGTACCGTTATACGTTACATAGGGCCTGCAAGCAATTTCTCAATACCGCTCTATTCTGGGCAACTCGCTCAATCTCCTCCATGGAACTGAGACCAATACTTCTTGCTTCTCTCAGCAAAGTTCGTTTCAGGGTCTCCTTAGGTCGTGCTCTCTTTCTTGAATCCTTTGCATCCCACTTCAATGCCTGCTTTGATATTCGTTGATCATTTCTCCTCAAGGTGTGTCCAACATATCTCCATCTTTTCCTTCTTATAAGAGTTGTCACTAGTGGTTGACCAGACATTTCTCTTATTACAAGATCAGAGGATAGATATGAGAGTAAAAAAATATCGTGCACATACAACACATTTTAGTCATTGACTTTTGATGTTGTGATTCCTGTGTATGCAACTGTAGCTCTGTTATTTGTTTGTAGCTGTAAATTTCGTTAATTATTTTTCCTGCTGAAATGTCTTATGTATGTAGTGTTTTACTTTAATCGATGTTTGTCGGTGGAGATATTGGTAGCGTTTTCCTCTCTAGTTAATGTCATTACTTCGGTTTTGTTGATGTTTATTCTCATATTGTATTCATTGAATGTTAACTAAAGTCTGTTAACATGCTGCTATAACTGTTCATTTGTTGTTTATATGATTGCCTAATCGTCTGCAAAAAGAAATTCGATATTGCTTTTGGAAAGTTTGTTCATTAAAATGTTTGTTGTATAATTTTTTTCGCGTCTTTCTTTCTGTATTTTTTGTTTCTACAAGTATTTCGCTACTTTATGTTCTCTTCTAAATAACTTTGTTACTTCAGATTGTCTTACAAGGAAACTGTTAGTTTAATTTCATTTACAACGACCGTATTCAGTTTCTCATCAAGGCCCATAATTTTGGAACTACATTTTCCATAAATATTACCAGTTCTCTCTCTTTGATTCGAATCCATCTTTAATGTTTTGGTTATGTCCCTTTCTTCAAAGACTGGAAGAAAATTGTATCATTCTTCTGTTCTCTTTTTTATTTTATATTGTTTTTTTTAGATAAAACTGACTGAATGCTTAGTGGAGACATATTATAATATCATTTCTGTATTTGTTTTTTTTATTTCTCTCCGCTCCTGGAAAAACATGGGCCTCACTAGTTTTCCTCCACTTTTCTATATCTTTTTAAGGCCGTTTTCGTAATGCTCTCCAGGATAATTCAGCCTCCTTCTGTTTTACAAGAAGATTACCATCTTCAGATATGTTTGGAGAGTCCCCTTTTCCGTTTGCCATCCTCGTTTCACTCAAATGCTTGTCTATGCCATTTGACAGTATCTTCCGCAGGATATGCCCGACCCACCACCATTTTCTTCTCCTGGTCTACGTTATGTTTACAACCAAGTAACGTCACTATAAGCAAGACTGCTCAATATTACTAACAGATCTAAAGCCAAATGATTGACTTTATTGCACAGGGTTGTCCAGTATGGCTCGGTCTCTCTCCGCAGAAATAGCATGCAGTTTGCAAGAGTATTGCATAAAGATTGTAGCTCCGGCAACAATCATAGGAGTCTCTGAAAAAATGTAGTTGTGAACAGAACGGATCGGTCCAGATTCGAACCCTCGACCTTCGGAAAGCAAAGACTTGATCACTTACCCACAGAGACTCCCAACGGTATTAGTATTATTATTATTCGTTTGCCTGCTGTGAGTTCAGATATAACCATGGCACCTTGGGTGGCGCTTCTGAATACTGTTTGCATGAAAGCCTGCTTACCGTTTTATGGGTGTATCTCGCAATGAAGACGGGCTTTTCTGACTTCAGAGGTAACGGTATTATTTAAGTGTATCAATGAGCAAGAGAGAAAGAGTGTTCATTGCAGTTTTGCTGTTGGAGTGTATCAATGAGCAAGAGAGAAAGAGTGTTCATTGCAGTTTTGCTGTTGGTGCCACTGTACTTTCTTTTTGTGAGATTCCTGAAATATGTATTGTTTTTCTTCTTATTCTTCTTTTGTCGTCACATTGTTACCGGGTTGTAGCTCAATATCGTGGTCTTCTGTCTTTGTGCCTAGTGTTTCTTCTCAGATGTCAATAGTCATGGATATCTTCATCATTTCTCATGATATAGGCACTCCATTTCCATCTTTTTAAGTTGTAGTTAATTTTTCGACACGATTAAAATTAACACAATTTTTTAAAAGAAAGTTCCGTCTAGTCTTCTTCTTCGTACGCTCCGAATCGCCCACTTATCAACCACTCTATGTGATTTGTATGTGATCTGAGCCTAACAGCGATTGTACGTTGTGCCAGTTATGCGCCTACAAGTAGGCCAGCACATCCGATTTCTGCGCTGCTTTTTATTTACTAGTGTAGAATCCTAGGCCTACATCAGTCGCCTCTTACGACATGCATTGTATGTTGCAGTGGTACTATTCTTTGCTTCCTTGCGGGCCCCGGCACCACACGGGCGGTTCCCGCTAGTGATAATATATTAATAACTTTTTAATAATCTGTTATGTTCAGTTAAGACAATTCAAAATTATTATTACATTTTTTTTTAATTTCTGTTAACCCATTCGCTCTGTTGAGCCGATATAGTGGCTCGTGATATTTTAGTAAGATGACACAAAGCCAGTATACGGCTGCTTCAGTACATATTGCAAAATAGATGAGATCTGAGGAAAAGAAAATTAAGGGATGAAAGGGTTAATAAATCCATTACTTAATAATAATAATAATTCATTTCGTACTGTTATACGTTACATAGGGCCTGCAAGTAATTTCTCCATACCGCTCTATCCTGGGCAACTCGCTTAATCACATCTATGGAACTGTGACCGATATTGCTTGACTCTCTCAGCAATGTTTAATCCATTACTTAGCCCTGTTGAATCATAAGTACTTTGCTGAAGGGCTTTTGTGTGCGCTTCATAAACAGTGTTTTTCGTCGCCTCTGTTCTCTCTGAGGTGCACCTTTTGCGTGGACGACCTTTTGCAGTGTATCCACTGTATCGGAGTAACATTGCCCTTTGATACTTTTTTTTCCCCGATCCAGAAGCACTTGAGCTTCAGCTCTTCGGCTCGGTGCCACGAACACCGTAAATCTGGATAACCTTCGGCTTTTCTGCCAGCCCTCGGAATCGAACCTGCACTCACAGAAGGCTTGTCACCCGTCGTTCAACGCGCTACGAACACGCTGGGCAGGCAGGCCTTTGATGCTTTAAAACCCATTATGCATCTCTCTTTCTAAAATCTCATAAAAGGCGTTCACTTTCTGTTGGAATCAAACTCTGGAAATTATCCCGGTTTAAGACAAAGATAAGACTGTAAGTCTACTCAAATAGATAAGCTGATTGAAATATAACTGACATTACGTGACTGTTGTTGTCATCATCTTGTCCTGGTCCCCGATCTGCCAGGAAGTGCATCTTAATTTGCATATCTGATAACAAGCTCTGATAACGAACAAATAAAATTAAGAAGCATAAATTAATCACTAGTCACGTAACTGTCAAAATCATTGTCCGACATTTTAGAATATTTATTACAGCTAAAAGTAGATGGATAAAGGAGATTAGAGAGAGAATGTGAATGACCAAAAGTACATTCAATGACATAAGCAAGGCACTAACAACTAAACAGTTAAAAATAAGTTTGTTTTATTTGTTTGTTATGTAGCGTTAAAAAAGCTGGGGTTCAGAGGCGGCTCGTCATTAAGGGCCAGTGGGGTCGAGCCCCACCAAAAATAATGTGTAGCGTGTATTTATTATTTTATAAATTAAAAGATAACAATCCAAATCCATTATTTTTCCAAAAAAATATATGTCTGGCCCCACCAGCAAAAATGGTCACGAGCCGCCACTGCAGGGGTTGATTCGCAAGGTTCTGTAAAGATACGCAATTAACTTAAGAGAAACTGACAGTGAAGGAAGAATTACTACATGAAATAAAATTCTGATAAGCAAAATATTTCGTACTCGACACAGTTAAATTCTAGATCCTCTTCCCGTCCCGTTTCACACATAAGACTTCCACAAGAGATGTCCAGTGTTGCCATTCTGCTGCTTGTCTACCAATTGTTTCCTTTTTCATGATACACTATTTCAACTAGAGAGCAGACAGGCTGGCTGGCTCTGTCACCATTTCAGATGGCCAGCCAATGGATAGAGCTGATATTTTGAATGCCCTCATAGAGCGTGGCTGCAAAGAAGATTTTCATTTAACCAATCCAGTCAACTACTAGATTGCAGGAGCTGGCATTGAAGATTGGAGTAGAAAGAAAAGAACAGCATAACAGGTACGTGAGTAGGCTCATCAATCAAAATCGAACTGGTACTGTCAATCGCTGGACGCTGTTGGAGATATTGCGAAGGAGATCGAAGCACCTATGGACATGTCCGGAGTGCAATGAAAATATTCCAAACTGAAACTGAAACTATTTCAACTCTCTTTCTATATTTCGTCTCAATGTTTCAGTTTGACATCCAGGCCTGGACGCGACAACATATTTTAATAAGAAATAAATGCGTAACACATTTAACAAAACATTATTAAAGGTGAATACTGAAGGACGGCGAGCAAGGGAAAGACCGAGACAAAATTGTGGTAGAAACATCAAGAGATGGACAATCTGAGGGAAACATCAAGACAAGAGGCAGGAGATAATGGAGATCTATTACAGCTAGCATTTGATGCCGAGACGTCACCTGATGATGATGATACTGAAAGAGGAGCCACGTTGTCAGTATTATAAATGTTCAGTGTTTATTTAATATTCCTATGTTACCTTCATGTACTTCCAAAAAACACTTTAGTGTTTTAATAGTGAAATTTTATGAAAATGGTTTATAATGCATATGAAGAAACTGTTTTGTTTCAAACTTGTCTTTCTGTCCAACTATTTACTTCCATATTTTGATGGGAGTTATGGGGAGGGAGAAAAGAGTATGGAGACAACATTTTTGATGTGTGAACAAGTTATGGAGACACTTTTTAAGCTGATATTCATTTGCTGTTTTAAGGAGAAACTGTTTATTGCATATTACAGCAAGCATCATGATATGCAATGAGTGAACTTGCATAGAAACAATTGAATTTACAGAGTGAGAAAAAGACAACGTCTATAAAGAAGCGACATTGATTTATTTAAGGCACTTGTTCTTCATGACATGGTCCTCCATATTTTGCGTGGTCTTCCTTTTGCTTTTCATAAGTAAGACTTTTTTTGTGACTTCTTTTGTGAGAAGGCGAAAGCACAAAGCATTCTTGTAGTTAGTGTTTTTATAAACACACTATATTCTATCTTCAGTGAAATTTCATTGACTTAGATTTCATACATCCATTGCTTATTGAATAAGAAGGCTTTCATGTGTTAAATACAAAATTAAAAGTAAACTGTAAAATTTTATTTCAACAAAATTTTTTTAATAATACCATTGTTTTCAGATTTTAATAATTTATCGATTTGGACGAAAACACAGAAATGAAATGGTATAATATTTATAGATGTCTAACGCTTATGGGTGACAAACTTATTTTAGATGGTAGAAAACAATTTGGGGACAACATATTTTAGATGGAGAAAACAAGTTATGGGGACAAACATATTTTTAGATGGGAGAAAACAAGTTATGGGGACAAACATATTTTAGATGGGAGAAAACAAGTTATGGGGACAACATATTTTAGATGGGAGAAAACAAGTTATGGGGACAAACATATTTTTAGATGGGAGAAAACAAGTTATGGGGACAAACATATTTTAGATGGGAGAAAACAAGTTATGGGGACAAACATATTTTAGATGGGAGAAAACAAGTTATGGGAACAACATATTTTTAGATGGAAGAAAACAAGTTATGGGGACAGACATATTTTTAGATGGGAGAAAACAAGTTATGGGGACAAACATATTTTAGATGGGAGAAAACAAGTTATGGGGACAAACATATTTTTAGAGTAGACGAAGATTCTTATTTGAAAACAAATGTTTGAAGTGGAAGAAACTGTTTATATGACAGTATTACAGCAAGCATAAACAAAATACATTGACAATAGAAGGAAGTAACTTCTTGCCTGATTAAACAATTGATATTTACAAGAAGTGAAGAAGAAAAAATGACAACGGTAATAAAGCAAGCGTGGACAATTGAGACTGACAATTTAAGGAACACTTTGTTGTCTTCCATTAGGAACATGATGTTCCTTGCTTTTTTATATTTTTTTAAGGGCGTGCTGGTCTTTTTCTCTTTACGTTTCTTTTTTTCTTATAAGAAATAAGACTTGTTCTCTTGTGTAAATCTCTTAACGATTATCGTGAAATCATGTTTTGTCAGCATGAAGCACTTGAACAGCATACATCTTGTAACGTTAAAAGTGTTCTGTCTGAAACAGCGGACATGTTATTGCTATCTTCCATTGTTAAAATAATATCATGGTGCACTTATAGATGCTCAATATCATTCAGCATCTTGTTTGTTGAAACTACAGAAGGCTTTCATGCTGTTATCTTTCTTTTTAATACTAAAATTAAAAGTACAAAACACTGTAAACATTTCAAAAAAGAAATATTTTTCAATAAAATTTTTTTTTTTTTTTAATAATACCATTGTTTTCAGATTTTAATAACTTCAAGGTCGCATTAGGACGCAAAACACAACGAAATGAAATTGGTATAATATTAACAAAATAATATACTTTCTAACGCTTCCCTTGTCTGTCTATCTGTTTATCTCTGAATGAAATATTAGCAAACATCTAAATTTCTTTCCGATCATGTTTGCTCCGATCTCTTTCTAACGCAGGAAGATCTCAGCTGCAGTCCACGAACTCCGTAGCACCAGCGAGGGTCACTGATGTATATTAGAAGATGGTGAAAATATTGTCTAATTTTGTTTTTGTTGAATCAAATATCGTCTAATTTTGTTTTTGTTAAATCAAATATCGTCTAATTTTGTTTTTGTTAAATCAAATATCGTCTAATTTTGTTTTTGTTAAATCAAATATCGTCTAATTTTGTTTTTATTCAATCAAATATCGTCTAATTTTGTTTTTATTAAATCAAATATCGTCTAATTTTGTTTTTGTTAAATCAAATATTGTCTAATTGTTTCATTAAATCAAATATCGTCTAATTTTGTTTTTGTTAAATCAAATATTGTCTAATTTTGTTTTTGTTAAATCAAATATTGTCTAATTTTGTTTTTGTTAAATCAAATATTGTCTAATTTTGTTTTTGTTAAATCAAATATCGTCTAATTTTGTTTTTGTTAAATCAAATATCGTCTAATTTTGTTTTTGTTAAATCAAATATCGTCTAATTTTGTTTTTGTTAAATCAAATATTGTCTAATTTTGTTTTTGTTAAATCAAATATTGTCTAATTTTGTTTTTGTTAAATCAAATATTGTCTAATTTTGTTTTTGTTAAATCAAATATTGTCTAATTTTGTTTTTGTTAAATCAAATATTGTCTAATTTTGTTTTTGTTAAATCAAATATTGTCTAATTTTGTTTTTGTTAAATCAAATATGTTAATTTTTTTAAATCAAATATTGTCTAATTTTGTTTTTGTTAAATAAAATATCGTCTAATTTTGTTTTTGTTAAATCAAACATCGTCTAATTCCCTTAAAGTGTTCGCATTTAGCAACTCCACGTTTTGATTCCAAAGTCTTGGAGTCAAGACATGGATGTAGAATTCAAATTAATACTTGAATTCAATGCACGACTTCTCTCTAAAATAACATTGAGAATATCAGTCCTGACCATTTGTCTACACACTACCACTGTAGTCAGGGCCGTGCAGTGCTATGATACAGAGAGGTGCTGCATCCGGCGGAAACATAAGGGGGCGCATAGGCAGAGAAATCAAAATACAATGTGAAACATTTAAGGGGCAGCATTTCGAAGATGTGCAACATACTGAGAAAATATACCACATGGCTCCCGACTGTAGCTGTGTCCGAAAGTCTGTCTCCTAGATCATCTTTCTGGACTCACGCAAAATCCAGGTCAGAAAATGATAATTTTTATAGTCGCAATCTCAAACACATGCTATAGGTAATGCTAACCCGAAACAAATGCTTGCAGAAAACGTATGCACCAGGCCGTAAGGCGCATAACATGGTGCAACGACCTCCTCACAATGAGGAATGGGATAACGGATTCTACGGTCGCCAATCTGCCTCGGAGATTTAGCACGCAGTAAGAATGTCAGACCTACCATCACGAGGGTGGCCACTGCGGGAAATGGTCGGCACAAAGGGGGAAGCAGAAATCATAGGAATAATTATATCCTACAGAATTGCTGCCATTATGCAGACTTGAGAAGAAAGAGGTGGCCCACTTACACTAGCATCCAAGACAAACTGTATGGCGTGGATGATAATCTGAGGCAGACGGCTGCCTTTATTAGAGAATTCGAAATCCCAATCTAGTGAGAACGCAGAAGAAGAAGAAACACATACTACAATCACTACCTAAACACACATCCCAACCAGATCGCCTAACCATGTTCATTGAGTTTCTGAGAATGCAGAAATGGATGGTGCTTTGTGTCACCAGCCAGATCGTAGCTATGGTCACGGCATTAACTTTTATTACCACACTACTTGTCATCATAACAAAAGCACATCTTTCTTCTTTTACAACTCTAACGTTACAACGGGCTGTGAGAAGAAGTCTGATGTTCTATATCTGACTGAATAAGAATCAACTATCATCTTATCACGCATTTGAGTCATTCAAGAGCTCAACAAAATCATTTCCATCTCTTGGTAAATAATGACACTGTTTTTTTTAGGGATTCCGTCTCTCCGTTCAGCTTCTCGCGAAGCTCTGTGTTATCGGGCCAGGTTTCGATGAAAAAATTTGGTCCATGCAGCCTTAACATGGGTATGCTACGTCACAACGTTCAGTACCATTTGAGCTCTAGTGCTTATCCTTCGGTGAAGTGTCCGATTTCAACCAGCGTTTACTGGGTTCGCTCTCCGTTAGCCTTTTGCTGTCCCCAGCCAACCTACACATTTGATTTTTCAGCTATATATAGTTGGTTTTTGTGTATAGACTTTCTTTCAAGTTCAACACTCAAGTATTCTTTCTTCTTCTTCGAACGATCCATATCGACGACTTGTTAACCACTTTTTGTAATTTGTACGTGATCTGAGTCTAAGAACGATTGTACGTTGTGCCAGTTATGCGCCTACAAGCAGGCCAGCCCATCCGATTTCTGCCCTGCTTTTTATTTACTAGGGTAGCATCCTTTAGTCCCACATCAGTCACCTCTTACGACATGCCTTGTAGGTGGCAGTGGTACTATTCTTTGCCTCCTTACAGTCACCAACACCACACGGGCGCGACAATGCCTTGAAAGTCAAGGTTGGGTTAAGCAGAAAATGTCAATCAACATTAGTGTACACTGTAGGATTTAAAACCTGGTTTAAAATGAAAAGCATGTAAGTCCGTTACAGGATGTCGTCATCAAGCACAGTAAACGAGTAGTCAATTTTCTAGACACCACTTATAAGTTCAGTAGTTTGCCATTACTTTCTGAACGGTGAGGTTTACTTTTACCTTTCAACCAAGTCCAAGGAAACAAATTTGCATCCAAATTGTCCGCTGCGAAGTTTGAACCAAGTACTCGTGGGCTGTAATCTAGCTTACCAACACTAAGCCACATACGACCACAACCTGGTTCAGATGGAATAAATGTGTCGGTAACCTTAAAAGACCACAACCTGGTTCAGATGGAATAAATGTGTCGGTAACCTTCAAGGATCTCATTTCTTATATAAGAAAAAACATGATCTATATAAGAAAAGACTGCAGTAAAACTTTGTAGCAATGGCGAGACACGTAAAAAACATGATCCATATAAGAAAAGACTGCAGTAAAACTTTGTAGCAATGGCGAGACACGTAAAAAACATGATCCATATAAGAAAAGACTGCAGTAAAACTTTGTAGCAATGGCGAGACACGTAAAAAACATAGTACTGTAGTTTTACAAAATACAAAAACAATAACGATACACAGCAACGTTTCTACCAAAAGGTCTTTTTCAAGCAAAGGATAGACCAGAAGTGAATAAATCCACTTCTTATACCGCACAGAGCATATAGAATCAGACATTATTGTCTCACAGTACTTGTGTGCTTTATATATTGTGCTTCTATGTGGTTTATGTAACCTGATGAAGAGTTTTTGGTCGATATGTTGGTTCCGTTGATCACTTCTTTTTTCTGTAGCTGCTAATTTGTTCTTTATTTCGTTTTACACACTCATTAAATCTGAGAAATCATACGTCATTGACAGGACAGATAACTCTTTGATGGATTTGTTACTTCAGTTGAACAAAACTTCAGAAAGTCTGCTGCTATTCTCCAGTCTGTGAATAACAAGAAAACAAACATGGTTTAATATCAGAAATAGTCACATTTCAACCTTGTTTATTTCTGACTGCTTGGATTTATTTTAAATTGATTTAAAAATCTGCTCCATTCTATTATTGTCTCGGCGAAGCTTACATGCAAACAATCTTAACATCATGAATTAATACATTTCTAAATAGTGCATGTTATTTATTTGAGGTTTTGAATGAGATCAAAACACAGAGAAAGTTTATCAATATAAGAAAGAGGGAGTCATCATTTTTCGGGCATGTGATGAGGAAGGAAAGTTTAGAACATATTACGACAACCGGTAAAATCGAGGGTAGACGAGACAGAGGAAGACTAAAAAATTTTTGGATAGCCTGGCTTCATGGCACGGTGAAGCGTCAACATCTGAGTTGATAGCAAACACCAAAGACAGAGATTTGTGGAGATCCATGATCACCTACGCCAGCCGGCACGACACCTGATGATGATGACATCTAATTATTTACATTTCAAGCTTCCAAGTAAAACAAATGCTGATAGTTAGTATTCTGCGACTGAACAAATATTTTTAATTAATTGTCAAGTGTCTACAAACAAACATTGTTCCCTATTTTGTTGTTTCTCAAAAATAACTAACTCTCACTTATCATTTATATATTTATATGTATATTGTAGCTAGTTTTACAATAGTTTACAAATAATTGTGCCGTAAAACAAAATCGTTTCATCGAATAATCGGTTAGTCGGACGGATTTATTGGTCGGTGGTAGACATTGGGTTAACAAGGTCATTTATATATTATATCTATAAGGGTCTACTGGTCAAAATATTGGCTAAAGTCACGTATAATCACTCTACCTTACCCAGAATACAGAAACTTCACAATCACCTTTCATTTCTGCAACTTCACAATCACCTTTCATTTCTGCAACTTCACAATCACCTTTCATTTCTGCAACTTCGCAATCACCTTTCATATATACAACTTCACAGTCACCTTTAGTATCTACAACTTCACAATCAGCTTTCATATCTACATCTTCACAGCTTTCATATCTGCATCTTCACAATCCCCATTCACATCATCACCTTCAAAATCCCTATTCATATTCAACTTCAAAATCATCATTCCTATTATCACTTTCATAGTGACCATTCACATCACCAATGTCATTATTCACATTCACATCACCAATGTCATTATTCACATCAACATCTTCATTATCAACACCGCGACAACTGTCATTTCACAAAATATTGATTTTATATTGATAATTGTGTCCTTGTTTCTTTCTTTCTTGTTTTTTCTCTACAGCTCAGCCCTTTCTTTTTGCTTCCTCTCTCTCTCTCTTCTCTCTCTTCTCTCCGTCTCCACCGTTTCTATTGTCTCCCTGTCAGTTATAACGCGATGTTGCCGGAAGCGAAGTGGGGTCTCAGGATGCCGAAAATAACCGGAGAAAGGTTTCTATGCTTCTAGGGACTAGCCAATGGCGGTCTGCAATAACGTGAGAAACATGGCGCTAGTAATAACTGGTCTTATGTTAAATGTTAAATGATGTGGTGGGTGTGTGGGTCAGTCTGAAATGATTGAGTGAGTGAGTGAGTGAGTGAGTGAGTGAGTGAGTGAGTGAGTGAGTGAGTGAGTGAGCGAGTGAGGGAATTAGCGAGTGAGGGAGTGAGTGAGTGAAAGGGTGATTATGAGTGCGTTGAGAAGTGGTCGATGAGTTAGCTAGATCGTGCATGGGATATTGAGGTTTTTTTTGCCAGAGCTACATAGTTCGTGCTTTGTGCAATACTATCGGCAGGAGACGGGCAATATTTCCGTAGAGGGACTGAGCCATATGGAGAAAACCCGGTGCACTGAAGTCAATCCTTCAGATTTAGACCCCGTATATTATTATTGTGGGCGTATGTAGTGAGCTCGATCACAACACAAGTGTACCTAGTTCCATTTCTGTGACAGGTAAATTGGAAGCAAATTCGTTTACGTGAGAATTTTACGAAAGTTAAAAATAGACCTCACCGTTCAGAAAACAATGGCAAACTACTGAACGTATAAATAGTGCCTAGAAAATCAACGACTCGTTTACTATTGTTGAAGGCTACGTCCTGTAAAGGATATGCCACGATTTTCTTTTCATATAATTATTATTATTATTGCCATTTTTATTATTATTATTATCATCATCGAAGATACAAACTCCGACTGCTTGGCAACGAGGCTAAGAAACAAGTGCTCTAACTTCTACACTCTGGCGAGTCTTGGGCCTCACATGGAACCGAGAATGAATTCAATCAAGGAATACCAATCTCTGATACCGTCAATGTTTTAGTGAGCTCTTCAATATGTACATATTTACAAGTGCCACTTGTCGACTTGTACCTTGTCATAAGTTCATAGTTCATAGTTCATAAGTACGGTTGCAACTTCACTGCAACGGGTCACTCCATAATTGCTCTGTTCCCGTGCCAATGAAAATCACACGAAATGCTAACAACTGTGAAATGTCTCCTGTGGGAACTAATTCAAGAATGAAACAGCCGCGTACCACCACAAAAAGCAACCTGCACCGCATAAAATGCATATGGCCGTCGCTAATGTAGCAACACAAAACTGTTCATCACTTGAGTTGCAATTCTTGTCGAAGGAACATCAATCATGACAAAATCCAGCTTTCTGCACTCGCAATATAACTGCATACGGCAGATTGAGCTTGTTCGTCATAACCGCTGTCCGCCATTTTTGAATACACACAACAAACGCACGGTTGACACAGCAAAAAAGTATTCCAGGTAACAGTCATAGCTCACAGCGTTGATCAATCACTAACTCAGTAGCTCGGCAAACGAAACCGGAAAATACCAGACCAAACATGGCGAAAATACGCCAGCAAAGTCGTGTTCAGAATCAAACAGTTCTGACTCTGAATGGCCCTCCCGCATTCCGCCATTGCTGGCAAGATTTTCGCGCTCTAATCCATTGTGTCAGACGCTCCTCCTTGAATATATTATTCTAATATATACAGTGAGTCACTGAATTAGTAGGTGTTGGCTAAGCTTAAATAACTTCATAATGATTTGCGCTATGAATCGTATAAGGACTATATCTCTGAAATCACTCCGACCTGGATGCCTTCCCTAGACCTTCTACTTCCTTGGACACCCACTCTATGGTCGCTAGCTCCCTTCCCACCTTCAGTAGACCTTCTACTTCCTTGGACACCCACTCTATGGTCGCTAGCTCCCTTCCCACCTTCAGTAGACCTTCTACTTCCTTGGACACCCACTCTATGGTCGCTAGCTCCCTTCCCACTTTCAGTAGACCTTCTACTTCCTTGGACACCCACTCTATGGTCGCTAACTCCCTTCCCACCTTCAGTAGACCTTCTACTTCCTTGGACACCCACTCTATGGTCGCTAGCTCCCTTCCCACCTTCAGTAAGTTACATAAGTTTCTTTCTCTCTCTCTCTCTCTCTCTCCCTCCCTCTCTCTCGAACCTCTACTCGTTTTGTCTCCAAAGCTATTAGTTTTCCACTCCGCTGTTCGTTTACTTACTCATTCTGGTTTCCACTCCATTGATCTGACTCCCCGGATTAATACTCCTCAAATCTCAACTCCAATGGACCACTCGTATCTCTACTCAGTTAAATCTTCACTACCTCTTCCACCACAAATCCCCAATATATCTTCTACCCTTTCGATCCTCCATTCTCATGAACCATCAATCGCTTTATCCTTCACCCCTCAATCGCAGATCATTCAGACCCCACAACATTAGTCTTTAATCCATAAAGCCCCAACTTGTCAGACCCCCAACTTCCCACCGACCACTCAAGCATGAACAAGTCTACACCTATGATAATGTAAACATATGGTCTGTCTGTTAGGGATTATCTAATGACAGGCCACACGGACTAACCCATTGAAAGACTCCGATTGAGAATTTGAATACATGCATATTCAGGAACGGGTAAAAGTTATTATGGTCAATCACACAGGATCGAACATGCAGAGACATTTGAAAGAAATAGGTGGAGAGAGAGAGAAAGAAAGAGGGTCAACAAAAATGAGAGAAGAACTACAGTAACATTTGAGAAGAAAATGTGATGAAAGTCTCAAGATGAGAGTAAATACTGGCTATAAAGTCTCAGTCTTAGAAATTGAGGATTTAGATCTGAAGTCTGCACAAGATGTCTTAAGATGCATAAATAAAAATTGTGGAAATAGGAAACAGCAGTCAAAAATATTGTGGTAATAGCTAGGGTTCGACAGGAAGGGGGATGTGTTGAAGATATAAAATGGTTAACTTGAAGATGGTTTTATCGAAGTGGATGAGTTTCATTTTTGAATGAATTTCGAGTATTTGAAAATGTGGCCTGGAATTTGTGAAAATGGGATAAAATTGTGTAAATAGTGTATAATTTTGATAGGAAAAAATTGTGTAAATAAAGTAAATAATGGAAGATGACAGTTGATGACTAAAGAATAAGGGAAAGACAGAGAAATATTTGGAAGGAGAACATCAAGAGTTGAAAAAGACAACAACCTGTTAGGTTATCAATTTCTTATTTCTCCTCGCTCCCTTGGAGCATAGAATCTCAACAGCTGTCTTACACTTTTCCCGGTCTCTCATCGTTTTTTTATGGTTTCCTAAGATAATCTGACATCCTTCAGTGTCTTAAGTAGTCTCTGTTTCCAGATTTTTAAAATGTCCACTTTTCTGTTTCTCTTGCGAGATCCACATAGTGCCTGTCTAGTGACACTTAACTGTGTCTTCCGCAGGGTGTGCCCCACCTAAAACCATTTATACCTCCAGAACTGTATCATCATGGGTTCCGGCCCTGCCCTTATCCACATATCTGTTTGTCACTCTGTCATACCAACTCAGTCTGAGACTCGACTGTAGACATTTGTTGATCTTCTTCTTATTTTGTCGTCACACTGCTACCGGATTGTTACCCTGTGTCGTGATTTTCTGTGTTTGTCTTGCGCTGTTCTGGTATCTTGGGTTGATAGTTATTTTTGCTTTTTGCCAGGATTCTGCTACGTTATCTAAACATCTTTTTCGTGGTCTGCCTCTCGCCTTATTTCCTGATGTTATTTTTATAAAAGACCAGTGGCGGCTCGTCATTAAGGGTCAGTGGGGCCGAGCCCCACCAAAAATAAGGTGTAACGTGTATTTATTATTTTATACATTAAATATATCCTAACCGAAACCATGATTTTTCCGAAAATATCTGTCTGGCCCCGCCAACAAAACTGATCACGAGCCGTCACTGTAAAAGACTATGTATAATGTGGAAATTGTAGGGTGCGGGCTCATATTCGGGAGACCCAGGTTCATTCCTCGGTAAAGCCAGGGAATTTATTTCTGTTTGGGGGCGCAAAGCAAAACTCCTAAACTAAACCATTTCGTGGCGAATACACTAACCATTCGAACATTAAATTCTAGTCACATTTACCCCCCGTCCTACACCGACATAAAAAGCAGTATTTCAAGCAGTAGCTACAGTTTTGTTGTTATTTTTCAACTATTCTGGAAAATAAATATTAATAATCAGTGGCGGCTCGTCATTAAGGGCCAGTAGGGCAGGGCACCACCAAAAATAATGTGTAACGTGTATTTATTAGTTAAAAAATAAAATATAACCTAACCAAAAACCATGAGTTTTCCTGAAAATTTGAGTCTGGCCCCACCAACAAAAAGGATCACGAGCCGCCACTGCTAACAATATAGATACACGGAAGCGGGTAATATCTGCAGTAATGAAACTTAAATGCTCAGAAAAAGGTAAAAGATGAAGAAGACAAAACGAAGTAAAAAGAAACAATGTGTTCACACATCTTACATAAACAAATTAATAATATTGTCCTAAAGATTTCTGTATATGACATTTTCTGAAGATTTCTGTATATGACATTTTCTGAAGATCTCTGTATGTGACATTTTCTGATGTGGTTTGACATTTTCTTGGTAACGTCCGAATCTCTAGTTACCAATCCCTGGTCATACCGAATGTGTCACCGGTTAACAGGTCAGGTGTTGAAAGGTAAAAAAAAAAGGTCGCGTCAACTGACATAGTTATTGTATTATAGAAGAGAATCCAAAGAGAATCTTCACGCAAAAATAAGTCAGAGGTGCGGTATAAGGCTCATTGGATATAAGGATGCATAGAGGGCGAACGATCCCGAAATTATTTAGTTTTTTTTAATATAGAGTTTAATTGTCCACTAGGGACAACTGTTATAAGAAAGAGAAGATGGAGATATGTTGGACACACCTTGAGGAGAAATGATCAACGAATATCAAAGCAGGCATTGAAGTGGGATGCAAAGGGTTCAAGAAAGAGAGTCGACCTAAGGAGACCCTGAAACGAACTTTGCTGAGAGAGGCAGGAAATATCGGTCTCAGTTTCATGGAGGAGATTGAGCGAGTTGCCCAGGATAGAGCGGTATGGAGAAATTACTTGCAGGCCCTATGTAAGTATAACAGTACGAGAGGAATTATTATTTAATTGTTCTCACAATTCCAGTTATATTTACTTGGCCACTTCTGTCCATTATCCAAAAGATTCTTTTATATATATATATATAATGTTGATGGACATAGGGAAACTTCTTGGAGTTTGTCATGTTAACGACAACATGGTAGAAAAGTGGTTTCTGTGTCCAAGTGGCTCAGACGTTTGCTTTGCTTTTGAAACTTACTGGGTTCGAATTCGATCTCCTGTTCTGTTCACATATGCGTTTTTCAAATCTCTAGAATTTTGCCAGAACTACGGAGCTCGTGCTCTGTGCAACACTCTCAACATGTGGCTTGCCATTTTTGCGGAAAGAGACGGTTCAAATGGGGAAACCCGATGCAATAAAGTCAATCCTTCGTCTTTGGACTATTTAGACAGTAGGAAACTAATTGATTCTTTCGGACGCTTTTTCTGTGGATTATTTAGACAGTAGGAAACAAGTTGATTCTTTCGGACGCTTGTTCCTAGACCTGGCGAAGACTACCGGCTCTATCCTAGCACAAAACTTCATAAATTTGTTTTGCCAGTATTGTTCGTCTCTCCCGAGTGATTAAATCTACTCTGTTGATCAAATACATAGACAAGTTGAATTAAGTCTAACCAGCCTGTGGGTTAGCATATGATCGATGCTTGTATCAATAAGCAAACTGTGTTGTTATGGTTATATGTTTTCAATATATTCCTTGTTGCATCCTTATCTTAAGTTGTGTATGCATGCTATAGATAGTCTTAATACTAGCCTTTATGCCCTAAGGCTGCAGACTTAGTAATTATAAATGTCACTCCCCATCTGTTTGTATATTTTTTCTTTTCTTTCGTTTCTCTAATCCTGTTTTGCCTCACAACGACAGGATAAGAAGAGATTTCTAGAACAGGTTTTTGTGTGCGATTCACGGACAGTGTCTTTCGTTGCCTCTGTTATCTCTGCAGTCCACCATTTGGGTGACCTGTCTTTTGCTTTGTATCCACTGTATCGGAGTAATATTGTTCTTTGAGGCACACTGTCTGTTGGTAATCTGCTTATGTGGCCGAACCATTTAATGTGTTGTTTCTTGATGAAGTTCAGTATTGATGTTGTATTCACTTTTTTCCTTATGTCTTCATTTTTAAACCATTCTCTTCTTGTTACCACCAGCATTCTGCATAGATAGTTCATGTCTGTCGTAACCTGTTTTCTTCTATCATTTGAAGTCAACGTCCAGGTTCGGCACTGATATCATAATTTTTTGAAGAAAGATTGTGTTGAAAAATGCTATTTTTCTGTTCATTGTTCATTTTGGTCGAAACTGCAGGGTTCTTGTTCATCTTTGAACACTCCATATCGACCAATTGTTAAACCACTCTTTTTGATTTGTACGTGATCTGAGCTTAAGAGCGATTGTACGTTGTGCCAGTAATGGGCCTAGAAGTAGAACTATATGGTGAAACGCGATGCTATGAAAGCAATCCTTTTCCTTTAGCCCGAATTTGTAAACTTAAATCTAGCATGACTTATGACCTATGACTTATGACCTATGACCAGAACACATACGAAGAAAACGAAGAATTAACAACGTAGAGAAAAATGTAAAATGAGAAAAAAGAGAGAATCGAAGATAATGCGACCAGGACAAAACATAACACACGAATTAATCTCAATCGAACCAGATTAATCTTTCAACAATTTGGTGGTTTTTTTATTATCTATTTTTAAATGTGGTGAACTAGAGTGAAATAGCGCTCGAGTAATGATTGGTCAATTCAAGACCATTAAAACGACATTTGATTACGTCATATTCCCTGGATCGTTGGATAAAAGCTCAAACAATGAATATGAATGATCGTGGGTTCCAATTCAAAATGTAAGTCTTCTTAACAACACTACTATTACATTTTTCTACAGATTACATTTTTACACATAAATATTGGAATAAATTTGTTAAAATTAATTTCGATTTATAGTTTGTAGTGAAATATCATGACCTGTCCTTTCCAAGACGTCACCATCATCATGAGGAAACGAGTCGTTGATTTTTTCTAGACACCACTTATACGTTCAGTAGGTTGCCATTGTTTTCTGAACGGTAGGTATATTTTTACCGTTCGTAAAACTCCACGGAAACATATTTGTTTCCAAATGAACCAGGCTCTCTTGGGTTGTGATCGAGCTTACTATCACTAAGCTACAGACGCCCATAGTTTGTAGTACTTATCTGTAAGGGTATAGATCTGATACGGTTTGTAGTTTGTAATATCTCTACACGTGAAATGCGGTGTCCAACAACACAAGAAGAGACAGTCACACACAAAAACAGTATTAGAAAGGGACATAACCTTGCTTGAATAACATTGAGAAACAAAGAATACACTAGTTCGGCCACTTAATAAGAATGCAACCAAACATCACAGTATACAGTCTTCTACAATAGAACATCAGGAAAGAAGGAAAAGAAATCACGAAAAAATGGATAGGTGGCAGAGCAGAATCTATCAAAAAAGCAACAATAACTATTACACATAGCAATAGAGCAGCGGAAGACAGAAAACAGAAAACCACGACACTGAACAACAATCCGGTAACAATGTGGCGACAAAAGAAAGAAAGGTGAAAAAATGAAATGAAAATCGTGGCATATCCTAAAGGACGTAGACTACACGACAACCACAGTAAACTAGTCGTTGATTTTCTAGGCACCACTTATACGTTCAGTAGTTTGCCGTTGCTTTCTGAACGGTGAGGTCTATTTTTACCTTTTGTAAAAATTCACGCTGAAACAATTTGCTACCAAACTTGCCCACCGTGGGGTTTGAACCAGGTACGCTTGAGTTCGTGATCGAGCTCACTACCACTTGAGCTACATACGCTCACGGAAAGAAAGGTACTGATATTAAATTCAGTGTTTATTATCTGTTGTATTTAAATTTAACTTTTAAGTTAATCTCAACAAATAAAATTAAAGAAGTTACATCTCAGTTTCATTTCAGGCTTAAGATGGACCTCAGAGATAACAGAGGCGACGAAATACACTATTTATGAAGCACACATAAAAGTCCGTGCTAGAAAACTCTTCTTACGGGCTAGAAGCTGTGAGGTAGACCAGGATTGAGAAGAGAAAGAAAGAAAATGAGCATAGAGAGGTTCGCTCCAGGTGTCTCCTTTTTTGACCTGACGCTGAAAGGCAAACAGGATTAGGGAATAGATAGACTATCAATTATAGACCACATTAGAACCGTGAAAACGTAATGGTTAGAACACTTGCTTAGCAAGCGAATGGTCCCAGTTGGATTATGATTGTTTTCAATTGTAGTGACTCAGGTCAACACAGTGTCATTTGGATACCAGAAATAAACAATGGGAAGTAAAAATGGCGGGTGTGATGTTATCAACATCATTATCTTATCAATTACCCAGACTGCCCAGCGTGTTCGCAGCGCGTTGGACGACGAGTAACAAGCCCCTGTGAGTGCGGTTCAATTCCGCGGGCTGGCAGAAAAGTCACAGGCTCTCCAGAATTATGGTGTTCGTGGCACCGAACCGAAGGGTTACGATGTCTATTGCACCGAGCCGAAGAGCTGAAAGCTCAAGTGCTTCTGGATCGAAAAAGTAAAATACTCATGAATTTAGTGCACGGGCATTTACTGCAAGCGCTGCGCGTGTGGTGCCGGGTTCCACGAGGTAGGACCCTAGGGAAGCTACCCTAGTAAATAAAAGCGTCGCAGAAATCAGATGTGCTGGCTTGCTTGTAGGTGTATAACCGGCACAACGTACAGTCGTCTCAGATCCCATACACATCCCACAGAGTGATTAACAAGTGGGCGATATGTAGCCCTTCGAAGAAATAGAAGACTGCAAACAATATATACCAAGGAAGAGAGCTATGCTTTTGATGTAACTACAAGGAACCTGACAATGGAGATCAAAGAAGTAGCTAATGGTTCTGATTGATTGATTGATTGATTGATTGATTGATTGATGATAGGACCATCATCATTGCACTTTGGTGAGTAACCATGTGTGTTATCCGATCTCTTTCTTACACAGGAACATCTCAGCTGAAGTGCACGTACTCCGCAGCACCGGCGAGGGTCCTCGATGTAATTTAGAAGATGGTGGATATTTTTACAGGAATTTTAATCTTTTCTTATGAATTTTGCCCGGACAGCGGCTTTCCAGCCTGCTCTTCTCGATTTTAAAGTGCCAATGGTTCTTTTACTTGCTCACATTGAACATGGGACCTACGTTTTATCGTCCGTCTCCGATTGGACTAGGAACTCAATCTCACCTATACTGAGATCAGGGATCTCTGGAAAAATATCCAGATGGCTCCACGAGGAGAAAACCTGCTAGCTTTGGCACGATAGACGAGCACCTAGCCTCTACGTCACAGAGATCCCCTGACTGAAGTCGTTGACTACACAGGGATTCTCTCTCTCTCTCTCTCGCGATCACCGCCCAGACCGATGTACCAGACCTCCCCATAAATTCTAATCATGTGGAAATCTGATTCATGCAGCCTTAGCATTGGTGTGTTTTACGTCACATCTTCAGCACCATTTGGAGCTCTGGTGCTTATCCTTCTGCGATGTGTCCGGTTTCAGCCAGCGTTTACTTGGTTCGTTCTCCATTCTGTAGCCATCTAGTCTGTTTTTTACGGTGTGGGGTAGCTAGCCCCAAGCCCAAACTCCTTACTCGCCTCTTGCGACATGATGACAGGTAACAGTGGTTCTATTCTTTACATCCCAATTTGGGCCCCGGTAACCACTCGGACGACACAGGGATTCACAAATGCGTGTATACTAAGCTATTCCATGAATGTGCTCAAAAACAATTAAGGCTGGCTGTATAAGGCAGGAATGGGTTGTCACACTGAAAACATCTCAAATAATATCCCAATTCGAACCCACTACCTTCGAATCGAATAACAAGGGCTTAACTACTTAGCTACAGAGACTCCCGACCTCTAATTGAAGAGTAATACCACCATGACTTACCATGAATGACAAGGTAATCAATGTATTATCAAATTGATCATCAATAATATTGATTTAATCCTAGATACCATATGCCTTCAGTATGTGATCTTCTTCTTCTTCTTTGTGTTCGTTCTTTACGACCAATTTTAATCACTCTTTGTGATATGTTTGATCTTTGCCAAGAACATGTATACGTTGCACATTGGTTTGGTAGGCCCTAAACGCATAGACTTCTACACGCTTAGGACACGTGCATCCGATTTCAACCAAACCTCCTTACTCGCCTCTTACGACATGCGTGGCAGGTAACAGTGATTCTATTCTTTACACCCCAAATTTGGGCCACACTAACCACTCGGGCGGTATCTGATTATCTGTCTTCCTATATAATATGCTTAGTCAACAAATAGAGCTCAAGCTGCTAAACCTGGGCATAGATTTATTCTCTGACCAACTTTCTAACACAATGATTGCTTCAATTACATTCTGGATTACCTGTCAAGACCTTCTACTTCCTCTCATCATCCCAGGCCTATCTGGTTTCTACAGTAACTCTCACCAGACATCTCGTATACCGTTTTCTTGTTTCGTTTTCTTGATGTCGGTATTGGTGTTCACTTTTTATGTGGGTGTATTTGTGTGTGTGTATTTTTATTTCATTTTGATATTATCTTCTTCTTCGAACGCTCCATATCGACCACTTGTTAACCACTCTGTGTGATTTATATGTGATCTGAGCCTAAGAGTGATTTTACGTTGTGCCAGTTATGCGCCTACAAGTAGGCCAGTACATCTGGTTTCTGCGATGCTTTTTGCTTTACTAGGTAGCTTCCCTAGGTCCTACATCAAACGCCTTTTACGACATGTCTTGTGGGTTGCAGTGGTACTATTCTTTGCTTCCCTTGCGGGCCCCGGCACCATACAGGCGTTTTGATATTATTAGCAACTGTTAACTGTAGACATCTAGATCCGTGCAGATCCGTAATAGAGCAGGATATATGACGCATCATTGTTACAAATATATTTATCTAGTTGAGTCAATGATGTGATTAGGACATGGCAGAAACAGTACATTATAATTAATAAAACTGTACGCTTTAGAGCTAATAAGTTACTATATTTTATCATCATCAAGTAGCTTGTCCCTTCCTTAACTTGACTTCCTTGACAGCAGTCCTGAAAAACTTTCTGTTATGCGCAAGTTCACCTGTGTCAGCAGCAGTCATTCTCAGAACGTCAATGACATCTTGCACCCATCGTCTTCTAGGTCTTCCTCTCATTCTTCTTCCAGGAACCATTCCCTCAAAAATTATCTTCTTTGGGCACTCATGTCGTTTGATGTGTCCGAAATATTTAATTTTCCTTGATTTTATGTTCTTTAAGGGAGATTCGGGTCTTGAAAATCAGAATCTATTTTCGTTGTTTTCATATTAATATAAAATTTGTATAAGCATTTTGAAAGAGTATGACTTAGAATAGTAGAAAAAATTAGTAAAAAAAAATGTCAAAGCGTTGCCATGGAAACAATACAAAATGCCCTAAAAACAAATTTCAAATCCTAAGACTCTGAATCTAATGAATGTAAATGAATTCTATTTTCACTCTAAGGTGCGCAATTGTAATATCTAAAATATTACACATGATTTTAGGATATATTAAATATTTAATTTTTATAAATTTTTTGGTAAAATTCCTCAAAATGTGGTCAAAAAAGCTGTTTTGGAGGTGTGTTTACACAAAAATTCATAAAAATGTAATATTTAATATATCCTAAAAAGGATCAGTAATTTTGTAGATATTACAATTTCGCACCTTAGAGTGAAAACAGAATTCATTTATATTCATTAACTTGAGCCTTAGGATTTGAAATTTTGTGCTAGCGGCCATTTTGTATTGTTTCCATGGCAACGTTGACTTTTTTTTCTAATTTTTTCTACTATTCTAAGTCATAATCTTCAAATTGTTATACAAATTCTACATTAATACCAAAGCAAAGAAAATAGTTTCCAGACCAGAGTCTCTTTAATATCCAACTCTCTTTAATATCCAACTCTCTTCAATATCCAACTCTCTTTAATAGCCAACTCTCTTTAATAGCCAACTCTCTTTAATAGCCAACTCTCTTTAATATCCCAAATCTCTTTAATAGCCAACTCTCTTTAATATCCAACTCTCTTTAATAGTCAACTCTCTTTAATAGTCAACTCTCTTTAATATCCAACTCTCTTTAATAGCCAACTCTCTTTAATAGCCAACTCTCTTTAATAGCCAACTCTCTTTAATATCCAACTTCTTTAATATCCAACTCTCTTTAATAGCCAACTCTCTTTAATAGCCAACTCTCTGTAATATCAACTCTCTTTATAGCCAACTCTCTTTAATAGTCAACTCTCTTTAATAGCCAACTCTCTTTAATAGTCAACTCTCTTTAATAGCCAACTCTCTTTAATAGCCAACTCTCTTTAATATCAAACTCTCTTTAATATCCAACTCTCTTTAATATCCAACTCTCTTTAATAGCCAACTCTCTTTAATAGTCAACTCTCTTTAATAGCCAACTCTCTTTAATAGCCAACTCTCTTTAATATCCAACTCTCTTTAATATCCAACTCTCTTTAATATCCCACTCTCTTTAATAGCCAACTCTCTTTAATATCCAACTCTCTTTAATATCCAACTCTCTTTAATAGCCAACTCTCTTTAATAGCAACTCTCTGTAATATCCAACTCTCTTTAATAGTCAACTCTCTTTAATAGCCAACTCTCTTTAATAGCCAACTCTCTTTAATATCAAACTCTCTTTAATATCCAACTCTCTTTAATATCCAACTCTCTTTAATAGCCAACTCTCTTTAATAGTCAACTCTCTTTAATAGCCAACTCTCTTTAATAGCCAACTCTCTTTAATATCCAACTCTCTTTAATATCCAACTCTCTTTAATATCCAACTCTCTTAATATCCAACTCTCTTTAATATCAACTCTCTTTAATATCAACTCTCTTTAATAGCCAACTCTCTTTAATAGCCAACTCTCTTTAATATCCAACTCTATTTAATAGCCAACTCTCATTAATAGCCAACTCTCTTTAATATCCAACTCTCTTTAATAGCCAACTCTCTTTAATAGCCAACTCTCTTTAATATCAAACTCTCTTTAATATCCAACTCTCTTTAATATCCAACTCTTTAATATCCAACTCTCTTTAATATCCAACTCTCTTTAATAGCAAACTCTCTTTAATATCCAACTCTCTTTAATATCCAACTCTCTTTAATATCCAACTCTCTTTAATAGCCAACTCTATTTAATATCCAACTCTCTTTAATATCCAACTCTCTTTAATAGCCAACTCTCTTTAATATCAAACTCTCTTTAATATCCAACTCTCTTTAATATCCAACTCTCTTTAATATCCAACTCTCTTTAATATCCAACTCTCTTTAATAGCCAACTCTCTTTAATAGCCAACTCTCTTTAATAGCCAACTCTCTTTAATATCAAACTCTCTTTAATATCCAACTCTCTTTAATAGCCAACTCTCTTTAATAGCAAACTCTCTTTAATATCCAACTCTCTTTAATAGCCAACTCTCTTTAATATCCAACTCTCTTTAATAGCCAACTCTCTTTAATATCCAACTCTCTTTAATAGCCAACTCTCTTTAATAGCCAACTCTCTTTAATATCCAACTCTCTTTAATAGCCAACTTTTTTAATATCAACTCTCTTTAATAGCCAACTCTCTTTAATATCCAACTCTCTTTAATATCAAACTCTCTTTAATATCCAACTCTCTTTAATATCCAAATCTCTTTAATATCCAACTCTCTTTAATATCCAACTCTCTTTAATAGCCAACTCACTTTAATATCCAACTCTCTTTAATAGCCAACTCTCTTTAATAGCCAACTCTCTTTAATATCCAACTCTCTTTAATATCCCAACTCTCTTTAATAGCCAACTCTCTTTAATATCCCAAATCTCTTTAATAGCCAACTCTCTTTAATAGCCAACTCTCTTTAATATCAAACTCTCTTTAATATCCAAATCTCTTTAATATCCAACTCTCTTTAATAGCCAACTCTCTTTAATAGCCAACTGTCTTTAATAGCCAACTCTCTTTAATATCCAAATCTCTTTAATATCCAACTCTCTTTAATAGCCAACTCTCTTTAATAGTCAACTCTCTTTAATATCCAACTCTCTTTAATAGCCAACTCTCTTTAATATCAAACTCTCTTTAATAGCCAACTCTCTTTAATAGCCAACTCTCTTAATAGCCAACTCTCTTTAATATCCAACTCTCTTTAATATCCAACTCTCTTTAATATCCAACTCTCTTTAATAGCCAACTCTCTTTAATAGCCAACTCTCTTTAATAGCCAACTCTCTTTAATATCCAACTCTCTTTAATAGTCAACTCTCTTTAATATCCAACTCTCTTTAATAGCCAACTCTCTTTAATAGCCAACTCTCTTTAATATCCAACTCTCTTTAATAGTCAACGCTCTTTAATAGCCAACTCTCTTTAATATCCAACTCTCTTTAATATCCCAAATCTCTTTAATATCCAACTCTCTTTAATATCAACTCTCTTTAATATCCAACTCTCTTTAATATCCAACTCTCTTTAATAGCCAACTCTCTTTAATATCCAACTCTATTTAATAGCCAACTCTCTTTAATAGCCAACTCTCTTTAATAGCCAACTCTCTTAATAGCCAACTCTCTTTAATATCAACTCTCTTTAATATCCAACGCTCTTTAATAGCCAACTCTCTTTAATATCCAACTCTCTTTAATAGCCAACTCTCTTTAATATCCAACTCTCTTTAATATCCAACTCTCTTTAATAGCCAACTCTCTTTAATATCCAACTCTCTTTAATAGCCAACTCTCTTTAATATCCAACTCTCTTTAATATCCAACTCTCTTTAATAGCCAACTCTCTTTAATAGCCAACTCTCTTTAATAGCCAACTCTCTTTAATATCCCAAATCCCCTTTTTAAAAGCCAACTCTCTTTAATAGCCAACTCTCTTTAATATCCAACTCTCTTTAATATCCAACTCTCTTTAATATCCAACTCTCTTTAATATCCAACTCTCTTTAATATCCAACTCTCTTTAATAGCCAACTCTCTTTAATATCCAACTCTCTTTAATATCCAACTCTCTTTAATATCCCAAATCTCTTTAATAGCCAATCTCTTTAATATCAACTCTCTTTAATAGCCAACTCTCTTTAATATCCAACTCTCTTTAATAGCCAACTCTCTTTAATAGCCAACTCTCTTTAATATCCCACTCTCTTTAATAGCCAACTCTCTTTAATATCCAACTCTCTTTAATAGCCAACTCTCTTTAATATCCAACTCTCTTTAATATCCAACTCTCTTTAATATCCCAAATCTCTTTAATATCAACTCTCTTTAATATCCAACTCTCTTTAATATCCAACGCTCTTTAATAGCCAACTCTCTTTAATATCCAACTCTCTTTAATAGCCAACTCTCTTTTAATAGCAACTCTCTTTAATATCAACTCTCTTTAATATCCAACTCTCTTTAATAGCCAACTCTCTTTAATATCCCAAATCTCTTTAATAGCCAACTCTTTAATAGCCAACTCTCTTTAATATCCCAAATCTCTTTAATATCCCAAATCTCTTTAATATCCAACTCTCTTTAATAGCCAACTCTCTTTAATAGCCAACTCTCTTTAATATCCCAAATCTCTTTAATAGCCAACTCTCTTTAATAGCCAACTCTCTTTAATAGCCAACTCCTTTAATATCCAACTCTCTTTAATAGCAACTCTCTTAATAGCCAACTCTCTTTAATAGTCAACGCTCTTTAATAGCCAACTCTCTTTAATATCAACTCTCTTTAATATCAACTCTCTTTAATATCAACTCTCTTTAATATCAACTCTCTTTAATATCAACTCTCTTTAATATCCAACTCTCTTTAATAGCCAACTCTCTTTAATATCCAACTCTCTTTAATAGCCAACTCTCTTTAATAGCCAACTCTCTTTAATAGCCAACTCTCTTTAATAGCCAACTCTCTTTAATATCAAACTCTCTTTAATATCCAACTCTCTTTAATAGCCAACTCTCTTTAATAGCCAACTCTCTTTAATATCCAACTCTCTTTAATATCAAACTCTCTTTAATAGCCAACTCTCTTTAATATCCAACTCTCTTTAATAGCCAACTCTCTTTAATAGCCAACTCTCTTTAATATCCCAAATCTCTTTAATAGCCAACTCTCTTTAATAGCCAACTCTCTTAATAGCCAACTCTCTTTAATAGCCAACTCTCTTTAATATCAAACTCTCTTTAATATCCAACTCTCTTTAATAGCCAACTCTCTTTAATATCCAACTCTCTTTAATATCCAACTCTCTTTAATATCCAACTCTCTTTAATATCCAACTCTCTTTAATAGCCAACTCTCTTTAATAGCCAACTCTCTTTAATAGCCAACTCTCTTTAATATCCAACTCTATTTAATAGCCAACTCTCTTTAATATCCAACTCTCTTTAATATCCAACTCTCTTTAATAGCCAACTCTCTTTAATATCCAGCTCTCTTTAATATCCAACTCTCTTTAATATCCAACTCTCTTTAATATCCAACTCTCTTTAATATCCAACTCTCTTTAATATCAACTCCTTTAATATCCAACTCTCTTTAATAGCAACTCTCTTTAATATCAACTCTCTTTAATATCAACTCTCTTTAATATCCCAAATCTCTTTAATAGCCAACTCTTTTAATATCCAACTTCTTTAATAGCCAACTCTCTTTAATAGCCAATCTCTTTAATAGCCAACTCTCTTTAATATCCAACTCTCTTTAATATCCAACTCTCTTTAATATCCAACTCTCTTTAATAGCCAACTCTCTTTAATATCAAACTCTCTTTAATATCCAACTCTCTTTAATATCCAACTCTCTTTAATAGCCAACTCTCTTTAATATCCAACTCTCTTTAATATCAAACTCTCTTTAATAGCCAACTCTCTTTAATATCCAACTCTCTTTAATAGCCAACTCTCTTTAATAGCCAACTCTCTTTAATATCAAACTCTCTTTAATAGCCAACTCTCTTTAATATCCAACTCTCTTTAATATCCAACTCTCTTTAATATCCCAAATCTCTTTAATAGCCAACTCTCTTTAATATCCAACTCTCTTTAATATCAAACTCTCTTTAATATCCAACTCTCTTTAATATCCAAATCTCTTTAATATCCAACTCTCTTTAATAGCCAACTCTCTTTAATATCCAACTCTCTTTAATAGCCAACTCTCTTAAATAGCCAACTCTCTTTAATATCCAACTCTCTTAAATATCCAACTCTCTTTAATAGCCAACTCTCTTTAATATCAAACTCTCTTTAATAGCCAACTCTCTTTAATAGCCAACTCTCTTTAATAGCAACTCTCTTAATAGCCAACTCTCTTTAATATCCAACTCTCTTTAATATCCAACTCTCTTTAATATCCAACTCTCTTTAATAGCCAACTCTCTTTAATATCCAACTCTCTTTAATATCAAACTCTCTTTAATAGCCAACTCTCTTTAATAGCCAACTCTCTTTAATATCCCAAATCTCTTTAATATCCAACTCTCTTTAATAGCCAACTCTCTTTAATAGCCAACTCTCTTTAATATCCAACTCTCTTTAATATCCAACTCTCTTTAATAGCCAACTCTCTTTAATATCAAACTCTCTTTAATATCCAACTCTCTTTAATATCCAACTCTCTTTAATAGCCAACTCTCTTTAATAGCCAACTCTCTTTAATAGCCAACTCTCTTTAATATCCAACTCTCTTTAATATCCAACTCTCTTAAATAGCCAACTCTCTTTAATATCCAACTCTCTTTAATATCAAACTCTCTTTAATATCCAACTCTCTTTAATATCCAACTCTCTTTAATATCCAACTCTCTTAAATAGCCAACGCTCTTTAATAGCCAACTCTCTTTAATATCCAACTCTCTTTAATATCCAACTCTCTTTAATAGCCAACTCTCTTTAATATCCAACTCTCTTTAATATCAACTCTCTTAAATAGCCAACTCTCTTTAATATCAACTCTCTTTAATATCAACTCTCTTTAATATCCAACTCTCTTTAATATCAACTCTCTTTAATATCAACTCTCTAAATAGCTAAGCTCTTTAATAGCCAACTCTTTAATATCAACTCTCTTTAATATCCCAACTCTCTTTAATATCAATCTCTTTAATAGCCAACTCTCTTTAATATCAACTTCTTTTAATATCCAACTCTCTTTAATATCAACTCTCTTTAATAGCCAACTCTCTTTAATAGCAACTCTCTTTAATAGCCAACTCTCTTTAATATCCAACTCTCTTTAATAGCCAACTCTCTTTAATATCCAACTCTCTTTAATAGCCAACTCTCTTTAATATCCAACTCTCTTTAATATCAAACTCTCTTTAATATCCAACTCTCTTTAATAGCCAACTCTCTTTAATAGCCAACTCTCTTTAATATCAAACTCTCTTTAATATCCAACTCTCTTTAATAGCCAACTCTCTTTAATATCAAACTCTCTTTAATAGCCAACTCTCTTAAATAGCCAACTCTCTTTAATATCCAACTCTCTTTAATATCCAACTCTCTTTAATAGCCAACTCTCTTTAATATCAAACTCTCTTTAATAGCCAACTCTCTTTAATAGCCAACTCTCTTTAATAGCCAACTCTCTTTAATAGCACTCTCTTTAATATCCAACTCTCTTTAATATCCAACTCTCTTTAATATCCAACTCTCTTTAATAGCCAACTCTCTTTAATATCCAACTCTCTTTAATATCCCAAATCTCTTTAATAGCCAACTCTCTTTAATAGCCAACTCTCTTTAATATCCAACTCTCTTTAATAGCCAACTCTCTTTAATATCCAACTCTCTTTAATAGCCAACTCTCTTTAATATCCAACTCTCTTTAATATCCAACTCTCTTTAATAGCCAACCTTTTTTAATATCCAACTCTCTTTAATATCCAACTCTCTTTAATATCCAACTCTCTTTAATATCCAATCTCTTTAATATCAACTCTCTTTAATATCCAACTCTCTTTAATATCAACTCTCTTTAATATCAACTCTCTTTAATATCCAACTCTCTTTAATAGCCAATCTCTTTAATATCCAACTTCTTTAATATCCAACTCTCTTTAATATCCCAAATCTCTTTAATATCCAACTCTCTTTAATATCCAACTCTCTTTAATATCCAACTCTCTTTAATAGCCAACTCTCTTTAATAGCCAACTCTCTTTAATATCCAACTCTCTTTAATAGCCAACTCTCTTTAATAGCCAACTCTCTTTAATATCCAACTCTCTTTAATAGCCAACTCTCTTTAATATCCAACTCTCTTTAATAGCCAACTCTCTTTAATATCCAACTCTCTTTAATATCCAACTCTCTTTAATAGCCAACTCTCTTTAATAGCCAACTCTCTTTAATATCCAACTCTCTTTAATATCCAACTCTCTTTAATATCCAACTCTCTTTAATAGCCAACTCTCTTTAATAGCCAACCCCTCTTTAATATCCAACTCTCTTTAATATCCAACTCTCTTTAATAGCCAACTCTCTTTAATATCCAACTCTCTTTAATATCCAACTCTCTTTAATAGCCAACTCTCTTTAATATCCAACTCTCTTTAATATCCAACTCTCTTTAATAGCCAACTCTCTTTAATAGTCAACTCTCTTTAATAGCCAACTCTCTTTAATAGTCAACTCTCTTTAATATCCAACTCTCTTTAATAGCCAACTCTCTTTAATAGCCAACTCTTTTAATATCCAACTCTCTTTAATAGCCAACTCTCTTTAATATCCAACTCTCTTTAATAGCCAACTCTCTTTAATAGCCAACTCTCTTTAAAATAACTCTCTTAATATCCAATTTTTTAATATCAACTCTCTTTAATATCCAACTCTCTTTATATCCAACTCTCTTTAATATCCAACTCTTTAATATCCAACTCTCTTTAATATCCAACTCTCTTTAATATCCAACTCTCTTTAATAGCCAACTCTCTTTAATACCCAACTCTCTTTAATATCCAACTCTCTTTAATATCCAACTCTCTTTAATATCCAACTCTCTTTAATAGCCAACTCTCTTTAATCACTCTCTTTAATAAGCCTCTTTAGCCAACTCTCTTTAATATCAACTCTCTTTAATAGCCAACCTCTTTAATATCCAACTCTCTTTAATAGCCAACTCTTTTATAGCTCTCTTTAATACCAACTCTCTTTAATATCCAACTCTCTTTAATATCAACTCTCTTTAATATCAACTCTCTTTAATAGCCAACTCTCTTTAATAGCCAACTCTCTTTATATCAACTCTCTTTAATATCCAACTTTCATCACTTCTTTAATATCAACTCTCTTTAATAGCCAACTCTCTTTAATATCCAACTCTCTTTAATATCAAACTCTCTTTAATATCCAACTCTCTTTAATATCCAACTCTCTTAATATCCAACTCTCTTTAATATCCAACTCTCTTTAATAGCCAACTCTCTTTAATATCCAACTCTCTTTAATAGCCAACTCTCTTTAATATCCAACTCTCTTTAATAGCCAACTCTCTTTAATAGCCAACTCTCTTTATACAACTCTCTTTAATAGCCAACTCTCTTTAATAGCCAACTCTCTTTAATATCCAACTCTCTTTAATAGCCAACTCTCTTTAATAGCCAACTCTCTTTAATATCAAACTCTCTTTAATAGCCAACTCTCTTTAATATCCAACTCTCTTTAATATCAAACTCTCTTTAATATCCAACTCTCTTTAATAGCCAACTCTCTTAAATATCCAACTCTCTTTAATAGCCAACTCTCTTTAATATCAAACTCTCTTTAATAGCCAACTCTCTTTAATATCCAACTCTCTTTAATATCCAACTCTCTTTAATAGCCAACTCTCTTTAATACCCAACTCTCTTTAATAGCCAACTCTCTTTAATAGCCAACTCTCTTTAATATCAAACTCTCTTTAATAGCCAACTCTCTTTAATATCCAACTCTCTTTAATATCAAACTCTCTTTAATATCCAACTCTCTTTAATATCCAACTCTCTTTAATACACTTTTAATATCCAACTCTCTTTAATATCCAACTCTCTTTAATAGTCAACTCTTTAATATCAACTCTCTTTAATACAACTCTCTTTAATAGCCAACTCTCTTTAATAACCAATCTTTCCCTTTTTTAATATCCAACTCTCTTTAATATCCAACTCTCTTTTAATATCCAACTCTCTTTAATATCAACTCTTTTAATATCCAACTCTCTTTAATAGCCAACTCTCTTTAATATCCCAAACTCTCTTTAATAGCCAACTCTCTTTAATAGCCAACTCTCTTTATATAACTCTCTTTATAGCAACTCTCTTTAATAGCCAACTCTCTTTAATATCACCTTTATTAAATCTCTTTAATATCAACTCTCTTATATCCAACTCTCTTTAATATCCAATTCTTTTCAACTCTTTTAATTAACTCTCTTTAATCAACTCTTTTAATAGCCAACTCTCTTTAATAGCCAACTCTCTTTAATATCCAACTCTCTTTAATATCCAACTCTCTTTAATATCCAACTCTCTTTAATATCCAACTCTCTTTAATAGCCAACTCTCTTTAAATAGCCAACTCTCTTTAATATCAACTCTCTTTAATAGCCAACTCTCTTTAATATCCAACTCTCTTTAATATCCAACTCTCTTTAATAGCCAACTCTCTTTAATATCCAACTCTTTAATATCCAACTCTCTTTAATATCCAACTCTCTTTAATAGCCAACTCTCTTTATATAACTTCTTTAATAGCCAACTCTCTTTAATAGCCAACTCTCTTTAATAGCCAACTCTCTTTAATATCCAATTCTTTATGTACTCTCTTTAATATCCAACTCTCTTTAATATCCAACTCTCTTTAATATCCAACTCTCTTTAATATCCCAAATCTCTTTATATCATCTCATAACTCTCTTTAATACCAACTCTCTTTAATATCCAACTCTCTTTTAATACCAACTCTCTTTAATATCCAACTCTCTTTAATATCCAACTCTTTAATATCCAACTCTCTTTAATTATCCAACTCTCTTTAATATCAACTCTCTTTAATATCAACTCTCTTTAATATCAACTCTCTTTAATATCCAACTCTCTTTAATATCCAACTCTCTTTAATAGCCAACTCTCTTTAATATCAAACTCTCTTTAATATCCAACTCTCTTTAATAGCCAACTCTCTTTAATATCCAACTCTTTAAGCTCTTTATAGCCAACTCTCTTTAATATCCAACTCTCTTTAATATCAACTCTCTTTAATGCATCTCTTAAACCTCTCTTTAATATCCAACTCTCTTTAATAGCCAACTCTCTTTAATAGCCAACTCTCTTTAATACCCAACTCTCTTTAATAGCCAACTCTCTTTAATATCCAACTCTCTTTAATATCCAACTCTCTTTAATATCCAACTCTCTTTAATATCCAACTCTCTTTAATAGCCAACTCTCTTTAATATAACTCTTTTAATAGCCAACTCTCTTTAATAGCCAACTCTCTTTAATAGCCAACTCTCTTTAATATCCAACTCTCTTTAATATACCCCTTTAATATCCCAAATCTCTTTAATAGTCAACTCTCTTTAATATCCAACTCTCTTTATCAATCTCTTTAATAGCCAACTCTCTTTAATATCCAACTCTCTTTAATAGCCAACTCTCTTTAATATCAACTCTCTTTAATACAACTCTCTTTATCCAACTCTCTTTTAATAGCCCAAACTCTTTAATATCAACTTCTTTAATCCATCTTTTTCTAATTTATATCAACTCTCTTTAATATCAACTCTTTTAATACCCAACTCTCTTAATAGCCAACTCTCTTTAATATCCAACTCTCTTTAATATCCAACTCTCTTTAATAGTCAACTCTCTTTAATAGCCAACTCTCTTTAATATCCAACTCTCTTAATATCCAACTCTCTTTAATATGCCAACTCTTTTAATATCCAACTCTCTTTAATATCCAACTCTTTTAATAGCCAACTCTCTTAATATCCAACTCTTTAATATCCAACTCTCTTTAATAGTCCAACTCTCTTTAATATCCCAAATCTCTTTAATATCCAACTCTCTTTAATATCCAACTCCTTTAATACAACTCTCTTTAATATCCAACTCTCTTTAATATCCAACTCTTTTAATATCACTCTCTTTAATATCCAACTCTCTTTAATAGCCAACTCTCTTTAATATCCAACTCTCTTTAATATCCAACTCTCTTTAATAGCTAACTCTCTTTATCTTTTTCAACTCTCTTTAATATCCAACTCTCTTTAATACACTCTTATACAACTCTCTTTAATATCAACTCTCTTTAATATCAACTCTCTTTAATATCCAACTCTCTTTAATATCCAACTCTCTTTAATATCCAACTCTCTTTAATAGCCAACTCTTTAATACCAACTCTCTTTAATATCAACTCCTTTAATAGCCAACTCTCTTTAATATCCAACTCTCTTTAATATCAAACTCTCTTTAATATCCAACTCTCTTTAATATCCAACTCTCTTTAATATCCAACTCTCTTTAATATCCCAAACTTTGCGAACAAAGCATCTTTTGTCTCTGTCCATGATATTCAACCTCTTGTATATCATCTTTTCAATACAACCTCTTAGTACTCAATCTGTAAGTGTAATTTAATACTACTTTAATACCAACATGTCTAAAGGCGAACTAGGTTTTGGCTTGTAATATCAGGACTTGTCATTCCTAACTTGTAATCTAGCGCTTGAGCCTACCAACCAATTTTGAATAGCACGTTCTTGCAAAGTCAAAATATCACAAAGGTATTAAATGGATCTAATGATCAACTAGAGAACAATATCCAAGCAAACAATTATCATTCATAGAACCAATGCAACTATGGTTTTGTCTATCATATAAAATCTAAATATAATTAGATACTATATCATAATACATAAGATAGAATCAGTAAAGACAAACAATTGATCATTAGCTATGATAGATATCTGTTACTGACTGTGTAGAGGACATAAGGAGGTTTGACTGAAATCGATGTATTCTAAACTTGTAGAAGTCTATGGACTAGAAGATGAACAAACCAAGTGCAATATACAGATTTTGACAAAGATCAAAATATCACTAAAGAGGATTAAAATTGTGTAACAACGCAAAGAAAAGAAATATCACAAGAACAAACAATTAAATTAATAGAATACATCTACTAATTTGTTATTAAAACAAATATAATAAAGCACATGTAACATCCCAAAACATTGATCTATGAAGCTAGAGGGAATAGCTGGTGGACAAAAAACGCTTAAAGACACTCTTAAGTGACTGAGAAATCTTGATATAGACAATACTAATAATGAAGAGTATTTATAACAGGTAATGAGGAACCCGAATCTAAAAATTTATAAAAAAAAGGAGAGAGCAACCACGCAATTTACGATATGCCCCTTTCTAATGGGAGATATAAGAAAAAATTACGCTAAGAAGTATCAAAGCAACATCAGCTTTTAAAAGTCTAAATAAAATATACAACTCTCTGTATTAGTTTTAAAACGAAATTATGACTTTTCAGTTTCAATATTGCATCTATTGTAACATCCCAAAACAGTTGATCTATGGCGAGCTTGAAGGGGGCAGACGTTTAGCTGGTGGACAGAAAAACGCTTTAAAGACACTCTTAAAGTGTCTCTGAAATGCTTCGATATAGACAATACGTGCTAGAAATCCCTGGCGCAAGATGGCCAAATGTGGCGCTGTAACAACAAAAGAGGAACCCGAATAGCTGAGAATCATCGTATTGCTGAGTCACAGAGAAAACGAACAGCGCGAAAAGACAGAGCACACAACACGCACATGTCTAGCCTTGATCATGTATGCCCCACCTGTGGTCGTGGATTCTGTTCTAGGATTGGACTCTACAGTCACCTCCGCACACACCAGAGAGGTGCAACAGCACACGTCTGAGATTGTTGTCATCATCGCTTGCGATGGACGGCTATTAGATTGTAACATATGCCAGCGAGAGTTGAGCATTGACTAAAGATATAGACTGCAAGTTGGGTACATATGCCAGCGAGAGTTGAACAATGACTAAAGATATAGACTGCAAGTTGAATACATATGCCAGCGAGAGTTGAACAATGACTAAAGATATAGACTGCAAGTTGGATACATATGCCAGCGAGAGTTGAACATTGACTAAAGATATAGACTGCAAGTTGGATACATATGCCAGCGAGAGTTGAACATTGACTAAAGATATAGACTGCAAGTTGGATACATATGCCAGCGAGAGTTGAACAATGACTAAAGATATAGACTGCAAGTTGGGTACATATGCCAGCGAGAGTTGAACAATGACTAAAGATATAGACTGCAAGTTGGGTACATATGCCAGCGAGAGTTGAACATTGACTAAAGATATAGACTGCAAGTTGGGTACATATGCCAGCGAGAGTTGAACAATGACTAAAGATATAGACTGCAAGTTGGGTACATATGCCAGCGAGAGTTGAACAATGACTAAAGATATAGACTGCAAGTTGGATACATATGCCAGCGAGAGTTGAACAATGACTAAAGATATAGACTGCAAGTTGGATACATATGCCAGCGAGAGTTGAACATTGACTAAAGATATAGACTGCAAGTTGGGTACATATGCCAGCGAGAGTTGAACAATGACTAAAGATATAGACTGCAAGTTGGGTACATATGCCAGCGAGAGTTGAACAATGACTAAAGATATAGACTGCAAGTTGGGTACATATGCCAGCGAGAGTTGAACAATGACTAAAGATATAGACTGCAAGTTGGATGCGTTTAGTAATAGATTTCTGCGAACTGTAATGAACATAAAATAGGATGAAATCAGAAAACGTGATAAAATCATGGAAATGTGTGGTCAACCACTAATGATAAATGTTATAATAAAGAGAAGATTGAGATATGCTGTGCATATTCTGATAAGGAAAGAATCAAAGAGTTACAAAGCTAACATGAAAATGACAGGCAAAGGATTCAAGAAAGACGAAATTCCTTGGGAAACACTGAAACGAATGTTATCGAAAGTCGAGAAATATCGGACTTAATTTCATAGCAGAGATTTAACGAGCTGCCCTGGATAGAGCAGTATGGAGAAATTGCTGACAGGCCATATGTACATATGTACCGTATAACGGTAACAGATGAATACAGAAATTAGCGGCACATATTTTCTAGATCTTAGACCTAAGATGTACACGTTATATACACATCCCATATATCATAGCAAACTAATTATGACTAGTCAAGAAAGAGAAGATGGAGATATGTTGGGCATACCTTGAGAAGAAATGATTAAAAAATACCAAAAAGGCATTCAAGTGGGAGGCAAAACGTTCAAGAAGAAGAGGACGAACTAGGTGGAAAACCTTAAAACAAAATTCGCTGAGATAGGCAAGAAATATCGCGCATAGTTAGATGGAAGAGATTTACCGTGTTGTCAAGGACAAAGCGGTATAGAAAAATTAATTGCAGGCCCTATGTAACATGTAACGGTAGGACATAAATGCATATATATACACATCTACTTACGTATCAATGTCCATTTAGGAATGTCACCTGTTCTCCTTCTTCTACAGTTGAGTGTTGTCCACATTTTGGTTTGTTGTGTCCAAATGTGGTGTTATCTGAGGTACCTCAAACTGATAGTGTTTTGTTTGTGGGTTAGGACTTCTCTGTTTGTTGATTTCCTCACAATCTATACGCTTCTGTATGTTCTTTAGGATTAGAGTGTCCCTCATTTGAAAAGCATGCACGCGTTCTGTCAGCAGCCATTGTTTGATAACATTTTGAAACTGAACGTACATAAGACCATATAGAAACGGGTTGATGACGTGATCAAGATGAAGAAACCATGATGTTGTAGTGATGATATTTAATAAACACCAACATCTGGCGTTGATTATAGTAACAACAGCATGTGGAAGCCAGCAGGTGATGAATGTTGCAAGCAGTAAACAGACACACCTGGCGGTGGTTTTGTCCTGTTTGACCAGGATATCATGAACCATGTCTTCGTTATGTAGACGTGGCGCCAGATTTGCTACAGGGTTGGGAGGTTGGTTCTGGTTGTTAGTCAAAACTGTAGCACATCCAGACCATTTACGACCAACATACCTGCAGCCGCCTCCGCTATTACTTTCTGGCATAGACACTCTTCGACCGCTAGAAGTTCTTCCTTGTACTGTTGGAGATATTGCTGGCAATGAGCTATGTCGTCTCTCACCTCGGCTAGCAATAGCTAAATGTTTGTTGATTAGTTTATTATCAGAGTTTCGTAAAAGTGTTTCTTTCACGCAGTCATTTTCCCCACCTGCTGACAAACAGCCTTCCGGCAGATCCATTGCTGGTTTTTTCAATGTCAGAAAATATGTATCAGTGACACTGGTTGACCTTTGAACTTCCACGCTTTTCCTTAACTTTATTTTCAGATATAAAGATATATCGAAAACAAGCATAATTATAAGAGGTAGAACGTAGAACAAAGATGTTGAAAAAATGGATAACTTTACGCTCAAATGATATCCTTCTGGACAAATGACAATTTGATTAAGTGCAGGCTCTTTGTGTATGTGATATTCAATATTTATTGATGAGTTCTGATCTTGTCGTTCAACCATAATGGTATCATCCGGTGTAATGTTGAAACCGCTTCCTGCAGATGTCAGTCTTGAAGTATGTGTTCCTGATGGGATTGCATTCTCCCACCAAATGTTGGGAACTGCAAAGATGCAGAAGCTGATTATCCAGACGAATAACACCGCCGCGATGCTAATATATTTTGTAGATTTGCTTTTATATGACACCGGATAATGTATGGCACGCCATTTGTCCCAAGTAATGAGAAATATACTAAGAAAAGAGGCATATTTAAGGGACTGGTTAATAGTTTGATAAATTCTACAATTCCAACCAGTATCCCATTTATAGTGAAGATCTCTTGTAATCTTGTACGGCATACAAAGCCCAGCTAGAAAATCTGCCATTGCTAAACTAAAGAAATACAGATTCTTGCATCTTCTCAAACCTCGTCTGCTCACAAACATTCCAAGTATTGCACTATTTGCTGACAGAGTAATGACGCAAACCGTTACCATAGGAACGGTGGCGGCCCAGATTAAAAAGTACCCACGGCTTGTCCTAGACCAGGTCGCATCTTCTACATTCTTCTCAGCCATTTGAGACAATATCAACGATCATAAATAAATATAACCTTCAACTTATTTATTTACAAAACTGCACTTTAAGAAGATGGTTTACTGTAATTAAATGTTCAATGTTTGTCTGAATTCCTGTTTTAATATCCATTTATGTGTGTCATATCTTTATTATTAGTAATGTTGTGCAACTTTCCTAGTGTGAGACCCGTCCAGTTCGACCAAAGCTTAGTAATGTTGTACAACTTTCTTGGTGTGAGACCCGTCCAGTTCAACCAAAGCTTAGTAATGTTGTACAACTTTCTTGGTGTGAGACCCGTCCAGTTCGACCAAAGCTTAGTAATGTTGTACAACTTTCTTGGTGTGAGACCCGTCCAGTTCAACCAAAGCTTAGTAATGTTGTACAACTTTCCTAGTGTGAGACCCGTCCAGTTCAACCAAAGTTTAGTAATGGCGTGCAACTTTCTTAGTGTGAAATCCGTCTAGCTCGACCAAAGCTTAGTAATGCTGTACATCTCTCCTAGTGTGAGACCTGTCCAGTTCGGCAACAGCTTAGAAATTGTATTCAACTTTTCCAGTGTGAAACACGTCCGGTTCAACCAAAGCTTAATTCTTTCAATTACTTTGATGAAAAATCCCAATGATAAAGAAACTGTAAATTCATTCTACTAGCTCTGGATCGACAAAATACCTGTGGAAAAAAAGTTTGAAATTATCTACAAAATATTTCCCATAATAATGAATGCGAAGAAATATTGTTAATAAAATAGAAATACTCCCTGACTGAGATATCAGCTCTCATTTATACAATTATCAACTTCTTATGATAGTTATCTATTCCTTATTCTTCTTTTGTGTCTTCTTTGAACGTTCCATATCGACCACTTGTTAAACCCACTTTGTGATCTTATGTGATCTGAGCTTAAGAACGATTGTACTTTGTACCAGTTATGCACCCACAAGTAGACCAGCACTTCCGATTTCTACGACACTTGTTATTTACTAGGGTAGCTTCTTTAGGCCCCTACTGCAGTCGTCTCTTACGACATGCCTTGTAGGTCGTAGTGGTACTATTCTTTGATCCTCTTGAGGGCTCCGTCAACACACAGACGGTTATCTATTCTCAGTGATAGTTATCCCATCTCAGTGATAGTTATCCCATCTCAGTGATAGTTATCCCATCTCAGTGATAGTTATCCCATCTCAGTGATAGTTATCCCATCTCAGGTTATATTATCCCATCTCAGTGATAGTTATCCATCTCAGTGATAGTTATCCCATCTCAGTGATAGTTATCCATCTCGTGATAGTTATCCATCTCAGTGATAGTTATCCCATTTCAGTGATAGTTATCCCATCTCAGTGATAGTTATCCCATCTCAGTTATAGTTATCCCATCTCAGTGATAGTTATCCCATCTCAGTGATAGTTATCCCATCTCAGTGATAGTTATCTCATCTCAGTGATAGTTATCCCATCTCAGTGATAGTTATCCATCTCGTGATAGTTATCCCATCTCAGTGATAGTTATCCCATCTCAGTGATAGTTATCCATCTCAGCGATATTATCCCATCTCAGTGATAGTTATCCCATCTCAGTGATAGTTATCCCATCTCAGTGATAGTTATCCCATCTCAGTGATAGTTATCTCATCTCAGTGATAGTTATCTCAGTGATAGTTATCCCATCTCAGTGATAGTTATCAATTTCTAATAATAGTTATGAATTCCTAACGACACAGTTATCAATTTCTAATAATAGTTATGAATTCCTAACGACACAGTTATCAATTTCTAATAATAGTTATGAATTCCTACGACACGTTATCAATTCTAATATAGTTATGAATTCTATGACACAGTTATCAATTTCTAACAATAGTTATGAATTCCTAACGACACAGTTATCAATTTCTAATAATAGTTATGAATTCCTAATGACACAGTTATCAATTTCTAACAATAGTTATGAATTCCTAACATGACAGTTATCAATTTCTAATAATAGTTATGAATTCCTAATGACACAGTTATCAATTTCTAACAATAGTTATGAATTCCTAACGACACAGTTATCAATTTCTAATAATAGCTTATGAATTCTATTACACAGTTATCAATTTTAACAATAGTTATGAATTCTAACGACACAGTTATCAATTTCTAATAATAGTTATGAATTCCTAACGACACAGTTATCAATTTCTAATAATAGTTATGAATTCCTAATGACACAGTTATCAATTTCTAACAATAGTTATGAATTCCTAATGACACAGTTATCAATTTCTCATAATAGTTATGAATTCCTAATGACACAGTTATCAATTTCTCATAATAGTTATGAATTCCTAATGACACAGTTATTAATTCTCATCAACACACTTATAAATTCTCATTTTAGGGCCGTTGTGATTTATTGTGTGATTGTATATGTTATGTCTGCCGTCCAAGACGTCTAAATTTCTTAGCTTCTGTTGTATCATTTGCTTGATAAAGGCCTTTTGTCGAAACGTCACTGTATATTGTTTTTGTACTTTGTAAAGCTAAAGAACTTTGATGATTTTACGGATTTGCTGGAAACCTACAAATCTAGCTGGTCAGAGCGGATCAGGTCACGCATTCTCAACTCTCAATCACAATACCATTCTGAATTTTGTGTTGTTTGTAAAGCTACATAACTTTGTTACTTTCGTTAACTCTCAATGACACAGTTATCAGAACTTTGTTGTATCTGGTTATCTAAATAGCTTTGTCGATACACGTATCTTAAGCTGAATTTGATGTTTACCGTTGTAAAGCTAAGCTGGATGCCTGAGGGCAGATGACGTTTGTCAATCTCAATGACACAGTATCAGAATTCCAATCTTTGTAGGCTATGCACATAACTCATTCGATGTTGAATCTAGTTTTAAACAGTTGAGTTACCTGACAAGTAGAGCTGGATGCCTGAGGCAGGAGGTTAATAGTCAGGAACCATCAGTATGCTACCTCGATATCTGTTAGGACTGAGCACCCAATGTCTGCCGTGCAATGACTCAGTTTAGTAACCAATAACCAATTTTTCTGTTATTAGAATATAGCATTTATTTACTAAAAGACTTCTTATCATTGACAAAGTTGCACGTAAAGCGTCGAGATGTTGCTCAGTCCCTTGAAGTTTGTTTACATTGTGAGTTGACTATGAAAAACCTATATCAAATGATATGTACGATAAGGCAGTAGTTCTCTTTTTTTGTATTTGGAAATTGAAGTATTTGTTATATATAAAGAGACATGATGGGCTGGAGAAGGCTATTATGAAAGGATGCATCACAGCGAAGATGACAAGAGGAAGACCACTGAAAAGATGGATTTAGGATGCAACTGATGATTTGACCATTACAGCTGCAGAGGCGGGACATTTGGTCTAGGGAGAGAGAGAAATTCCGAAGGACTGTTAGGTGGCAAAGTTCTCTCATGACAAGCTATTTGATGATGAGTTCTCTTGTCTATATCAGTGCTGTGCACATCTGTATTCATTGTGTTCTGGTGAGTCTCTATGGTAAAGTGGTTAATACATTTGCTAATCGTTCTAAATGTTGTAGGTTTAAATCGGGACCGTCCGCCTGTCCAGTGTGTTCGTAGCGCGTTGGACGACAGTGAAAACCCCTTTGAGTGCGGCTCAATTCCGGGCTGGTTGAAAAGCCACAGGTTCTCCAGATTTACGGTGTTTGTGGCACCGAACCGAAGAGTTACGATGTCCATGGCACAGAGCCGAAGAGCTGAAAGCTCAAGTGTTTCTGGATCGAAAAAAATCCGGACCAGGTCACTTGTGAAATTTTTTCATGAGATCCCTAGGATTGTTAATGGAGCTACGGAGTTCTTACTTTGTGCAACGCTCTCGACAGATGGCATGCCATCTCTACTGATAGGGACGCAGACATTGTGGATACTCAGTGTAATCCTTCACATTTATACCATTTTTATGTCTGACCGAATGGACAAGAGTGCATGCTTCCTTCGGGAGACCTTAGCTCAATCCCCGGTAAAAAAAACTTATAACCTGAACAGTTTTCCTGGTTAGTGCACGATCCATACGACCATTGCATTCCTCAGGTTCAAGTCCTACACGGCCCTCAAAAGCAGTAAGACAGTCAGTTGTTTTTCTATTATGTTTGTTAAATAGGTGGGTTTTTTGTGTGTTTTTTTCCGATCCAGAAGCACTTGAGCTTTTCAGCTCTTCGACTCCGTGCCATGGACATCGTAACCCTTCGGTTCGGTGCCACGAACAGCGTAAATCTGGGGAATCTGTGGCTTTTTCTGCCATCCCGCGAATTGAACCCGCACACACAGAGGGATAGTCACCCGTAGTCCAACGCGCTACGAGAACGCTGGGCAGACGGGAGAATAGGTTATTACAAATCGTGACAAACTTGCTTCATATCCGAGATCGGAAACATTTTTAGAACTGTTGTACTAAATCTCTTTCCAATAAGTTATGCATGTGAGCGGTGTGTCTTATTATTTTGTATTTTGTTTGAAATAGAAAAATATCGAAGTGTTGTGTTAATCTTTTTTCAAGATGTTCTTAACGCGGATTAAGCAGATTTGTTGAGATGTTTCCAGTTCGTTATCTTGTTTCTGTTTAGCTTGCAGACTTCACAAATGTTTTCTTATAACACATTTGCTTTCTCTCTCTCTTCTCTCTCACACCACACACACTATTTCTTTCTATTCTTCTTCTTCTCCTCATTCGCTGATGTTCAATGTCCACACAATGATCTTTCTTTTCTATATAGCTTGCAGACATCATACAATGTTTTCTTATAGCATTCTTTCTCTCTCTCTCTCTCTCTTTCTTTATTCTAAAGCTCTCTCACGTTATTGTTATTTCTCTTTTTCTATCTTTCTCTTTGTAATTATATATATATCTCACTTTGTTTCTTTCTCTCTCTCTCTCTATCTCTTTCTTTTTCATAGAGCTCTCTCACGTTATTGTTATTTCTCTTGTTATTCTATCTTTCTCTTGAAATAATTTATTTATATCTCACTTTGTATATCTTCATCTCTCTCTCTCTCTATTTTTCTCTTTATATATCTCACTTTCTAGGTTCCTCTCTCTTTTCTGTTCATCTTTCTTTATATATATTTATATCGTCCTCGCTCACTCTCTCTCTCTCTCTCTCTTTCTCTTTTGATACATCTATTTCCATTTTTTAATGATGATAAAGGCAAGAAATATCGTTCTCAGTTCCATGGAGGAGATTGAGCGAGTTGCACTGGAATAAAGCGGTGTAGAGAAATTGCTTGAGGCCATTGTAACGTATAAAGGTACGAACGGAATTATTATTATTTCGCTTTCTACCTGTTTTTAATATATGTATTTTTCTTTCTGTCTAGCTCTTTCCCCTTCTCTTTCTCTCCATTTCTGTTCTCTCTTCTCTTAATCTCTCTCTCTTCTCACTCTCTCTCTCTCTCCTCTTCACATGAAAGAATGTATCTACTAAACATATGTACAAATGCATACATGTAGTCATGCTTATGATCACAAAGCCGTGTGTATATATATTTATATTTAGAATGTATACTAAGCTACTGTGCCGTCTGTGGCTTAGGGGATAGTGACTCGGTCTATTAACCCCGACGTTCTGAGTTCGAATCACGCTGCTGTCAGTTTGGTCGCAAATTGTTTCGCGTGGATTTTTACAAAAGGACGATGACACCACCCGTTCAGAAAGCAATGGCAAACTACTGAACGTAATAATGCCTAGAAAAATCACAAACAGCATTAAAAGCTGGGGTTGATTCGCAAATTCCTGTAAAGGATATGCAATTAACTAACTAAGCTACTATATACATTTGAATACATACATACGTAACTACATACGTAAAAAATATCTAAATACATACAAAATACATATGTAAAATCATACGTAAATGCATACTAAATACATGCGTAAATATATAGGTGCATAAATACACGCAACCAAACACACATAAATAAACACACACTTGCATATGCCCACCTTCAAAGAAACATGTACATATGTTAACACAACACATACCTGCACATATCAGCCAGTTGTCTTTGCAAAACAAAAACAAAGATTCATCACTCATCGACAATCTGAAAGCAAAGGAAAAACACGTAATAACTAAATAATATAGTTTTATAATAAATAATAATAATAATTCCTCTCGTATCGTTATACGTTACATAGGGCCTGCAAGTAATTTCTCCATACCGCTCTATCCTTGGCAACTTGCTCAATCTCCTCCATGCAACTGAGATCGATATTTCCTGCCTCTCTCAGCAAAGTTCGTTTCAGGGTCTCTTTAGGTCGATCTCTTTTTCTTGAACCCTTTGCATCCCACTTCAATGCCTGCTTTGATATTCGTTGATCATTTCTCCTCAAGGTGTGCCCAACATATCTCCATCTTCTCTTTCTTATAACAGTTGTCACTAATTTTAGTGTGTGTTTTTGAGCCAAGTAGTGTACGAGTCGGGTTGCTGACTTCCGCAAAGCGGCTTTCATCAGCAACCGTCATTGATGCACTAGATGCACCGCACACCACCTGGCTGGTCGGTTTACCGGTATGGCGTCCTTTCTTACACGTTTCTGTAGCTCTTTCAATTTCTTGTGATGATGTAGCTGGTCTCACGCACAAGTCCTCCTCCTTTTTCACCCGGGCTTGGAACCGACATTGCGTAGAGTTAAAAACAGTTTTAAAAACAGTTTTAAAAACAGAGTTAAATACAATTTTACAAAATACAAAAACAAGATACAGCGACGCTTCGACCAAAATGCCGTTATCAAGCAACGAATATAATAGGAAACGAAGAATTTAGAAAGTTTTCTTATAATTTCCTAGTTGCCCTAACATATAAATATGTGACTAAAAACGAAGAAAAACAAATAAATGGAAACACTAGAGGATGAAATCAAATATATATATATACACATATATTATGGAACATGAGAAGAGACAGTATCAAGAAGCTTAAGAATGTAATGCAACACCTAAAGGTACTAGGTCTCCCTCAGTATATGTCTAAATTGCTACATGCTGATGATTCCCGTAGTACACTTTATTCCGCCTCTCAGGTGCCAAGTCCTACTAGTATAGCCTTTGATTCTTCTTCTTCACCTTTCAACTTCCAACGGAGCACAGGTCTTCAACAAACTTCTTCTAGCTCTTCCTCTCTCTTGCCATCCCTTCCAATTCTTTCCATTCTTTACCTATCCTTTTAATATCGCCCTCCAGCTCTCTTCTTCTCCAGGTATGTCTAGGCCTTCTCCTACTCCTTTTTCCCATGAGTTCCAAAACAGTGCCTGTATTGCAATGCTTCAGTCGGTCTTCTCACTTTTGTTCTATCCATCGCTAGTGTCTCTTCCTTAGCTCTTTCTCTACTGGTATCTGCTAGTTCTTCTCTAGGTATCTCTGTTTTCTACTGGTATCTTGTTTTTTCTTGAGTTCCTCGTTTGTAATCTTATCATACCATCTCAGTCCCTCTATTTTACGTAAACATCCATTTATGAAGGTCTGTAGTTTTCTTGTGGTTTCTTTTGATGTCTTCCATGTTTCCGAGCCATAGAACAGCATTGACTTAACATTTGATTGAAAGATTCTCAGCTTTGTGTTTGTTTTGATCTCCTTTGACTTCCATATCTTACTCAATGCAATAAAGCTTCCCTTTCATTCTATGTTACTTCAAATTACGTATTCACTCGCCATCATTTGTCTTATGTTCATTCAACAAGCGGTCGCTAAGCAACCAAACAACTGTCAACGTATACGTCGTCAAGATAAGAAGACAGTTTTAGAACGAACTCTTCTGTGTGCTTCTTTCACTTTCTCTGGGTTTTTTTTTTCTGTAGAACACTTTTTACGTGGGCACCATTTTGTCTTGTATTCCCTGCTATCTGTACTACATTGCCCTTTGAGACGCACTCTCTGTTCATAATCTGGTTATGTGTCCGAATCACTTAATTTTGTGTTTCTTGATGAATGTCAGTACTGATGTTGTACCCACTTTTTTTTCCTCCTGATGTCTTTATTCCTAAATCGATATATTGGTGATACTCCCAGGACTCTGCATACACAATACAGTACTGTCGTGACTAGTTTACTGATGTTGTTTGACGTTAACATCTAGGGTTGACACTGGTAGCATAATGTTGGGTACAAAATTCATACATAATTTTCTTTTAGTGTTCATTGTGACATGTTTGCTTTTCAAAATTGGTGCCATTTGTTTTATAGTTTAGTTTACTTTATTGTATCTATGTTGGGGTGGGGAGGGACTGTGATTAAGCGGTTAGGTCGTCGACTCCCGTTCCAATAGTTTAGATTCTAATCAGGACCGCGTCGTTCTGTCCACCAGTGCATTTTCCCAGAGATCCCTAGGATTGTTGCCGGCGTTACGGAGTTCGTGCTTTGTATATTACTTTCGACAGGTGACGTGTCATTTCTGCGGAGAGGGACCGAGACATGTGGGGGTAAAACCCAGTGCAATTAAATCAATCCTTCAACTTAGATCTTATCGATTTCTGATTATTCTTCAATTTAATGGTAAATATAACTCAATATAACTTTCGTGCAAAATCTATATCATTAGAAAACTAACTAATAATGCTATCATTAGAATAATATCAATTCTATTCAATTTTGAAATATCTCAAATGTCTGCTGCTATAATTATTGAAGAAGCAATAATTCTATCAATTGAAGCAATCCATAATCTGCTGCTATCAATTTAGAACAATATAAGTTCTGCTAATTATGAATATCCAATGTCCTCATTTGAACTAACATATGTCTGCTTCAATTTTGAAGCTTATAATCTTCATTTACAAACAATAATGTCCATTATTGAAAAGCAATACTAAAAGTCCGCTATCAATTAGAAGCAATATTGCTATCAATTATGGCAATAATAATTCCCTATCATGAAGCAATATAATAATGTCCTATCAATTATTGGCCAATAATGTCCTTCTATGAAGAACTAAATGTCCAATTATTAACATTATATGTCCTATCAATTTTGAGACTCAATAATTTGCTCTATCAATTATTGAAGAACTCTATTCCTATCAATTTTTGAAGAGTGATCAATAATCGCTATCAATTATTGAAGAGCAATCTCAATAATGTCCGCTATCAATTATTGAAGAAGCAATACTCAATAATGTCGCTATCCAATTATTGAAGAAGCAATACTCAATAATGTCTGCTTATCAATTATTGAAGAACAATACTCAATAATGTCCGCTATCCAATTATTGAAGAAGCAATACTCAATAATGTCCGCTATCCAATTATTGAAGAACTAATACTCAATAATGTCCGCTATCAATTATTGAAGAAGCAATACTCAATAATGTCCGCTATCCAATTATTGAAGAAGCAATACTCAATAATGTCCGCTATCCAATTATTGAAGAACTAATACTCAATAATGTCCGCTATCCAATTATTGAAGAAGCAATACTCAATAATGTCCGCTATCCAATTATTGAAGAAGCAATACTCAATAATGTCTGCTGCTATCCAATTATTGAAGAAGCAATACTCAATAATGTCGCTATCAATTATTGAAGATACTAATAATGTCTATCATATTAAGTTTATGTGCTATCCAATTATTGAAGAAAATACTCAATAATGTCCGCTATCAATTATTGAAGAACTAATACTCAATAATGTTATCTTCTTCTTCTCTTCCACCATTTACTTCTTGATAGAAGTGTTGGGGTGGGGAAAGGGGGAAGACAGTAATCTTGTGTGTGCTTGTTTTAAGGCCCTTTGTAAACTGATATTCATTTTTTTACGGCTGTTCTTGATGCCGTCGCTTCATCTTTTGCGTGGTCTTCCTCTTGCTTTGTACTCGTTATACTTTTTCTGTGTGACTGTCTATGGTATGCGATACCAGGGCATTCTGGTCAGGTGTCCAAACCATTTAATCTGTTGTTCTTTTATGAATTGCATGACTGGTTTCACATTCAGTCTTCTGATTTCTTCATTTCTAATTTTGTCTCTTATTGTCACACCTGCAGCTCTTCATTAGTTATTGGCCATGTTTGACACTGGTAACATAGTGTTGGTCAGAAAATCGTTCTTATGAGATTTGCTTTAATTTGTAGCGGTATCTCTTTATCTGACCACAGTGGTGTTAACTGTCCCAGGACCTGGTTAGCTTTTGTGCAAAGATTGCTGATTTCGCTATCAATACTTCCATCTGCTGTAAAAATTGCTCCTAAGTATTTGGCCTCAATTTTTGTTTTATGTCAACGTTTTGGAGTTTTATTGTAAGGTTTACTTTCTCTACTTTGTCTACTTTCAATAATGTCGACTGTCAATAATGTCTACTTTCAATAATGTCTACTTTCAATAATGTCTACTTTCAATAATGTCTACTTTCAATAATGTCGACTGTCAATAATGTCGACTGTCAATAATGTCTACTGTCAATAATGTCGACTGTCAATAATGTCTACTTTCAATAATGTCTACTTTCAATAATGTCTACTGTCAATAATGTCTACTTTCAATAATGTCTACTTTCAATAATGTCGACTGTCAATAATGTCTACTTTCAATAATGTCTACTGTCAATAATGTCTACTTTCAATAATGTCTACTTTCAATAATGTCTACTTTCAATAATATTCTACTTTCAATAATGTCTACTTTCTAATTATTGAAGAAGTAATACGTAACACGAAATAATTTTACAAAATTTACAACAACAAGGTAGAGGAGATGTTTCTACCAAAATGACTTCATCAATAAGAATATACAAGAAATTAACAGGATACAAGAAGATAACAGACATCATAGACAGTTTGAAAAAAAGGGTCTGACGGTGAAGACTTGACTTTATTGCACCGGATTTCCCATATGACTCCGTCCCTGTCGGTAGAAAAAGTTAATTCTATATCTCCAGCAACATTTTTAGGGATCTCATGAAAAAAACTATACATATGACTCGGTCTGGATTCGAACTCACGACATTCAGACCACTTCGCCATAGAGACCCCATAAACAATGTAAAACGATGGACATTGAAAGATTTTTTAAAAACCTGTCGTTACTACCTGTGATAACGCTTTTTAGGGCGGGAGAGGATAGGAGATACAGGACCTATAGAATTTACAAAGTAAAATAGAGTGATTTGTTTCGAACAACGCAGAGAGAGAGAGAGAGAGAGAGAGAGAGAACTTAGCAACAACCGGTATCAAATATTATAAGGAAACGAAGGTGAAAATATTTAGGTCATGTTCTTAGATCAGACGAAAAGAGACTAAATCAACAAGTCCTTATGTGGTCACCAGTTGGGAAAAGAAAACGTGGAAGACCAAAGACCACTCTTCAAAGAACCATCCAACAAGAAAGTAAACTATTGGGATGTAAAACCATACAAGATCTCCAACTGCTAGCAAAGAACCGTATCACATGGAGATCTAAAACCTCTGCCCTATGTGACGCCTTTGGCTCGAAAGGAACAAACTAACTAACTCTAATCCATACGTCCAGAAGCTCCACTCAAGAATTCATAACTGTCTTAAAATAAAAATACGTGACTAAAAACGAGGAAACATCTTTTTATTCATCTTCCATATTATCTTACAAATAATACGATTTCTCAGAAAATAATAGGTTTTGGTAATTGTTTTAAAAAGGTCATTCAACAAACGTTTCAGAATTTAATCTACAAATGTAGAACTAATACCTGGCAATGTCTGGTTGACAATAATGCGACCAAAATCTCTACAACAATCGATTTTGACTTGCTCACATTCCTAGCCAAAATAAATCCCTCAGCTAGATTTGATTTACCGTGTAATGGAATATAAAACCTCGAGTAATTTCACAAAATAAATTGAAGAAGAAAATAACAATTTCAGAATTTATCAGTTACACACAAACTGGTTATGGCTGTTCTTTAGGAAGAAATAAGGTCAAGTCTAAACAACAGAAGATGAGATTTAACTAAATCTTCTTCTTCTTCTGCTTCAACGATCCAGCGTCGCTTCTACTCTTCCCTTTTCATCCAAATTCCATGGGCGTATATATACATTGTCTGGGAGTCATCATCATAAAAAAATAGCTTGTCCTGAGCAGAACTTTGCCACCTTAACAGTCCTTCGGAATTTATTTCTCTCATAGGCCAGATGTCACGCCTATGCAGCCGCCATGTTCAAATCATCAGTTACATCCCGAATCCATCTTTTCTGTGGTCTTCCTCTTCTCCTCTTTGCCGAGATGCCTCCTTCCATTATGCTCTTATCCAGCCCTTCGCGTCTCTTTACATATCCAAAGTACCTACCTCCAGGTGTAGGGGTGATATATATTGAATAAAAAGCTTTTAGTTGGTCGGTTGCTACGCGGAAAGCTCACATGTGTTACCGGGACCGACAAGGAAAGCAAAGAATATTACCACTATAACCTATAAAGCATGTCGTGGTAGTGACATACAAGGCGACTGAAGTAGGGGCCTAGGGAAGCTACTTTAGTAAATGAAGAACGTCGCAGCAATCAGATATACTGGCCTACTTGTAGGTGCATAGCTGACACAACGTACAATAACTCTTAAGCTCAGATCACATACAAATCACAAAGTGTTGTTAACAAGTGGTCGATATGGAGCGTTTGAAGAAGAAGAAAGAAGAATGGAAACCTTTTAGTTGGTAGTTTGCTACGCGGAAATAGAGAATACTGTATTCATATTTTGATTGCGGGTTCCCATATATAGAAATGGAAACCTTTTATAAATGTTTACACCATAGCTAGTTAGCAACAGTCAGTCACATATTATAAAATGCGAGTGTTAACCCTTTAGCTGTTAAGGACGTATATATACGTTTTCCCATTCACTTTTAAAGACCTAATTCTCGAACTCGTTCCAGTGTCTGAGACTTGCCAATGTCACATAATTGAAACCGTACAGCGTTGATGATATCGGCTCTGTCCATACTTCTGCCCGCTTGAGCCGGGGCATTGTTTGCAAGAAAGTCGGCACGCTCGTTACCCTGCACTCCAGTATGTCCAGGTGTGTACAGCCACGTCATTTTCTTGAGATGTGATCTCCGAATGCAGTCCACCCATTCCACACGCATACTTCCAGATTCAATTATTTGAAGCATATTTATCAAGTCTGATATCATAACTTGTTGCTCAGCCACTCATGACAGAGCCCTGGAGGCAGCAGCGATCTCCATAGTCATGCTCGATGTCGTTGTCTCGAAAGCGCCGCAGTCCTCATGAAGTGTGCGACCGTTTCGCTGTACTGAATAAGCCTACGATGACCTGGTACCTTTGGCACGAGAGACGAGCACATAACCTCTACGTCACAGAGACCCCACCACCCCCACCCCCCTCCCAAAAGAAGAAAACTTGCAACGATAGAAATGCGAATCGTGAGGAGAATATTCAGTATATCAAGCAGAGATAAAAAATCAGAAAAGATATCAGTTCCAAAATTGATGTAAAAATCATCAATATAATGCAACCAGAAATAACAGATCAATTGATTCGGCCATATAACACAATTTTCTGAAAACATGATACCATCACGGGCAAGGATGTAATACAGACCATATAACACAATTTTCTGAAAACATGATACCATCACGGGCAAGGATGTAATACAGACCATATAACACAATTTTCTGAAAACATGATACCATCACGGGCAAGGATGTAATACAGAGAAAGTGGAAACAGGGAGGAATGAAAGGCCATGCAAGCACTGAACTGATGAAATACTAGTCGATAACCCCCTTCTAAATACGAAGTGTGCAATAGGATCCTCTCCCGTAACCTTATACTCAATCAACCCCGGCACAGCAAGAGTACAAGACGAACAAGATGAGATTAATATGATAGGTTTTTGATTTCCTCGTGACCAGAGCATGTTGTCGATTGTTGTAGCAGTGTGATGGCAGTAGATCTGGTTCCATTCTCATCAAGGGACCAAACCACTTTAGATTTTGTTCTTCAGTTTGTTGGATGCAAGATATCTCCAATAATATTTCTCATGTTTTTCATTTTTTTTACAGAAGGAAGAAAGTAGGAGAAGAGAACAAATAAATATATCCAGAAAGAACTCAAAATCAAAGAAAACTGGCTGATGCTACAAATAAGAAAGAGAAAATTGAAGTATGTTGAACATATAAAAAGACATGAAGGGCTGGAGAAGATCATCATGGAAGGAGGCATACCGGCAAAGAGAAGAAGAGGAAGACCACGGAGAAGATGGATTCAGGATGTAACTGATGATTTGAACATATCGGCTGCAGAGGCGGGACATCTAGCCTATGCGACAGAGAAATTACGAAGGACTGTTGGGGTGGCAAAGTTCTACTCATGGCAAGCTATTTGATGAGGATGAAGAAAGCAAGCATTTTTTAAATTGTATCCAGTCTTGTATCATTGACAGCTTTTCTTGTATCATTGACAGCTTGTCTTGTATCATTGACAGCACTACATTTCACATGGTGTGATCTTTCTCTCTTGGGGACTTTAGTTAGAGACAATGTTTGACATTGATTTAAAAGAAGTTATTTTGTATTCATCAAATAGCTTGTTCTGAGCAGAATTTTGTCACCCTAACAATGCATAGGAATTTCTCTTTCTCATACGCCAGATGTCCCGCCTCTGAAGACGTCATGCTCAAATTCTCAGCCACATCTTGAGTCCATCTTCTCCGTGATTTGCATCTTCTCCTCAATGCAGCGATTCCTCTTCCATAGTGGTCTTTTAAACCCAAAGTGTTTTCTTATATATCCAAATTACTTCACAATTCTTATTCTAAGTTGTTATTCTTATCACAATTCTCACAATGTTATTGTTATCACAATTCTTATTCTTCAGCCAGTTTTCTTATTCTAAGTTGTAGCCTCAGTCAGTTTTCTTATTCTAAGTTGTAGCCTCAGTCAGTTTTCTTAGTTGTAGCTTCAGTCAGTTTTCTTATTCTAAGTTGTAGCCTCAGTCAGTTTTCTTATTCTAAGTTGTAGCCTCAGTCAGTTTTCTTAGTTGTAGCTTCAGTCAGTTTTCTTATTCTAAGTTGTAGCTTCAGTCAGTTTTCTTATTCTAAGTTGTAGCTTCAGTCAGTTTTCTTATTCTAAGTTGTAGCTTCAGTCAGTTTTCTAAGTTGTAGCTTCAGTCAGTTTTCTAAGTTGTAGCTTCAGTCAGTTTTCTTATTCTAAGTTGTAGCCTCAGCCAGTTTTCTTTGATTGTGAGTTCTTTCTTGTTAGATCTATTTGTTCTTTTCTCTGTTCATGTTATACTCTTCTGTAACATTTATATTCAAAAGCACATATTTTCCACTTCTTTGTTAAATGTCCATGTTTCACACCCATATGTTGCCACTGGAAATATTCATGCTTTTAGTATTAGCAGCCTTGTTTAATTAATCTTGTATTTTTTTTTAAAATCATATATATTTATAGCGATCTCTGTGGTGTAGGGGATAGGTGTTCATCTCTTGTGTCAAAGGTACCAGGTCAGATCCCAGGAAGAGCCATCTGGATATTTTTCCAGAGATCCCTGATCTCAGTGTAGGTGAGGTGAGATCGAGTTCCGAGTCCTATCGGAGAGGGACGATAACACGTAGGTCTCGTGTTCAATTTGTGCGCGTAAAAGAACCGTTGGCAGTTCAAATCGAGATGAGCTGGCTGGAAAGCTTCTGCCCGTGCAAAACTTATTTGAAAAATATTAAAAATAAAATTCCTACAAAAATATCTTCACAATCTTCAAATAAATTTCATCGGAGATCCTCGCCGGTGCTACGGAGCTCTACACTGCAGCTGAGATCTTTCTGTGTAAGGAAGAGATCGGAGCACACATGGTTATTCATCGAAGTGGAATGATGATGGTCCTATCAATCAATCAATTAATTATATATATATATATATATATATACAGGGTGTTCAACTTAAAAGCAGCCTGTGAATGGAGCTAATCTGGCATATATGTATGGAAATGAGAAGGTACAGTTATGACGTAGTATAGGTCAAGGTTGTGTGATGGTGTGTAATTGTAGTGCGGGAAGGGGCGATGAACAAATGTGACGTAGGACAAGCTAGTGAGAACCGGTTTAAATAGTAAATAGACGAGATGCAATGCGTACCAGGCAAATTTCTATTTATCACTGGGGCTGCTTTTAAGTTGAACACCCTGTATAAACCCCAACGGGGGTTTAGAATGCTCAAGAGAGAGGGAGCGAGATATGGAAAGAGAGGGATATAGTAAATACAAGCAGCAACAAGTAATTTCATTGTCCGCATCACGTTCTGAACTACACCAGCACTGATCCATGCATAAATTTGCCAGCCGGTACGGCTCATGATGATACTCCCAAAAACTATCTCCCATTAGAAGAATTTGAGCTGACTTCCTCGTCCTGTCATACATTGCGAACAAAGCTTAGTGCCATCAATGAATGTATCAATGGACAGTAAGTAGGCGTGGACACAAAGCGAACCACGGATCGATAGTGACAAGACGACAGAAATCAATTACTCTTTGGGGAAAACAAACACACTGACTGTTATACGGGACAAATAATTGCGCACAAATTGTTTTGCTTTGTGTTTGTTTATGTATGGTAATGGCTTGGAACAGTTCTGCTGTAGAATGTTGTTCTTTTTTCAATGGGTGAGTATATTCGTAATAACTGTATCTGGTGGTGTGAGGGGAAGGGGTATCTCTGTGACGTAGATGCTTGCCTCTCGTTCTAAAGAACTCGGTTCGCTTCCTCGTGGAGAAATCGGGATATTTTTTCCAGAGATCCCTGATCTCAATGTAGGTGAGATCAAGTTTCTAGTCCTATCTAAGATGGACAATAAAACGTAGGTCCCTGGTTCAAGCTGAGCACGTAAAAGAAGCATTAACAGTTTTTAAAAAAACAAGAAGAGCAGACTGGAAAGCCGAAGCCCATGCAAAATACATTAGAAAGATTAAATAATAAGATTTCTACTAAATATCTTGACCATCTTCAAAATGACATCGGGGATGATCTCAGTGAGGTCGAGTTCGTAGTCTTATCGGAGAACGACGAAAAACGTAGGTCTCGTGTTCATTTGACCAAGTAAAAGAACCCTTGACAGTTCAAAATCGAAAAGAGCAGGCTGGAAAGCCACTGCCTGGGTAAAGATTAGAAAAGATTATAAATAAAATTCCTACTTCTTTACCATTTTCAAAATTGCATTGGGGATCTTCGCCGATGAAACGGAGTTCATACACTGCAGCTGAGTTCTTCCTGTGTAAAAAAAAGATATCGGAGCACACATATTTACTCACCGAAGTGCAATAATGATGGTTCTATCAATCAATCAATCAATCTATACAACAGACATCATAGAACACATTGAATCGAGTACCTTCTAACTCAGCTCAACACAACAATCATAAGTAGCGTTATCAACGTTGTTAAATCCAGCTCTGCAGCTCCCTCATGCAAACACAACATGAAAATGAAAATCGTGGCATATCCTTTACAGGGCGTAGTCATCATCAACAGTAAACAAGTCGTCGATTTTTCTAGGCACCACTTATACGTTCAGTACAGTGGCGGCTTGTCATTAAGGGCCAGAGGGGCCAGCCCACCAAAAATAGTGTGTATTTATTATTTAATACATTAAAATATAACCTAACCAAAAGCCATGGTTTTCCCGAAAATTTGTGTCTGGCCCCACCAATAAAAACGATCACGAGCCGCCACTGGTTCAGTAGTTTGTAGTTGCTTTCTGAAAAGTGAGGTCTATTTTTACCGTGTGTACAAATTCAAGGTAACTAATTTGCTTTCAAACTTGCCCACCGCGGTGTTTGAACCAGGTACGCTTGGGTTGTGATCGAGCTCACTACCGGTAGAACTACAAACGCCCACGAAACACAACCCACCAAACTGAAATATTAATATTTTCAGTTGTCATGGCAACCAATCATCACTTTTAGATGCTATTAAAATCTATCCTGTGTTTCCTCTTTTCTCTCTCTCTCCTCCATCTCTCTCCCTCCCTCCCTCTTTCTCTCTCTCTCTCTTTTCCTCCTCTTTTCACGATATAACATTTCTGATATATATATTTCCTTTAATAACAACTATTCTCCCAGCAACGAAACATCAGCAAAACTGGACTTGGCCGCTGTATATGAGATAGCTTACTGATAAACCAGCAACGACCACCAGAACTGAGATCAGACAAATCGATTGCAGAAATAACAAAGACAGACATTGAAACTCTAGTTAGATTTAATCCAATATAAAATAAGATAAAACTAGAGATCAGTTAGGTTAACAATGCTTGTGCAGAACTTTGTAGCATCCTATTTGTTTAGTATTTTATGTATTTGTTATGTCTTTAACTCATATTTATTCTTTTTCATAACTTTAACCCAATACGTACCATTAACCACTATCTTCTTCTTCTTTTGTCGTCACACTGTTACCGGGTTGTTGCCCAGTGTCGTTGTTTTCTGTTTTTGTCTTGCGCTGTTCTAGTAGCTTGGGTGATTGTTATTTTTGCTTTTGACAGGATTCTGCTATGCCATCTAACCATCCATTTCGTGGTCTTTCTCTTGCCTTATTTCCTGATGTTCTGTTGTAGAAGACTCTGTATACTGTGAAGTTTGGGTGCATTCTTATTCAGAGACGGAACAGTTCATTCTTTGTTTCTCTATGTAATTCAAGCACGGTTTTGTGCCAACTTTCTTTCTTATGCTGATGTTAGTGATTCTGTCTTTTATAGTGTTGTTGGTAACTTTTCACAGGCAACGCATTTCACATGAAGTTATTTTTGGCGACTACCCTTAACTCCTTTTCTATGTTTGGCTCTAGTAACACAAAGTATTACTGCTGTTGATCATCTTTTGTTCAGCTGTCAGTGAAATTTTGGATGCCTTAACAATGGGGTTAGCTGGTAGGTTACAGCATTTGCTTTTTGCACTCTAGCCTCTATCTAGTCTTCCGTCTTCTGTGAATATGCTTCCTAAAAAGTTGAATTCTTTCCGCCCGAGTGGTTACCGGGGCCCAAATTTGGGGTGTAAAGAATAGAACCACTGTTACCTGCTACGCATGTCGTAAAAGACGCCTAAGGAGTTTTGGCTGAAATCGGATGCACATGTTCTAAACGTGTAGAAGTCTATGCGTTTAGGGGCCTACCAAACCAATGTGCAACGTATACACGTTCTTGGCAAAGATCAAACATATCACAAAGAGTGATTAAAATTGGTCGTAAAGAACGAACGTAAAGAAGAAGAAGAAGAATTCTTTCACTTGGTTTATTAGGCACATTGACATGGATGTCTAGATTATTATGTTTTCTTCCATATTCATTATTTCTGTTTATTAGTGTTGTTGATTTTCATGTCATGTTTTACACAATTTTTTGTTCAAGGTGTAAATATGATGTTGAAGATCTTATTCATTTTGATGTATCAGGCACTGATCATCTGCAAAAAGCAGTTCATTTATTTCATGATTATCTGAATTTGACTCTTGAGTTATTTTATCCATATATGCAATAAAGAGTAGTGGTGAGAGGACACAACCTTGTCTAACACCTGATGTAATGGAGAACCAGTCGGTCATTCCTTCTGTTGTTCTTACTGTACTCTGGCTATCTTGATATAAGGCCATGATATTACCTAATAGTTGTCCCTGGACGCCATATTCTTCAAGGATCTTCCATAATTTGCACCTGTTTACTCTATCAAATGCTTTTTCTTGGTCTATAAATATGTTGTTTACTTTGGTTATACTCAATTGTTTGTTTGCAGATCTGTCTTAGTGTAAATATTGCATCTGTGCAGCTCTTACCACTCCTAAACCCAAACTGGCTATTGCTAAACTTGGGCTCTAATATATGTCTTGCTCTTCGCTAAAATATTTTTGCAAACATCGTTCCTGTATGGTTCAAAAGAGAGATAACCCTGTATGTTTCACATTCTTTTTTTGTGTCCCTTGTTCTTCCATATGGGGATTATAATTGCTCTCTGTCAGTTTCTCATTAACCACTATATGGGCGTCAAATATGAGCCAAGCACACTACCAGACCCTATATTTGTCTTTTTATATAAAATAATTTCTTTCATCTATGTATTAAACCTTTCATTGTTATATCAAAGTTATCAATAATAAAATAAATATATATATAAATAGAATATTAGATGACGTATATTATAGTGATATCTACTACAGATGACGTCAGCACAATTTTTGTGTGTAATACAAATTAACGACGATGTATCTTGTTTTTACAAACTTTGTAAAGCTATCTACATTACTTTGTGTTTTACGTGTTTCGCCTTTGTTACATTGTTTTACTGCAGTTTCTTTTTTTTTTTTCCTCCATATATTGATAATAATATCCGCAATTTTACTGTAACTATTTTTCGTATTGTCATTTTGTTCAAACATCGGTTAAGCAATTAAGAATTTATCGTCTGATTGTATCTGTGATGTCTGGAGTATATGAAATCGGAATTTCTTTGTTTGTTTTGTATGCCTTGTTTGTTAGATCCTACCTGAGTAGGAGTCTCCGCAGCATTAAGTATAGCACTACACGCCTAGAGTTGTTAGAGGTTTCTGATGGGTCTGAAAGAAAGCCTGGTACCCTCGCCCACTTAAACTTAGGAAAAAATCGTGAAAACTCATAATGTATGGGGTTCAAAAAGAAGAAGTTTGGTAAAGACCTTTTGGTAGAAACGTTTGCTTGATTTGTTTGGTTTTTTTTTGGAACTTTGTAAAACTGCATTAATTTGTTTTTATGTGTTTGGTCTTTGATGGAGTTGACTTGTGTTTTCTACAGGGTATCAACGGGCTGTTATTTTTCCTTTTCACGTCAAGAAAGACTAGACGACTTCAAAGACAGCCGTGTGCAGAATACACACCGTGTAGACTATTTTATCCTTCTTCTACACAGCAGGTGTGTCAGGATCGAGTTTAGGCATCAGAAGCAGGGAATACGATGACAGTAGTCAGGGTAACAAATCTGATCTAGATCCTGTTTCATCTCAAAGTGGTTCCCCTTGGTAAAACTTGATCGTAGACGCAGAGAATGAGACAAGAACCGACCGTGCCTCAACGCAGCAGGGACCAACCGATGTGTACTACAATTGCAACCACAGATACTAATTCTACGTTCCTTATATCTACTAATACTACTACTACTACTACTATTACTATTATTATTATTACTACTACTACATCTAACACTAGTACTACTACTACTAAACAGTTAATTGCATATCCTTTACAGGACTTTGTGAATCAACCCCAGCTTTTTAACTCTGTGATTTTTCTAGGCATTATTACTTTCAGTAGTTTACCATTGCTTTCTGAACGGGTGGTGCCATCGTGCTTTTGTAAAACTCCAAGCGAAACAATTTGCAACCAAACTGTCCGCAGCGTAATTCGAAATCAGAGCGTCGGGGTTAATAGACCGAGTCACCATCCCCTAAGCCACAGACGCCACCACCACCACTACTACTACTACTACTACTACTACTACTACATATAATACTAGTACTACTACTACGACTACTACTAATACTGACAACAAAGCTAGTACTACATGTACTCCTAATACTGCAACCACAAACTAATACTGATGCTATAACAACTAGCACTGCTCCTAATACTGATGCTATAACAACTAGTAACAACTAGCTCTGCCCCTAATACTGATGCTATAACAACTAGCACTGCCCCTAATACTGATGCTATAACAACTAGCACTGCCCCTAATACTGATGCTATAACAACTAGCACTGCCCCTAATACTGATGTTATAACAACTAGCACTGCCCCTAATACTGATGTTATAACAACTAGCACTGCCCCTAATACTGATGTTATAACAACTAGCACTGTCACTAATACTCCAACCACCACTGCCACTAATACAGCAGCCAGAACTACCACTAATATTATAACCACGAATACCACTAATACTAGAACACCCATTACCACTAATAATACAACCACCACCACTATTACTACAACCACCACAGCCACTATTACTACAATTACCACTAATACAGATACTACTACAAAACCTACTTCTACCACTAATGCCAGAACACCCACTACCACTAATACTACAACTACCACAACCATATTACTATAACCAGCACAATGACTATTACAACAACTACCACTAACACAGATACTACAGCTACCACTAATACTACAACTACCACTAATACTACAACTACCACTAATACTACAACCGCCACTATCACTACAAACACCACTATATGGCCCTTTTCGTCTTTACAGACGGTCAATAGGCAAGTGTTTTACTGTGACAACTTCTGAGTTTTCGCTTTTCTCTCTTGTCGTTCAGCTCGTACATGTCTCTTCTCAAAAGACTCTGCGCCCTTTCGTAATTTGGCTTTCCACACAACTCTGTCATCAGCTAGTCCCTCCCATGTGCTGGGATCTATAGAAAAGTTTTTCATTGAGGTTTTGCAGACATCTTTATATCTGAGCAGTGGTCTGCCCTGGTGCCTCTTCCTCTCCGTAAGTTCACAGAACAACATTTGTTTTGGTATGCGATAAGTTTCCATTCTTCTCACATGTCCCAACCATCTTAGTCGTCTACTGCTGAGCATGCCCATGATGGAAGGCAGGTTTGCACGTTGCAGTACTTCAGAGTTGGTTATCTTGTCGTACCACCTGATGTTCATAATCTTGCGGAGACATCGAAGGTGAAAGATGTTAAGTCTCCTCTCGTGTCTTGAGTAGGCTGTCCATGTTTCTGAGCCATATAGTAAAGAACTAATTACACAGGCTCGATATATTTGAGTCTTCGTCTGCAATGTCAATTTTTGTTGTCCCACGCTCGCTTTGATAGTATGCCGAATGTAGTAGCCGCACTCCTATACGAGCGTTGATTTCTTCATCAAGAGAAAGGCTGACAAACATCACTACCACAAGTAAAACAACTATCACTAATACCCCAACCGCCACTACCACTACAAACACCACTACCACAAGTAAAACAACTACCACCAATACTACAACCGCCACTACCACTATTACTACAACTACCATTAATACTACCACTTCCACTAATACAACAACTACCACTAATATTAGCAATGATACAACCAACGCCTACGACTGTTATTGCTAAACAGCTTCTCTTGGGGTCTCTGTGGCTAAATGGTTAAACCCTTTGCCTTGTGAGTCGAAGGTCGTGGGTCGAGTCCGGACCGCGCCATTCTGTTCACGAGTGCAGTTTTTCTAGAGACCCTAGGATTGTTGCTGGAGCTACGGAGTTCGTGCTTTGTGCAATACTCTCGGCAGTTGACGTGCCATTTCTGCGGAAAGGGACCGAGCCGTATGGGGTAAAACCCTGTGCAATGAAGTCAATCCTTCGGCTTTTAAACCCTTCTCTTCTACCTCCTTGTTGTTTACTTTTTGACATTTATTTTCACTTTTCAATCTTGAGCATCCATTACATTTAAACACATTACAACAATATCAATCTTACTTCACATCTCTTCATCCCTTATGGTCTCTTCACTTTTCTATTCAAATTTCTTTTATATTCATTTATATTTGTCTCTCTCATTCCGTTTTCTTTCTGTCATCGTCTTTTTGCAATTTGATTTATTGCTTGTCATATGCCAACAGACATAACTATCAAAAATGCATTACTTGTCATATGCCAAGTTCTGAATAGGACGTTTTCAAGTCAAACGTTAGCATCTTTTATCTCGGAATTCATTAGGTTTTCTCGCCCGAGTTGTTACCGGGGCCCAAATTTGGGGCGTGAAGAATAGAACCACTGTTACCTGTCGTAAGAGGCGGCTAAGAAGGTTTGGCTGAAATCGGATGCATGTGTCCTAAACATGTTGAATTCTATGCGTTTAGGGGCCTACCAAACTAATGTGTAACGTATAGACGTTCTTGGCAAAGATCAAACATATCACAAAGAGTGATTAAATTTGGTCGTAAAGAAAGAACGCAAAGAAGAAGAAGATTAGGTTTTCTCAGCCTGTTCGATTTGAGAAGTTTGACTACAACCTACTACAAATGATAGTCGACGTTCGTAACCATTATTTTCGCTCGCCTGCCCAGCGTGTTCGTAGCGCGTTGGACTGCGGGTGACTAGCCCTCTGTGAGTGCGGGTTCAATTCCGCTAGCTGGCAGAAAAGCCACAGGTTCCCCAGATTCATGGTGTTCGTGGCACCGAACCGAAGGGTTACGATGTCCATGACACCGAGCCGAAGAGCTGAAAGCTCAATTGCTTCTGGATCGGAAAAAAAACCATTATATTCATCAATTTCATCACCATTATCATTATCTACTTCTCCGTCTCCTTCAACATTATCATCGTCGTTATCATTATATTCCCCACCATTATCATTTGTAACATCATCATTTGTATCATTATCATCTACGATATCATCATCTTCTTCCTCATCATCTACCATATCATTATCTACAATATCATCTTCATCATCATCTACCATATCATCATCCTCATCATCTTCATCATCATTATCTACAATATCATAATCATCTTTATCATCATCTACCATATCATCCTCATCATTATCATCGTCATCTACATTATCACATTAGTCAGTATCTTCATCATCACAATCAACATATTCTTCATCAACATGTTTCATCATTGTCATCCTAAACTTCGTCATCTTCTTCATCATCATCCTTGTCATATTCATCATCATCTACATCTACCTTCATAATTGTCATCATCATCATCTAGTAGTATATCTTGCGCTTAAATTGCGTCCGGAATGAGACATAACATAGACAGGCTAATAACACGATGGATAGATAACATCTCAAAAGCCCTGCGAAAGCATGGACTGACAACGTCAAGCGCAACACACCTGGCACAAGATAGAAAACTAAATCTCCCAACGACGCTTCACGACAAATGTGGTTAAGATAAGATAAGATAATAATAATAGTAATAATAATATCCCTCCATCGCAAGGGATGATCACAACAGCCTCAGACGTGTGCCTCCCTGTGTAAGTAAGATCAAAGCACATATGGTTGTATCACTATACGATTGCCTTGTGTTCTGAAGATTGTGTGTTCCAACCTGTACCGTGTCGTTTAGTTCACACCTACATATTTTGCTCAGTAGTGATCCTAAGATTGTTACTGGAACTACGGAGTTAGTGCTTTGTGCAACACTCGTGACAGGAGGCTTGCTATTTCTTCCGGGAGAGACGAAGCCATATGGAAAACCCCGTGCAGTGAAGACAATTCTTCCCTTTAGACCATAGATTTCCAAACTTTAGACCATAGATTTCCAAACTTTAGACCATAGATTCCCAAACTTTAGACCATAGATTCCCAAACTTTAGACCATAGATTCCCAAACGTTAGACCATAGATTTCCAAACTTTAGACCATAGATTCCCAAACTTTAGACCATAGATTTCCAAACGTTAGACCATAATAGCCGTACATCGCAAGCGATGATGACAACAATCTCAGACGTGTACTGTTGCACCTCTCTGGTGTGTGCGGAGGTGACTGTAGAGTCCAATCCTAGAACAGAATCCCGACCACAGGTGGGGAATACATGATCAAGGTTAGACATGTGCGTGTTGTGTGCTCTGTCTTTCGCGCTGCTCGTTTTCTCTGTGACTCAACAATACGATGATTCTCAGCTATTCGGGTTCCTCTTTGTTGTTACAGCGCCACATTTGGCGATCTTGAGCAAGGGATTCCCAGCACGTATTGTCTATATCGAAGCATTTCAGAGACACTTTAAGAGTGTCTTTAAAGCGTTTTTCTGTCCACCAGCTAAACGTCTGCCCCCTTCAAGCTCGCCATACATCAACTGTTTTGGGATGCGTTTATCAGGCATTCGAGCAACGTGACCGACCCATCTCAGTTGGGCCTTCTGCAACAGGGTGTTGACGCTTGGGATCTTTGCTCTTGTGAGGACTTCGCTGTCTGGAATTTTGTCCTGACAGTTTATTTTTAGTATTCTGCGCAGACAGCTTGTGTGGAAATGGTTTAATTTTCTTCCGTGTCTGCTATACACTGTCCATGTCTCGCTTGCGTACAGCAGCGTGGTTAGCACTATGGCCTGGTAAACTTTCAGCTTTGTGACTATGCTTATCCCTTCCGTTCCCACACAGTGACACGTAACCTTCCGAACGCAGCACTGGCTTTGGATATCCTATTGTGGACCTCAGAATCTATGTTTGCCGATCTGGATAGGAGGCTGCCAAGATAAGCAAAGTTGTCCGTTGACTGGAGACGCTGGTGTTTAATGTTGATGACTGGATCGTAATACTGTTCTCTAGGGGCGGGCTGGAACATGACCTCTGTTTTTGGTGTTAATGGATTCCCAAACGTTAGACCATAGATTCCCAAACTTTAGACCATAGATTCCCAAACTTTAGACCATAGATTTCCAAACGTTAGACCATAGATTCCCAAACTTTAGACCATAGATTTCCAAACTTTAGACCATAGATTCCCAAACTTTAGACCATAGATTTCCAAACTTTAGACCATAGATTCCCAAACTTTAGACCATAGATTTCCAAACGTTAGACCATAGATTCCCAAACTTTAGACCATAGATTTCCAAACTTTAGACCATAGATTCCCAAACTTTAGACCATAGATTCCCAAACTTTAGACCATAGATTCCCAAACTTTAGACCATAGATTCCCAAACTTTAGACCATAGATTTCCAAACTTTAGACCATAGATTCCCAAACGTTAGACCATAGATTCCCAAACTTTAGACCATAGATTCCAAACTTTAGACCATAGATTTCCAAACTTTAGACCATAGATTCCCAAACTTTAGACCATAGATTCCCAAACTTTAGACCATAGATTCCCAAACTTTAGACCATAGATTCCCAAACTTTAGACCATAGATTTCCAAACTTTAGACCATAGATTCCCAAACGTTAGACCATAGATTCCCAAACTTTAGACCATAGATTCCAAACTTTAGACCATAGATTCCAAACTTTAGACCATAGATTTCCAAACTTTAGACCATAGATTTCCAAACTTTAGACCATAGATTCCCAAACTTTAGACCATAGATTCCCAAACTTTAGACCATAGATTCCCAAACTTTAGACCATAGATTTCCAAACTTTAGACCATAGATTTCCAAACTTTAGACCATAGATTTCCAAACTTTAGACCATAGATTCCCAAACGTTAGACCATAGATTCCCAAACGTTAGACCATAGATTTCCAAACTTTAGACCATAGATTTCCAAACTTTAGACCATAGATTTCCAAACTTTAGACCATAGATTTCCAAACTTTAGACCATAGATTCCCAAACGTTAGACCATAGATTCCCAAACGTTAGACCATAGATTCCCAAACGTTAGACCATAGATTTCCAAACTTTAGACCATAGATTCCCAAACTTTAGACCATAGATTTCCAAACGTTAGACCATAGATTTCCAAACTTTAGACCATAGATTCCCAAACTTTAGACCATAGATTCCCAAACTTTAGACCATAGATTCCCAAACTTTAGACCATAGATTTCCAAACTTTAGACCATAGATTCCCAAACGTTAGACCATAGATTCCCAAACTTTAGACCATAGATTCCAAACTTTAGACCATAGATTTCCAAACTTTAGACCATAGATTCCCAAACTTTAGACCATAGATTCCCAAACTTTAGACCATAGATTCCCAAACTTTAGACCATAGATTCCCAAACTTTAGACCATAGATTTCCAAACTTTAGACCATAGATTCCCAAACGTTAGACCATAGATTCCCAAACTTTAGACCATAGATTCCAAACTTTAGACCATAGATTCCAAACTTTAGACCATAGATTCCAAACTTTAGACCATAGATTCCAAACTTTAGACCATAGATTTCCAAACTTTACACCATAGATTTCCAAACTTTAGACCATAGATTTCCAAACTTTAGACCATAGATTTCCAAACTTTAGACCATAGATTCCAAACTTTAGACCATAGATTTCCAAACTTTACACCATAGATTTCCAAACTTTAGACCATAGATTCCAAACTTTAGACCATAGATTTCCAAACTTTAGACCATAGATTTCCAAACTTTAGACCATAGATTTCCAAACTTTAGACCATAGATTCCAAACTTTAGACCATAGATTTCCAAACTTTACACCATAGATTTCCAAACTTTAGACCATAGATTCCAAACTTTAGACCATAGATTCCAAACGTTAGACCATAGATTCCCAAACTTTAGACCATAGATTCCCAAACTTTAGACCATAGATTCCCAAACTTTAGACCATAGATTCCAAACTTTAGACCATAGATTTCCAAACTTTAGACCATAGATTCCCAAACGTTAGACCATAGACTTCCAAAGGTTTTCGACCCACCGCCCACTTTGCACAACATAATCTTTGTAACGGCCCCCGTTCCACATTATAACAGTGTGCCAACGCCCACCCCACACACACATAAATACATGCTCTATTTTTCTTTGACATAGAAAATTGATATATATTTCTGTCATACATGGTCAATTTTCAAATGATTATATGCATGAAATAGAAAATTGATAAAAAAATGGATCGTGTAAGACGGACATAAGATGAATTTAAATGCAGAATTCAAATCTTAAATGATTATTCAATCGCAAAATCACAAAAATAATTTATTTTAAAATATTTATTATTCATTTCTTCTTTAAGGAGTCACCAACCCCTAATCGCCTGATCACTCCCTAAATTCTTCTGAACCCACTATCGCACCACTAGAACGCTTCGCGCCCATTGGGGCGGTACTCGCCCACTTTGGGAAACGTTGCTTTAGACGTTTTTTTAAAATTCACCAAAATGCAATGACAACGGTTCCGAATCAATATTTTATTTTATCATTTTCTTTTTATCCTTAACTCATTCTTCTCCATTCTTTCTTCTAATTTCTTCTGTTCTCATCTATTTTTATTTTCACAGATGAGTGATCGTCTTCGCCCATCTAAACATTTCAACATTTCTCTAATAACTAACTGCATCCTTGTATTTCTACGCTAAATTAAGTACTCAGGCTAGTGTTGGCGCCATATTAAATGTCGCAAATATTGTGTCATTCCGCCATTTTACTGCGTGTCTACTCAATCGTTACAACTTGTTACATGAAGCGAACAATGTTACTGATTACACTCAGATCATGTGATATTCAAATTCTTCCCCTCCCTCCCAACCACACACACAAACACACACACAACTGAATCCACCCTCCTCTCCCTCCCCAAGAAATACGAAGATTTACAACAGACGTGGACGAACTTTTTGAACATTTCTTTTGTTATTTAGTTTTATACAAGAATCGATGCCTATTTTCACTTGAATTTCAAGGCCAACTGCGCATAAAATTAAGGGGGAAATGCAGTACCTGGGTTAGTGAGCTGGCACTGACGAAGAGAATACCCCACCTCCTTACGGTTGCTCTGGAAACAGACTTAGTCTGGCAAAGAGGATAGGTATCGAGGTGGAATGTTCCTCCCACGATGTGATGACAACAATACTGCGCATTATAATGAAATTGGCGCATATCAGACGTTCAGTATCTCTGAGTGGTAACGTCTACACAAGTCCTTTGGTAAACATCTTATACAAAATTCTGTAGAAAGGGCACGACACCACTACAGATTAACTGGTTTGATATACCCGGTATTCACCAGACTTTTGTTATTTTCGGTTTTGGACTGACAACCATTTTCGGTTTTAAAAAACCGGCTATCAAATCCAACAAACCATGAAAGCTCCTATCAAATCCAACAAACCATGAAAGCTCATATCAAATCCAACAAACCATGAAAGCTCATATCAAATCCAACAAACCATGAGAGCTCATGAATTCGTTGACGCCCTATGCCCCAAATTCAAGTTTAAAAAGTTAAAGAAGAAAAAGTAGAAGAATGTTTGTATATAAGCTTGCGAAACTATATTAGTTCTGGTCAGGTCAGTGTAGGATCTGTTACAACAAGTTATCGAATATTTAAATATAGGTCTTATGATAATCAGTTTTAAGTAGTTTGAAGACTGAAGGTAAAGTTCAAAATATTAACTACCTTTTGATTTGTCGCAAAGTCACCAGCAATTACCGTAAAGTCACCAACAACTGCCGCAAAGTCACCAACAACTACCGCAAAGTCACCAACAACTACCACAAAGTCACCAACAACTGCCGCAACATCACCAACAACTACCGCAAAGTCACCAACAACACAAGAATCGACAGAGTAACGAATATCAGCATCAGAGAAAATATTGGAACAAGATCATGTCTGAACTATATAGCAAAACAGAGAATGAAGTGGTTTGGCCACTTAGTAAGAATGTGAACAGACCAAACTGCCTATGAAGCTTTTCACAACAGAATATCAGAAAGGAAGGCGAGAGGAAGACCGAGAAAAGGTGGATAGATAACGTAGTTGAATTCTGACAGGAGAATAAGAAAACCATCACACAAGTCACCAGAGAAGCGCAAGACAAATACATAAAACCACGACGCTGGGTTAACAACCCGGTAACAGTGTGCTGACAACACAAGTCACAAGAGAAGCGCAAGACAAACACATAAAACCACGACACTGGGTTAACAACCCGGTAACAGTGTGCTGACAACACAAGTCACCAGAGAAGCGCAAGACAAACACATAAAACCACGACACTGGGTTAACAACCCGGTAACAGTGTGCTGACAAGTCACCAGAGAAGCGCAAGACAAATACATAAAACCACGACACTGGGTTAACAGCAGGGTGTGCTGACAAAAGAAGAAGTTTGAGTTGCCAAGTTTGAAATATCTTAAGTAGTTATTTCTTTGTTAAAATTAATTTCTTGAATTATCTTATATTATACTGACACATGTTAATATGTAAACCGTCATCCAAAAGAGACGCTGGTGATGAATCGGGCATATCTTCTTCTTCTTCTGTGACCAACTTCCGCTATGTGACTACTCCAGGTATGTGTCCTAAATAGGGCGGTGAGGTCTTCACCATTTCTAATCATACTTTTATCTAAAGGGTTTGTTCCTGTTGGCCAGATTTACATTCTCACGCTTCTCAGACTGGGGACAGTCTTGCAAGATGTGCTTTGGTGACTGTTTTAGTGCTGCACATGTGCAGGCAGTCGAGTTCCTTAGATCCATTCCATGAAGGTGTGCTCTGAGACCCCAATGTCCCGTTCTAAGTCTGAAGACTGTAATCTACGCTTTTCTGTTTAACGTGTTATTTTGTCGTGATATTAGTTGTATCCTTCTTTTGTTTTTCTTATCGGATATGTGATACGCATGAAGACTAACTCAGAGACGAAAACTGAACTGAGATGAACTATAGAGGGTAAACGAAAATGAGGAATGCCCAAAACTACGTTCAGGAAAGCAGTAGAACCGAAAGAAATGACACAACTAGAACGCAATACTTCTTCTTCTTTGAACGCTCCACTTTTTAAACCATTCTTTGTGATTTGTATGTGATCTGAGCCTAAGAGTGATTGTACGTTGTACCAGTTATGCACCTACAAGTAGGCCAGCACATTCGATTTCTGCGACTCTTTTATTGACTAGGTAGCTTCCATAGCCCCTACCTCAGACGCCTCTTACGACATGCCTTGTATGTCGCAATGTTACTATTCTTTACTCCCATTGATAGCCCCGGCAACATACGGACGGAACACAAAACAGAGAACAGCCAAGAACAGAGAACAGCCAAGAACAGAGAACGGCCAAGAACAGAGAACAGCCAAGAACAGAGAACGGCCAAGAACAGAGAACAGCCAAGAACAGAGAACAGCCAAGAACAGAGAACGGCCAAGAACAGAGAACAGCCAAGAACAGAGAACGGCCAAGAACAGAGAACAGCCAAGAACAGAGAACAGCCAAGAACAGAGAACAGCCAAGAACAGAGAACGGCCAAGAACAGAGAACAGCCAAGAACAGAGAACAGCCAAGAACAGAGAACGGCCAAGAACAGAGAACAGCCAAGAACAGAGAACAGCCAAGAACAGAGAAGATGAATGTGTAGTTGTTGCTAACTTAAGCGTCAGAAACGTTACAGGCTAAAGATAGATACCGAAACATGAATCAAATCTTGTCTAAAATTAACAAGTCGACCTACAAAACTAGGAAAACATTTTCCATAATAAACAAAATTAAACTTTTCATTTACAAAGAGAAATGTGCACGCTAAATAACAAAACAGAAAATAATTGATTCCAGCCTCAGGAAATGAATTTCTAATGAAATATTACATATTTTGTTTTTTTTCTTCAAATATGTCTTTGTCTATTTCAACATCAAGTTAAACAACGAGAAAATATTATGTATTGCGTAAGAAAAATTTTATATATTTCAGCCAATGGTGGCTCGTCATTAAAGGCCACTGGAATCGGGCCCCACCAAAAAAATGTGTAACGTGTATTTATTATTTTATAAATTAAAACATAACTCAAAACCATGATTTTTCCGAAAATATTTGTCTGGCCCCACCAACAAAAAGGATCACGAGCCGCCACTGATTTCAACACCAAGTTAAACATCACGAAAATATTATGTATTGCATAAGAAAAATGTTATATATTTCAACATCAAGTTGAACAACGAGAAAATATTATGTATTGCATAAGAAAAATGTTATTTATTTCAACATCAAGTTGAACAACGAGAAAATATTATGTATTGCATAAGAAAAATGTTATTTATTTCAACATCAAGTTGAACAACGAGAAAATATTATGTATTGCATAAGAAAAATGTTATTTATTTCAACAAACAAAAAAACAAAATGTGTGACGTGTAGATTATAAAAGATGATTTTTTTTTGGATTTCTTTTGGGAAGATAATTGTCCTTACAAACATTCTTTGTTTCTGTTTAGTTTTAGTTCCTCAATGTTTAGCTCTGATGTTCTAATCTAAGAAACCACACACACTCGCACACACATCTCTTTCATCGAGTCTGAAGAATCGATGAATATGCTTCAAATGATTGAATCTGTAAGTATACGTATGGAATGAGTGGACATCATTCGGAGATCACATCTCAAGAAAATGGCTTGGCTGTATACACCTGGACATGCTGGAGTGCAGGGTAACGAGCGTGCTGACTTTCTTGCAAACAATGCCCTGACTCAAGCGGGCAGAAGTAGGGACAGAGTCAATATCATCAATGCGGTACATTATGGGATTATGGGACATAGGCAAGTCTCAGACACTGGAACGAGTTTGAGAATTAGGCGTTAAGTTTGGACATGCCAGACAGTGTCATCTTCGTGGTAGAGAGAAAAGATATAGTAATCAACTTCTCATGGATACGGTGATCACGTGGACTTTGTGATGGCTGCTGCAGCGGAGGACAGAGCACAAATGGGAATGTCCAATGTGCCACGACGTCGATCACATAACATAACATAACACATCTCTCTCCCTCTCTCACACACACTCTCTCACTCTCTCACACACACTCTCTCACTCTCTCACACACACTCTCTCCACACACTCTCTTTCTGATTGATTGATTGATTGATTGATAAGACCATTATCATTGCACTTCGGTAAACAACCATGTGTGCTCCTATCTCTTATACTGGAAGATCTAAGGGGAAGTGCTCGAACTCCTTAGCACCGGCGATGGTCCCCGGTGTAAAATTGAAGATGGTGGAAATTTTGTAAAATTTTACTTTAATCATATTTAATAAATGTTCCCCGAGCAGCGGCTTTACATCATACTCCTATCGATGTTTAACTGTCAATTGTTCTTTTTCCGTATTCAACTTCACAACAGGACCTCCTTTTTATTGTCCGTCTCCGATAGAACTAGGAACTCGATCTCACCTACATTGAGATCAGAAATTCTTTCGAAACATATCCCAATCGCTGCACATGAGAAACGAACCGATAACAGTTAGAACGGGAAGCAAATAACCTTACTGTTGCTGCACATGAGAAACGAACAGATAACAGTTGAAACGGGAAGCAATAACCTTACTGTTGCTGCACATGAGAAACGAACCGATAACAGTTAGAACGGGAAGCAATAACCTTACTGTTGCTGCACATGAGAAACGAACCGATAACAGTTAGAACGGGAAGCAATAACCTTACTGTTGCTGCACATGAGAAACGAACCGATAACAGTTAGAACGGGAAGCAATAACCTTACTGTTGCTGCACATGAGAAACGAACCGATAACAGTTAGAACGGGAAGCAATAACCTTACTGTTGCTGCACACGGGAAACGAACCGATAACAGTTAGAACGAGAAGCGATAACCTTACCGTTGCTCTACATAGACACCCTTCTCTTTCTGTTCTTATTTATTAAAAGCAAAATGATTACTTTCTTGAACTGTCTATTCCCTTTTACACCTTTTTCTTTATGTTTTTACCATTTCAAAGAATACATTTATTATTAGCTATACATTTTTCAGTTTTTATTTTGTATTTTTTAACCTTTCAAGAACATTTTTCATTATTCTTTTTCAATTCTTTTCATTTTTTATTTTATTTTTCTAACCTTTCAAGTGACTGTATTCATTATTTTCTAACATTTCAAGTGACTGCATTCATTATTTTCTAACATTTCAAGTGACTGCATTCATTATTTTCTAACCTTTCAAGTGACTGCATTCATTATTTTCTAACCTTTCAAGTGACTGCATTCATTATTTTCTAACCTTTCAAGTGACTGCATTCATTATTTTATAACCTTTCAAGTGACTGCATTCATTATTTTCTAACCTTTCAAGTGACTGCATTCATTATTTTCTAACCTTTCAAGTGACTGCATTCATTATTTTCTAACCTTTCAAGTGACTGCATTCATTATTTTCTAACATTTCAAGTGACTGTATTCATTATTTTCTAACATTTCAAGTGACTGTATTCATTATTTTCTAACATTTCAAGTGACTGTATTCATTATTTTCTAACATTTCAAGTGACTGCATTCATTATTTTCTAACATTTCAAGTGACTGTATTCATTATTTTCTAACATTTCAAGTAACTGTATTCATTATTTGTTAACCTTTCAAGTGACTGTATTCATTATTTTCTAACCTTTCAAGTGACTGCATTCATTATTTTCTAACATTTCAAGTGACTGTATTCATTATTTTCTAACATTTCAAGTGACTGTATTCATTATTTTCTAACCTTTCAAGTGACTGCATTCATTATTTTCTAACCTTTCAAGTGACTGCATTCATTATTTTCTAACCTTTCAAGTGACTGCATTCATTATTTTCTAACCTTTCAAGTGACTGCATTCATTATTTTCTAACCTTTCAAGTGACTGCATTCATTATTTTCTAACCTTTCAAGTGACTGCATTCATTATTTTCTAACCTTTCAAGTGACTGCATTCAGTATTTTCTAACCTTTCAAGTGACTGCATTCAGTATTTTTTTCATATTTTATTTCTTCTATTTCTTACCTTTTTTCTTTTTTCGATACAGAAGCACTTGAACTTTCAGCTCTTCGGCTCAGTGCCATGGACATTGTAAACCTTCGATTCGGTGCCACGAACACAACACCGTAAATCTGGAGAACCTGTGGATTTTCTTCCAGCCCGCGGAATTTAACCGCACTCACAGAGGGCTTGACACCTGTCGTCCAACGCGCTAGGAACACGCTGGGCAGGCGGGCTTTCTTACCTTTCAAGTGACAGCATTCATTATTTTTTTTATTCAATTCTCTTCATTTCTTTTTTATTTTCTTATCCTTCAGGTGAATACATTCATCATTCCTTTCAAATTTTTTTTAATCTTTCTTTTTTTTTTTACCTTTCAAGAGAATTCATTCATCCTTTGTTTTAATTCTCTTCTTTTATCTTCATTTTTCTATCCTTCAGATAAATTATTTCACGATTTCGTTCAATTCTTTTTTCTTCATTTCCAACTCTTCTTCTTCTTCTTCTTCGAACGCTCCATATCGACCACTTGTTAACCACTCTTGTGATTTCTTTATCTGTGTGTGATGTGATCCTATGATCGATAGTACGCTGTGCAAATTATGCGTCTACAAGAAGGCCAGAACATCCGATTTCTGCGACGCTTTTTATTTACTAGGGTAGCTTCCCTAGGCTCCTACCTCAGTCGTCTCTTACGACAAGCCTTGTAGATCGCAGTGGTACTATTCTTTGCTTCACGTGCCGGCCCCGACACCACATGTGCATCATATCCTTCAAGTTAATCAATTCATGTTTTCGTTCAATGCTTTTATCATCACTTTCCTAACCCTTCCAGTGAATTTATTTATCAGTCATTTCTTGTCTAGGCAAATTATTATTCATCAGTCATACGCTGATTCATCTGATACTCAACTCTCGTTTCTTCATTGTCCAATTTGCAAATGTTAGGAAATGGCGTATCCGAACAGTGGTTCTCAAGTTATAGAGTGTGTATATCTGCGGGAGACCTGCATAGAGAATACATTAGATGTGGGATCTGACTTCTGAATTATATATTTTCATATTTCTTGATTGATTGATTGAGTGATTGATTTTTGGAGAACACAGAGAGAGATTTGTGTTATTGTAAACTTGATCTGCTGAGCAATCTGGTCTTTTGCAGCATATATATGGTGTTCTGTAAGTGTTGTGTGTGTGTGTGTGTGTATGTAAGGGAGAGGGGAGAGAGTTGAACCTTACCTGAACAGGAGTCTCCTCAGCACTAAGCATAGCACTACACGCATGGAGCTGTTAGATGTTTCTGGGTTTTAAAGAAAACCGAGAACGTCTGCCCAGCGTGTTCGTAGCGCGTTGGACTACGGGTGACTATCCCTCTGTGTGTGCGGGTTCAATTCCGCGGGATGGCAGAAAAACCACAGATTCCCCAGATTTACGGTGTTTGTGGCACCGAACCGAAGGGTTACGATGTCCATGACACCGAGCCGAAGAGCTGAAAAGCTCAAGTGCTTCTGGATCGAAAAAAAAAAACCTGTACTCCCCTCCCATGCACTGTAGGACAAAAAGTGAAAACTCATAATTCCTGGGATAAGAAGAAGAAGAGGCGGAGAGCTGTGCCTACTCTAACAGACCACAACACTCTGTCGATATAATATTATGAGTAGAAGATTGCTTCGGGATAGCTTTTTCTAAACTCGGTTCTTCGTGTAAGATGAGTTTCTCGATGTGTTTCGGTTAAATAAGATTAAAGTGAACGGTATAGTAACTATCTGAGCGTCTGTAGCTCAAGCGGTAGTAAACTCGATCACAAACCAAAGTGTACCTGGTTCAAACCCGGGCAAGTGGTGTGCAAGTTTTGAAGCAAATTTGTTTCCGTGGGATTTTTTTTACAAAAGGTAAAAATAGACATCACCGTTCAGAAAACAATGGCAAACTATTGAAAGTATAAGTGGTGCCTAGAAACTCAACGACTCGTTCGCCCGAGTGTTTACCGGAGCCCAAATTTGGGGTGTATAGAATAGAACCACTGTAACCTGTCATGCATGTCGTAAGAGTGACTAAAGAGGTTTGGCTGAAGTCGGATGCACATGTCTTAAACATGTAGAAGTCTATGCGTTTAAGGGCCTACCCAGCCCGTCTGCCCAGCGTGTTTGTAGCACGGACTACGGATGACTATCCCTCTGTGTGTGCGGGTTAATTCCGCGGGATGGCAGAAAAAGCCACAGATTCCCCAGATTTACGGTGTTCGTGGCACCGAACCGAAGGGTTACGATGTCTATGGCACCGAGCCGAAGAGCTGAAAAGCTCAAGTGCTTCTGGATCGGAAAAAGGGCCTACCAAACCAATGTGCAACGTATACACGTTCTTAGCAAAGATCAAACCTATCACAAAGAGTGATTAAAATTGGTTGTAAAGAACAAAGCAAAGAAGAAGAAGAAGAATGACTCGTTTACTGTGGTTGATGGATACGTCCTGTAAACGATATGCCACGATTTTCATTCTCATAGTAATTTCTTCCGCACTTTACATAGCCTATCTTCCAATAATACTTGGTTATAGTACAAGTTGTCTTTGTGAGAAGTCTAAATGATACAACATGACGTTAAATATGTGAAGTGGTCTATAAGGTAAACAGACATATTTGATCGATTGATTTTTACATACAAACATAAATACAGAGATAAGAGTGTGTTCAAGATAAAAGCGACCCGAGTGACAAATCAAAAGTTGCCAGTTACTTATTGTCGTTGTGTCTATTTACTATTTAAACCGGTTCTGATTAGCTCGTCCTACGTCACATTTGTTCATCGCCCCTTCCCCACTACAATTACACACCACTACCTAACCTTGACCACTGAAACAAGTCCATCGATTCAAGTATCTAGGAACATTGCTAACATCAGATGGAAGATGTACAACAGAGATTAGGAGTAGAATAGCTCAAACGAAAGCAGCTTTTATGAAAATGAAGAACACACTATGGGTGAACTCACTACCAATGACACTGCGAAAACGAGTACTCCAATGCTATATTGAACCAATACTTATGTATGGCAGCGAATCATGGACACTGAACAAACAATTAATACGATCATAGGAAGCCACAGAGATGCGGTTTTACAGAAGAATGTTGAAAACTCCATGGACAGCAAAGAAAACAAACGTGGAGGTTTTAAATCAGGTCTGCACACAAAGAAACCTTATCAAAAGAATAAGAATCCGACAATCAAGGTTCTTCGGGCATATAATGCGAAGAGAAGGTTTAGAACATTTGGTGACTACAGGTAAAATTCAGGAAGGAGAGATCGTGGAAGACAGAGGAGAAGATGTTGGATGGCCTGACATCATGGTTCGACAAAATATCGACGTCAGAACTGATTACATGCACCAATCAAAGAGAGTTGTGGAGAGACATGATCGCCTACGACGGCAGGCATGGCACTTGATTGATTGATGTGAAACCATACATACGTATCTTTGTCCTTAAACTCCAGTTTATTACTTAACCCCTCAGCCTCCCACAGTTTCCTCCAGATCTGATCTGATCCGTTCTGATCAGACTAGATAGATTTGTAGGTTTCCGCACATCTTTGACATAGAAAAAACCAACTTAATGTAAGTTACTAATGTCGTGTAGTAATGTCAGGTGCTAATTGCAGGTGTTAATTTCAGGTGATAATTGCAGGTGCTAATTGCAGGTGCTAATATTGTATAGCATTCTCCTTGGTGACATATGTCTTCTCAAATGGATATCTCTCTTTCTCTCCCTCCCTCTCTCTCTCACGCGCGATCGTCGCTTAGACTGATGTACCAGATTTCCCTGTAAATCTCATTCATGTTGAAATATGATTCATGTAGCCCTAGCATGGGTTTTTTCGTCACATCTTCAGCGCCATTTGAAGTTCTGGTGCTTATCCTTCGGTGATGTGTCCGATTTTAGACAGAGTTTACTGTGTTCGCTCTCCGTCAGCCTTTGACTGTCCCCAGCCGACCTGCAAGGCAGCAGGCTAAATGGATATAAGATTGTTTCATGGCAGATGTCTGTTATAAAAAGGACTATCATCATAGCACACCGAGTACGTCCATATGTGCTCCGATCTCCGCCTCAACAAATCCAGCAGCGTCTAGCGGCCCAACACGCCAGTTCGGTATTATTTAATCAATCCCTTTGCATATTTAGTATGTCGTTCTTTTCGGGCATGTGTCATTGATGTGTCATGGCAAAGATGTCATATAATAAAATGCCATGAAACATGTCCTGCAATCTGTTTTGCTCTCATCCCATGTAAATTATGTCATGTGTATGTCATGCAATCTTGGTGTTACCATGTCATTCAATTATATTGTTCAAATGTCAAGGAACCATGACATATGTATGTCATGTAGCCGTATTATTACACATGTCATACATTCTATGTGTTTACAAATGTTATGAAAATTCTTTGTTCCAAATATCACCAGCTATGTTATTTCCATGTCATCTTGGGTCGCATATAAGAAAGCATATATTTTTCCAGAGATTCTGATCCTGGTGTAGATGAAATCGAGTTCCTAATCCTATCAGAGATTGACGATAAAACGTAGGTCCCGTGTTCAATTTGAGGACGTAAAAGAACCCTTGACTGTTCAAATACGAAAGAGCAGGCTGGAAAGCCGCTGCCTAGGCAAAATTCATTAGAAATATTAAACATAAAATTCCTATAAAATAGTTTCACCATCTTCATAATGACATCGGAGACACTCGTTGATGTTACGAAGTTCGTGCTCTGTTACTAAGATCTTCCTGTGAAAGAAAGAGATTGAAGCACATATGGTTACTCAACAAAGTGCAATGATGATGGCATTATCAATCAATCAATCAAATAGATAGAAGCTGATAACACGCTGAGCTAGTAAGGAAATTCCCGGGATTCGAGACTAGCTTGTGCCAAAGATTCTCATTGCGCAGACTGTGCTCAAATGGACTACCGGACACCCGCATCCTTAACTTGGGGATCTAAATCACAAGCCCCTCTAAAATCGTAGTAAAGCTCGCCTGCATGGTGAGGGACACTGATGATAATGAAATGAAGCCTTCACGCAAAAATCAGTCAGAGGTGTTATATTAAACACCTTGACTACTCCTAAGTTCATAGCTAGCGCACGGAATAGTTAAATGGAAACAAGCAGGTCAGGCAATTATTATATTCCCATTGCAAAATTATTGTGTTCATATTACATGCAGTTATTGTGCTCGCATTGCAACCAATTATAGTTCTCACATTGCAACCACTTATTCTTCTCACATTGCAACCAATTATTGTGTTCATATTACATGCAGTTATTGTGCTCACATTGCAACCACTTATTGTGCTCACATTGTAACCAATTATTGTATTCACATTACAACCAACTATTTTGTTAGCATGTCATCCAATTATTGTGCTCACATTGCAACCAATTATTGTGCTCATATTGCAACCAATGATTGTGCTCACATTGCAACCAATTATTGTGCTCATATTGCAACCACTTATTGTGCTCATATTGCAACCAATTACTGTGTTTACAGTGCACACCTTATTGTGTTCACATTTGCAAACCAATTATTGCGTTGACATCATATGCAATTATGTTGCTCACTTATATGCCTTTAATTAAGATTACGTTATTATTAATGAGTTATGTCATACTTACATATTGTTGATGTCATTCACATAATGATGTCACATATTGGCCTCTCTTTGCACATGTCATATAGAAAGTCCACAATGACATTCATAATTTCACATGACAATTATTAACGTATAGTAGTAATTAATTATTAAATAATTCACATATTGTACGCATAATTGTGTTCCAGATAATGCGTGCGATACATATAGTCCTGTTATTAACATATGTCATAGACGGTTAACACAGCGATGAGATTACGACATGTCATGTATATGCGTATGTGGACATAACCGTAGACTGGTTTTCACATATAAATAACATATCACTTTGTGATTAAGTCTATATATGAACAGATTTCACAGATTTCTCTATCTATCTCAGATTTCATATGTTAATTGATTAAGACTGTGCTATGATAAACATCCTAAATGTTGATACAATGCCATCACTGTACAAATCATTTCACAAATTATTCCCAGGAGAGAGAGAGAGAGAGTAGTCTTGGATCAGATCCGCGATAGAAGAGAAGCGCGCTGCAGTTTTGTCTGTCGCTGTTGGCTGCGAGTTGTCTGCGATAAGACAGTCAGAGATCATCAAAGATTCTTAACTATGTTACCTTCGCATCTTCTACGGCAGTGAATGTAATGTTTGTACTTCCGGTTCTATCACAGACTAATCAATGAATCAGTGACGGAATAATTTTATCACAACAATTTTATAAGTTGGATTAATCCCTTTTATTCCGTAATTGTATTTACCACTGTGCACATTTATATGGCATTGTATACTGAAATAAAATGGTTTGAACACCTGACAAGAATGCCCTGGTATCGTCTACCACTGAGAGCCACACAGAAAAAGTATGATGAGTACAAAGCAAGAGGAAGACCACATAAAAGATGGAGCGACGGCATCAAGAACAGCCTTAAGAAAATTAATATCAGCTTACAAAGTGCCTTAAATCAAGCACACAGAAGATCACTGCCTGCACCCCCCACACTTCTATAAAGAAGTAAATGGTGGAAGAGAAGAAGAAGAGTATACTGAATGGTCAGTATACTGGCTTTGAGTCCACCACGAGTCAGTGTATCAGCACATAAGTGTGAATGGGTTAATCCCTCGTGTTAGTGGTGACTTTGATTACATTGTGACTGTAATGACTTGTGAATTTGATGATTTTGTGACTGCGAGACTCTGAAGTCGAGAAGGTCTGTCTGTATGGCGAGGAAACCAATAAAACGGTAGTCAAGCTTTCACGCAAAAATCAGTCAGCAGCGCCACACCAGGCGCAATGACTACGCCTGAATTCATAGCGAGAGATCGAAAAAAGAAGAAGAAGGAGGAGAAGTGACTGTGATGACTTTGTGATTGTGATGACTTTGTGATTGTGATGACGTTGTGATTGTGATGACTTTGTAACTGTGATGACGTTGTGATTGTGATGACGTTGTGATTGTGATGACTTTGTGACTGTGATGACTTTGTGACTGTGATGACTTTGTGACTGTGATGACTTTGTGACTGTGATGACTTTGTGACTGTGATGACTTTGTGACTGTGATGACTTTGTGATTGTGATGACTTTGTGACTGTGATGACTTTGTGACTGTGATGACTTTGTGACTTGTGATGACTTTGTGACTGTGATGACTTTGTGACTTGTGATGACTTTGTGACTGTGATGACTTTGTGACTTTGATGACTTTGTGACTGTGATGACTTTGATGACTTTGTGACTGTGATGACTTTGTGACTGTGATGACTTTGTGACTGTGATGACTTTGTGACTGTGATGACTTTGTGACTGTGATGACTTTGTGACTGTGATGACTTTGTGACTTGTGATGACTTTGTGATGACTTTGTGACTTTGATGACTTTGTGACTGTGATGACTGTGATGACTTTGTGACTGTGATGACTTTGTGACTGTGATGACTTTGTGACTGTGATGACTTTGTGACTGTGATGACTTTGTAACTGTGATGACTTTGTGACTTGTGATGACTTTGTGACTTTGATGACTTTGTGACTGTGATGACTTTGTGACTGTGATGACTTTGTGACTGTGATGACTTTGTGACTGTGATGACTTTGTGACTGTAATGATTTTGTGACTTGTGATGACTTTGTGACTGTGATGACTTTGTGACTTGTGATGACTTTGTGACTTTGATGACTTTGTGACTGTGATGACTTTGTGACTGTGATGACTTTGTGACTGTGATGACTTTGTGACTGTGATGACTTTGTAACTGTGATGACTTTGTGACTGTGATGACTTTGTGACTGTGATGACTTTGTGACTGTGATGACTTTGTAACTGTGATGACTTTGTGACTGTGATGACTTTGTGACTGTGATGACTTTGTGACTGTGATGACTTTGTGACTTTGATGACTGTGATGACTGTGATGACTTTGTGACTGTGATGACTTTGTAACTGTGATGACTTTGTGATTGTGATGACTTTGTGACTGTGATGACTTTGTGACTGTGATGACTTTGTGACTGTGATGACTTTGTGACTGTGATGACTTTGTGACTGTGATGACTTTGTGACTGTAATTCTTGTTCATCGATGAAGCGACCTTGAGACTGTCGAAATGTAGTCTCAGGAAGGTCATAAGACGAAAGATACTTCTAAGATAAATTATTATACGATATTAGTACCGTACTTATGGCACTCAAGAACTACTTGGTTCATTATTATACGATATTAGTACCGTACTTATGGCACTCAAGAACTACTTGGTTCATTATTATACGATATTAGTACCGTACTTATGGCACTCAAGAACTACTTGATTCATTATTATACGATATTAGTACCGTACTTATGGCACTCAAGAACTACTTGGTTCATTATTATACGATATTAGTACCGTACTTATGGCACTCAAGAACTACTTGGTTCATTATTATACGATATTAGTACCGTACTTATGGCACTCAAGAACTACTTGGTTCATTATTATACGATATTAGTACCGTACTTATGGCACTCAAGAACTACTTGGTTCATTATTATACGATATTAGTACCGTACTTATGGCACTCAAGAACTACTTGGTTCATTATTATACGATATTAGTACCGTACTTATGGCACTCAAGAACTACTTGATTCATTATTATACGATATTAGTACCGTACTTATGGCACTCAAGAACTACTTGATTCATTATTATACGATATTAGTACCGTACTTATGGCACTCAAGAACTACTTGGTTCATTATTATACGATATTAGTACCGTACTTATGGCACTCAAGAACTACTTGATTCATTATTATACGATATTAGTACCGTACTTATGGCACTCAAGAACTACTTGGTTCATTATTATACGATATTAGTACCGTACTTATGGCACTCAAGAACTACTTGGTTCATTATTATACGATATTAGTACCGTACTTATGGCACTCAAGAACTACTTGATTTATTATTATACGATATTAGTACCGTACTTATGGCACTCAAGAACTACTTGGTTCATTATTATACGATATTAGTACCGTACTTATGGCACTCAAGAACTACTTGGTTCATTATTATACGATATTAGTACCGTACTTATGGCACTCAAGAACTACTTGATTCATTATTATACGATATTAGTACCGTACTTATGGCACTCAAGAACTACTTGGTTCATTATTATACGATATTAGTACCGTACTTATGGCACTCAAGAACTACTTGGTTCATTATTATACGATATTAGTACCGTACTTATGGCACTCAAGAACTACTTGGTTCATTATTATACGATATTAGTACCGTACTTATGGCACTCAAGAACTACTTGATTCATTATTATACGATATTAGTACCGTACTTATGGCACTCAAGAACTACTTGATTCATTATTATACGATATTAGTACCGTACTTATGGCACTCAAGAACTACTTGATTCATTATTATACGATATTAGTACCGTACTTATGGCACTCAAGAACTACTTGGTTCATTATTATACGATATTAGTACCGTACTTATGGCACTCAAGAACTACTTGGTTCATTATTATACGATATTAGTACCGTACTTATGGCACTCAAGAACTACTTGATTCATTATTATACGATATTAGTACCGTACTTATGGCACTCAAGAACTATTTGGTTCATTATTATACGATATTAGTACCGTACTTATGGCACTCAAGAACTACTTGATTCATTATTATACGATATTAGTACCGTACTTATGGCACTCAAGAACTACTTGGTTCATTATTATACGATATTAGTACCGTACTTATGGCACTCAAGAACTACTTGATTCATTATTATACGATATTAGTACCGTACTTATGGCACTCAAGAACTACTTGATTCATTATTATACGATATTAGTACCGTACTTATGGCACTCAAGAACTACTTGGTTCATTATTATACGATATTAGTACCGTACTTATGGCACTCAAGAACTACTTGGTTCATTATTATACGATATTAGTACCGTACTTATGGCACTCAAGAACTACTTGGTTCATGATGATGACTGGGTCGTCAATGATGAAACCATCTTGAAACTAAAAGAATCTTCCATCTTTAATCTTGATCCCTGTTAAAAGATAACAATTTTGTGAAACCTAAACGCTCCGAGGATTATCGAGTGAAGCAAAGAATAGTAACACTGCGACCTAACAGGCATGTCGTAAGAGGCGACTGGTGTAGGGGGTCTAGGGAAGCTACCTAGTAAATAAAAAGCGTCGCAGAAATTGGATGTGCTGGTCTACTTGTAGACGCATAACTGACACAGTTTACAATCGCTATAATAATAATAATAATAATAACACCCATAACCTGTTAGGGTCGTAAGGGTGTCACTGTGGAGACATCAGCACAAAGAGCACGCCATGAATCTTTGTCTTCAACTCCTCGAGCTATTGTGGAGAAACTCTGTCCTGACCAGCTCGTGATGTTGCCAAACTAGGATTTTGTGTGCCCTCCTTTCCTTCTTCCACCCTCAACTGTTCCCTGTAGGATAATCTTGGAGAGTGAGTTATGTCTCATCACATGCCCGAACCACGCAAGTTTACGCCTTTTTACGATTGTCAAGAGTGGTACTTGTCGATCTACAAGGTTGTTTATTTGGTCTCTTACATAAATAATTGTCTTATGCTCTACATAACTTATGCGCAGAACCCGTCTGTAACACTTATATTCGAAAGCCTGTATTCTTCGTTCAAGGGTGGATACTGCAGTAAAACTTGGAAAAATAGGTAAACACGTAAAAACAAAGTACTACAGTTTTACAAAATACATAAACAGTGACGATAAACAGCAACATTTCGACCAAAAGGCCTTTATCAAGCAAACAATACAACAAGAATGACGAATTTCGAGGAACACTACAAATGGACGATTACATGTGGAAACATAAACCTATCTGATGAAAATCTGGGAATAAAAACGAACAACGAAATGAGTGCAACACAAAAACCGAAAGTGGAAAAGGAGAGGAACAATAAACAATATAGTGGATAAATGACACATATATGGAGCAAACACACATATAGATAACAAGGCACGAGATAAGACAGTACTAAGAAGCATAGGAATGTAATGCGTTGAGTCCAAGAGGTCGCAAAGTGCCATAGAATGAAATAAAACGGTTCTCCAGGGCGAATCGACTGCGATCATCGGAGGAACATGATCGGATGGCTGTGACCTGGACATCGTCAACTCCTGAATGGCCAGTATCATTGAAATGAGTGGCCACAGGAGTCACAGAGCATTGGCGAATATCGCGTTTTTCCAAAAGCTACCTATACCATTCAAGACAGTTTCACGTGTGAGTCCCGCAATATCATCTATGTTATCACCTGCAAACGATGTCATAAGGCCTATATTGGTGAAACCGGTAAGAGGCTCAGTGACCGATTCGCCCAACACTTACGCGATATTCGCCAATGCTCTGTGACTCCTGTGGCCACTCATTTCAATGATACTGGCCATTCAGGAGTTGACGATGTCCAGGTCACAGCCATCCGATCATGTTCCTCCGATGATCGCAGTCGATTCGCCCTGGAGAACCGTTTTATTTCATTCTATGGCACTTTGCGACCTCTTGGACTCAACGCATTACATTCCTATGCTTCTTAGTACTGTCTTATCTCGTGCCTTGTTATCTATATGTGTGTTTGCTCCATATATGTGTCATTTATCCACTATATTGTTTATTGTTCCTCCCCTTTTCCACTTTCGGTTTTTGTGTTGCACTCATTTCGTTGTTCGTTTTTATTCCCAGATTTTCATCAGATAGGTTTATGTTTCCACATGTAATCGTCCATTTGTAGTGTTCCTCGAAATTCGTCATTCTTGTTGTATTGTTTGCTTGATAAAGGCCTTTGGTCGAAACGTTGCTGTTTATCATCACTGTTTATGTATTTTGTAAAACTGTAGTACTTTGTTTTTACGTGTTTACCTATTCTTCGTTCCAATTCTGCATTGAGCGTCGAGCTCTCCACAACCGTACAAAAGAATGGATAGCACCAGCAATCTGTAGATATTGATTTTTACCAGTGTCTGATTTTGCTTTTCCATATCACGTTTAGCCGAGACATAGCAGCTGAAGCCATCTCAAGTCTGGACTTGATCTCCTTACCAGAGTTTCCATGGTTACATATGTAGGACCCAAGGTATTTAAAGGTTTCCACTTCCTCCAGCTTTTGTCCGTTTAGCCAGATATTGGTGCGATCGTGGTTGTTGCTATTAGGCTCAGATCACATACAAATCACACATAGTGGTTAACAAGTATTCGATATGGAGTGTTTGAAGAAGAAGAAGTCTGGGCAGCGGCTTTCCAGCCTGCACTTCTCGATTTTGAACTGCCAATGATTCTTTCACATGCTCAACTTGAATACGGGACCTACGTTGTAAGTACTGTTATACGAACTGAATTGTAAGCGTTGAAGTACTGTTATACGAACTGAATTGTAAACGTTGAAGTACTGTTATAAGAAATGAATTGTAAGCGTTGAAGTACTGTTATAAGAACTGTATTGCAGTTGTTGAAGTGCTGTTATAAGAACTGTATTGTAAGCGTTGAAGTGCTGTTATAAGAACTGTATTGTAGTTGTTGAAGTGCTGTTATAAGAACTGTATTGTAAGCGTTGAAGTGCTGTTATAAGAACTGAATTGTAGTTGTTGAAGTGCTGTTATAAGAACTGTATTGTAAGCGTTGAAGTACTGTTATAAGAATTGAATTGTAGTTGTTGAAGTGCTGTTATAAGAATTGAATTGTAGTTGTTGAAGTACTGTTATAAGAACTGTATTGTAAGCGTTGAAGTGCCGTTATAAGAACTGTATTGTAGTTGTTGAAGTGCTGTTATAAGAACTGAATTGTAAACGTTGAAGTGATGTTATAAGAACTGAATTGTAAGCGTTGAAGTACTGTTATAAGAATTGAAGTTGTAAGTTGTTGAAGTGCTGTGTTATAAGAACTGTATTGTAAGCGTTGAAGTACTGTTATAAGAACTGAATTGTAAGCGTTGAAGTACTGTTATAAGAACTGTAGTTGTAAGTTGAAGTGCTGTTATAAGAACTGAATTGTAGTTGTTGAAGTGCTGTTATAAGAACTGTATTGTAAGCGTTGAAGTACTGTTATAAGAGATTGAAGCTTGAGTTGTTTGGAAGCGCTGTATTTAAGAATTGAATTGTAGTTGTTGAAGTACTGTTATAAGAACTGTATTGTAAAGTTGTTGAAGTTGCTGTTATAAGAACTGAATTGTAAAGTTGAAGTACTGTTATAAGAATCTGGTATTTAAGCGTTGAAGTAATCTGTTATAAGAACTGTATTGTAAGCGTTGAAGTACTGTTATAAGAACTGTATTGTAAGCGTTGAAGTACTGTTATAAGAATTGAATTGTAAGCGTTGAAGTGCTGCTATAAGAATTGAATTGTAGTTGTTGAAGTGCTGTTATAAGAATTGAATTGTAGTTGTTGAAGTACTGTTATAAGAACTGTATTGTAAGCGTTGAAGTGCCGTTATAAGAACTGTCTTGTAAGCGTTGAAGTGCTGTTATAAGAACTGTATTGTAGCGTTGAAGTGCTGTTATAAGAACTGAATTGTAAGCGTTGAAGTGATGTTATAAGAACTGAATTGTAAGCGTTGAAATACTGTTATAAGAATTGAATTGTAAGCGTTGAAGTACTGTTATAAGAACTGAATTGTAGCGTTGAAGTACTGTTATAAGAACTGAATTGTAGTTGTTGAAGTGATGTTATAAGAACTGTATTGTAAGCGTTGAAGTACTGTTATAAGAATTGAATTGTAGTTGTTGAAGTACTGTTATAAGAACTGTATTGTAAGCGTTGAAGTGCTGTTATAAGAACTGAATTGTAAGCGTTGAAGTACTGTTATAAGAACTGAATTGTAGTCGTTGAAGTGCTGGCTGTTAAAGAATTGAATTGTAAGCGTTGAAGTGCTGGCTGTTATAAGAATTGAATTGTAAGTTGTTGAAGTACTGTTATAAGAACTGAATTGTAGCGTTGAAGTGCTGGCTGTTAAAGAATTGAATTGTAAGCGTTGAAGTACTGTTATAAGAACTGAATTGTAGTCGTTGAAGTGCTGGCTGTTAAAGAATTGAATTGTAAGCGTTGAAGTGCTGGCTGTTATAAGAATTGAATTGTAAGCGTTGAAGTGCTGGCTGTTATAAGAATTGAATTGTAAGCGTTGAAGTGCTGGCTGTTAAAGAATTGAATTGTAAGCGTTGAAGTGCTGGCTGTTATAAGAATTGAATTGTAAGCGTTGAAGTGCTGCTGTTAAAGAATGAATTGTAAGCGTTGAAGTGCTGTTATAAGAATTGAATTGTAAGCGTTGAAGTGCTGGCTGTTATAAGAATTGAATTGTAAGCGTTGAAGTGCTGGCTGTTATAAGAATTGAATTGTAAGCGTTGAAGTGCTGGCTGTTATAAGAATTGAATTGTAAGCGTTGAAGTGCTGGCTGTTAAAGAATTGAATTGTAAGCGTTGAAGTGCTGGCTGTTATAAGAATTGAATTGTAAGCGTTGAAGTGCTGGCTGTTAAAGAATTGAATTGTAAGCGTTGAAGTGCTGGCTGTTATAAGAATGAATGTAGCGTTGAAGTGCTGGCTGTTATAAGAATTGAATTGTAAGCGTTGAAGTGCTGGCTGTTATAAGAATTGAATTGTAAGCGTTGAAGTGCTGGCTGTTATAAGAATTGAATTGTAAGCGTTGAAGATGTCCAGCTTCATACAAAAAGAATACATTGATTGTGTGTTCTTTATTATTGAACAAAACTTTTACTTGAAATAGTTGCAGTTTTCAAGGACCATGAAGGAAACTATCCTGACGTTGAAGTTAATGAGAAACAATGAAATTGTGCAATACTTGTGAATATCACACAAAAACTCCATGTAATTGTTCAGGGAAGAAAAATGAAATTTTAAGGAAATTGATTTTCGATGTAGATACATTCTTTTTAAACCGTGCATTCTATGAGTTCTTGACTCGAGGAGAAGTCGAGGGTCAGTCGAGTAGAGGCTAACGATATTGCTTCTTTGACAGAGAAGTTTGGTGAGAAACAAAAGAAATTGAAAGAACAACAAAGTTGAAAAGAATGCTAAAATACGATCGAACTCAAGAGAAAAATGTGTGCATTGGTGAAGAAACTTTTAAAATGTTGAGCTTCTTGCACAATTTGTTCTAGCTTCTTTGTCGGATATTGACATTTTTAAAGCTATCCAGTTGTATTATGGAACATTTTTAAGTGAATCAGACTTGATCAGAATTAGAGTTAATCGATTTCCAGAGCGATTTATCGTTGAAGAGTGTTGTATTAACTGCGGGATATGTGTGTTGTTTCTACTGAACAGACGGGTATGCAATTTTGATTCGAATATCACTCTTTTTCTTCCTCTTCTTCATTCGTTTCAGTTTGATTGATAGGACCATCATCATTGCACTTCGGTGAGTAATCATGTTTGCTCCGATCTCTTTCTTACACAGGAAAATCTCAATGATAGTGCACGAACTCCGGGGCACCGGCACCACCGACTAACAAAAATGAAAAATAAAGCAAAAATGCCAAAATGATCTTTACCATCCTTCACTAGTGGTCTCAAAACTCCCAATTTTTTTTTTTTCCCCCGATCCAGAAGCACTTGAGCTTTTCAGCTCTTCGTCTCGGTGCCATGGACATCGTAACCCTTCGGTTCGGTGCCACAAACACCGTAAATCTGGGGAATCTGTGGCTTTTCTGCCATCCCGCGGAATTGAACCCGCACACACAGAGTGATAGTCACCCGTAGTCCACGCGCTACGAACACGCTGGGCAGACGGGCAGACTCCCAAATAAAAACAAACACCTTGAGGTTAAACCTAACTACTAAACTACATTGTTTGATGGTCGGTGTGTGATTTGTGTTTTAAAGCATTACTTTGTTGTGCCAGTTGGGCGCCTACCGACCTGTGGATCAGCACATCCGATTTAGTCGTGCTTTTTTTTATTCGGGCTCGCCTTTATACTTAGGACCCAGAAAACGCTGATCTAGGGTTGTCTATCCCCCTAGACGAGTCAGTACCCCGTTAGTCGTTGATCTTGGGGTCAATGTTTCCCGGTCTACACTAATAGGGAGGGGTTGGCTAGTGTGTTTTACGGGTCGTCAGCAGGCTACTATTTTTCACTTTTCACCCCCCTTCCAGAGAATGATTAGCTGACCTCAACTCTGCTGGATGTAGAGCCAGGAGCATAGCGCATCTTTTAGAACTAATATTACTCCTAGTAATGTCATTGTTAGGTTTTATATACAAGAATGAATTATCCATTATGATGGTGGTTCAAGTATAAATAAGGAAGCAGAATCACAAATAGATTAATTCCACTAATATATCCTTATGATACCGTCCCTCAATCCTTCTATCTATTCTCTAATCCTGTTTTACTTTCAGCGTCAGGTCGAAATAAAGAGACACCTACAGCAAGCCTCTGTGCGCTTTATACAAGGTGGAATTTAGTGTCTCTTATATTCCGTCGATCCATCGTTTACTTGGTCGTTCTCTGAGTCTGTTGCCGTTGTATCTGAGAGCTAGTGCTCTTTATGTGAGACTGTCTTGTGGTGACCTTGATACGTGTTTGAACCATGTGACCTGTTGTTTTGTTATATATTGTAACACTCTTCTATTCATCTTTTAATGATGGCCTCTAATGATGCACTCGCTTCTCAAGGCTGGTGGTCCGGGTTCAACTCCGCAGTGGGCGTGGAATTTTTCCGACCGCGACGGCTCTCAGGTCGACCCAGCCTCAATTGGGTACCAGACATGCTCTGGGAAAGTAAAGGTGGCCGGCGTGATGCTGACCATGTCACTCATCGTGTGCCGACGGTCAATGAACGATACAGGCCTAACACTGTATTGCCCTATATACCACGAGGCAGTGGCGGCTCGTGATCATTTTTGTTAGTGGGGCCAGACAGAAATTTTCGGAAAAATCATGGTTTCGATTAGGTTATATTTTAATGTATAAAATAATAAATACAGGTTACACCTTATTTGTGGTGGGGCCCGACCCCACTGGCCCTTAATGACGAGCCGCCACTGCCACGAGGTATGAAAGGGTTCCTTTACTCTACTTTTTACTTTTTCTCATGATGCAGTGTTTGTTCGTTTTAAATTACTTTACTAATTACTTTACTATAATATTTGTGTTAGCTGATCAACAACATTATATAGACAAGTTAAAGACATTCCAGAATAAGCAGTTTATATGCACATTTTCTCACCAAATACGATAACAAAAGAAGATCTTGTAAAAATGAATAAAGTGTGCACTATTTGAGCCTTTCTTGAACAAGAAAGGAAAATTACCACTTGTGAAATAAGATGCTTGATGAAAGGTGTAAATAAAACAAGAAGAGACCATATAAGAAATGAGGAAATTAGAAGAACAGTCGGAAAAACACCTGCTATAAAATTCATTGAAAAAAAGAGACTCAAACGGTTTGGCCACTTGGTGAAAATAACACCGAATACTCCAGTTGCAAGAACGTACAACCTGAAAATGGAATCATCAAGAGGAATGGACAGACCAAGAAAAAGATGGATTGATGGAGTTACAGACATCTTAAAACTCCACAATACCACAGCATATCAAGCGACCGAGCGTACACTATCTTGGAAACCGATCATCAGTTAAACCTGCTACACATCCCGGCAAGAAAGCAGAGAAGGACACAGCATATCAAGCGACTGAGCGTGTACTATCTTGGAAACCGATCATCAGTTAAACCTGCTACACATCCCGGCAAGAAAGCAGAGAAGGACACAGCATATCAAGCGACTGAGTGTGTACTATCTTGGAAACCAATCATCAGTTAAACCTGCTACACATACCCGCAAGAAAGCAGAAAATGACAAAAGAAACGAAAGAGGATTGGAGACTATCATTAAAAGATGAAGATATGGAAGGATTAGGCATATTTGTTGTATGTCAGTAGGGGCATTGATTAGAACAATTCTTCGATGAACAGCGGATGAGAAAATAACAGGGTGTTCAAGATAAAAGTAGCATATCAATGGTGCTAATCTGGCATATATTTATGAAAATGGAAGGTTCAGTTATGACGTAGTATAGGTCAAGGTTGTGTGACGGTGTGTAATTGTAGTGCGGGAAGGGCGATGAACAAATGTGACGTAGGACTAGCTAGTCAGAACCGGTTTAAATAGTAAAAATACACGGCGCAATACGTACCTGGCAACTTTCAATTTGTCAATGGGGCTGCTTTATCTTGAACTCCTGTATAAAGAAAGGATTTCCAAAGGAAACATAAAGAAGACGTGTTAAAAGATGGTACCTTGATGGGAGAAACACGTAGAAGAAAACTGACAGAACGACAACAATGGAATTTTCTTGTGGAAGCCTTGTGTGTCAAACAGGACACGTAGAGAAAATAGATAGATACATAACCACCCACTTGACGTTGGGAATAATAGAACAGAAAAGTACATTGCTGTAACAGAATGATAGTCAAGAAATAAGATTAACTGTTTGTCGGAGGAGAATGGAGATTGCTGATGATATTTATCGACTCAGAATCCCCTCCACATTAGCATATCGTAGCATCCGATAACATACGGCCGGAGGGCTCGAGTAAATATTCTAGCAAATCAGACCACAACTGTCACGTGGTTGTCGCATTCCAGTATTGTTGTATATAAACTAATAAATTTTTCAAATAATACAACTCGTTAAATTAAGGTTATATTATATAACAAATGAAGTTTAAAGCTAAGAAAATTTATTAACATTTTTCATCAATAAATAACCATGAATGCATAGAATTGAGTAAAATTACAAAAAACTGTACAATTTTCTATCAAACAAACAAAAACCAGTACACATTAAACAGGAATTTTCGATTTCCCGTCTGAACTAGTCGACCTTACGTTGTCGGGGGCCACGGCCTATTATATGGTGGTTGGAGGAGTTGTGTGTCTTTACGATCCTTCAGGCTATGTCGGCGGGAGTCGAACTCCTGGTAGGTCTAACTAAGCCAAACAGACTAAAAGTGAAAGGCCAGATCAAAGGGCGGGGAGTAGAATACTGCCTAAAAAGGTGGCAGCGCAGAACCCACCTCCGTGTGGTAAATGCTCTGGCTGCAACCTACCCATCAACCAGCTATTGGATAAATATCATTCGTCTTCTCTTTCAACAGAGGAGAACATCATTTTCCTTGTCTTGTTTTCTACTTCTAAAACACTTTTTCCGAAGTATATAGGATTAAACTATAGTGTCCATAGAGCACACCCTACAGAAAAGCTTGGGTTGGTGATCCCGGCAACAGAAGGCTGAAATCACCTAGAGTAGCGTTTCCCAAAGTGGGCGGTACTGCCCCCCTGTGGGCGCTTAAGCCTTCCAGGGTGTGGGGGTAGTGGGTTCAGAAGCATTTGGGGTGATTTTTTCCTCGTGATTTTGCGATTGATTAGTCATTAAAAATTTGAATTCTGCATTTTAATTCATCTTATGCCCATATTACATGCTCCATTTTTTCATCAATTTTCTATCTCTTGTATATAATCATTTGAAAATTAACCATGTATGACAGAAACATATATCAATTTTTTATATCAACGTGAAAATAGAGCATGTATATATGTATGGAGGGGGGCGTTGGAAACTGTTATAATGGGGTTGGGGGCGTTACAAAATTTAAGTCATGCAAGGTGGACGGTGGGCCGAAAAAGTTTGGAAATCTATGACCTAGAGTATGACGACTCCAGACAAACCCGGGAAGACTGATCTCGTCAACAAGGAACTGCAACTGTCTAGAGAACAAACTCAAAAAAACGATAGAAACGGAATGTGTCAGAGCTAATTAGTGGGGAAGAATCGACACATACGAATGGCTCAATGGCCATGGCTGATTCAGAGTGAACACACAAATATTGATTGATTAATTGACTGACTTTTACATTTTGCATAAAAACAAATCCTACAATTGTCAAACAAATCTTCTCGAAATGGATCATCTAACATAGCAGATCATGGTCACGTTCCAAGACTTTGGTAATCTGTTTACTAACATTTAGCTCTGATAACTGTGTAAACAGGTTATCATGATCATCATCAGGTACCGTGCCGGCTGACGTAGGCGATCATGGATCTCCACAAATCTCTGTCTTTAGTGTTTGCTATCAACTCAGATGTTGAAGCTCTACCGTGCTATCTTCTTCTTCTTCTTTGCGTTCGTTCTTTAAGACCAATTTCAATCACTCCTTGTGATATGTTTGATCTTTGCCAAGAACGTGTATACGTTGCACATTGGTTTGGTAGGCCCCTAAATGCATAGACTTCTACACGTTTAGGACATGTGCATCCAATTTCAGCCAAACCTCCGTACTCGCCTCTTACGACACGCGTGGTAGGTAACAGTGGTTCTATTCTTTACACCCCAAATTTTGGCCCCGGTAACCACTCGGGCGTAACCAGCTATGAAATCAGGTTATCCAAAATTTCCTCTCTCTGTCTTCCTCTCTCTCGTCTACCCTCAATTTTACCGGTTGTCACAATATGTTCCAAACCTCTCCTCCTTATCACATGTCTGAAAAATGATGACTGCCTCTTTCATCTGTTTTATCTCTTTCATCTCATATCATGATCAATATAGACTTGTAAATTGTATGTGCTTATGCTGTCTGTTTGTTTAAATAAATAGAAATGATTACAGGGACAACTTATGTGTATCATAGTAGTTTGGGAGATCTGTGTGGCGTTAACGTAACGTGCTAGCCTCTCGTTCTGAATGTCGGGGAGTTGAAGATAAATAAGGGGGAATGTTCTTCGGTCTCTTCGCTGCTGTCTGTTAGATGAAGACACTTAACTAGATGATGAATCAATCCAGCGATTTAAGGAGTTTTGGAGAGAATTACATCGGAGACTCTCGCTGGTGGTTTGGAGTTTGTGCACTGCAGTTGGGATCTTCCTGTGTAAGAAAGATATCGGAGCACACATAGTTACTCGCTGAAGTGCAATGATGATGGTCCTATCAATCAATCAAGAGAGAAAATGCATATTACCAACTAGGCAGATAATAGCAATTTGTCATCTTCAAACACCGCACTGATCACAACAACGCACTAATCACAACACCGCACTAATCACAACACCGCACTAATCACAACAACGCACTGATCACAACACCGCACTAATCACAACAACGCACTGATCACAACACCGCACTAATCACAACAACGCACTGATCACAACAATGCACTAATCACAACAACGCACTAATCACAACAATGCACTAATCACAACAATGCACTAATCACAACAATGCACTAATCACAACAATGCACTAATCACAACAATGCACTAATCACAACAATGCACTAATCACAACAACGCACTGATCACAACAATGCACTAATCACAACAACGCACTAATCACAACAATGCACTAATCACAACAATGCACTAATCACAACAATGCACTAATCACAACAATGCACTAATCACAACAATGCACTAATCACAACAATGCACTGATCACAACACCGCACTAATCACAACAATGCACTAATCACAACAATGCACTAATCACAACAATGCACTAATCACAACAATGCACTAATCACAACAATGCACTAATCACAACAATGCACTAATCACAACAATGCACTAATCACAACAATGCACTAATCACAACAATGCACTAATCACAACAATGCACTAATCACAACAATGCACTAATCACAACAATGCACTGATCACAACAATGCACTGATCACAACACCGCACTAATCACAACAATGCACTAATCACAACAATGCACTAATCACAACAATGCACTAATAACAACAATGCACTAATCACAACAATGCACTAATCACAACAATGCACTAATCACAACAATGCACTAATCACAACAATGCACTAATCACAACAATGCACTAATCACAACAATGCACTAATCATAACAATGCACTAATCACAACAATGCACTAATCACAACAATGCACTAATCACAACAATGCACTAATCACAACAATGCACTAATCACAACAATGCACTAATCACAACAATGCACTGATCACAACACCGCACTAATCACAACAATGCACTAATCACAACAATGCACTAATCACAACAATGCACTAATCACAATAATGCACTAATCACAACAATGCACTAATCACAACACACATTGAGATTTCTTCCTCAACAAACTAAAGAGAGGAAATGGTGATGATGTGACACCGACAAAATAAATTCTGAAAATCTTGTTGAAATAGATTTGCCACACGTCCCGGTTTGAAGGTGGTCCCGGAGTCCCAGCAAGAGTCCTAGTTATTTTGACCCAAAAAAATTGTGACGTTTTGGGTCTGCAAACTATATGACAATTGAAAAAATACAAGTTATGAAGAAAAATGGATAATAACTATTTAGTCATTTCAAAGAAAAGAACATCTCATTGTCCAAATTATAGAATACATTTTCATCCTACCAGGCACACCTGGAACTGTTGAAAGGATATTCTCAATAATGAATAACATAAGGTCGGAAGAAAGAGGTAAAATATCTGAATCAACTGTGAAAGCTTTATTACGCTGTAAAGTTAATTGTGAATTAAGTTGTTGTGAATTTTTCGATATGATTAAAAATAATAAATAATTTAGGCGAGCATCTAACTTCTACTCCACAGAGAGTCCTAAATACGCCACAGAGTCATAAATACGCCACAGAGAGCGCTAAATACGCCACAGAGAGTCCTAAATACGCCACAGAGTCATAAATACGCCACAGAGAGCGCTAAATACGCCACAGAGAGCGCTAAATACGCCACACAGACCCCTAAATACGCCACAGAGAGTCATAAATACGCCACAGATACTCAAAATACGCCACAGAGACCACTAAATAAGCCACACAGACCACTAAATACGCCACACAGACCACTAAATACGTCACAGAGACCACTAAATACGCCACAGAGACCCCTAAATACGCCACAGAGACTCCTAAATACGCCACAGAGACTCCTAAATACGCCACAGAGACTCCTAAATACGCCACAGAGACCACTAAATACGCCACAGAGACCACTAAATACGCCACAGAGACTCCTAAATACGCCACAGAGACCACTAAATACGTCACAGAGACCACTAAATACGCCACAGAGACCACTAAATACGCCACAGAGACCACTAAATACACCACAGAGACTCCTAAATACGCCACAGAGACTCCTAAATACGCCACAGAGACCACTAAATACGCCACAGAGACCACTAAATAAGCCACAGAGACCACTAAATACGCCACAGAGACTCCTAAATACGCCACAGAGACCACTAAATACGCCACAGAGACTCCTAAATACGCCACAGAGACCACTAAATACGTCACAGAGACCACTAAATACGCCACAGAGACTCCTAAATACGCCACAGAGACTCCTAAATACGCCACAGAGACCACTAAATACGTCACAGAGACTCCTAAATACGCCACAGAGACTCCTAAATACGCCACAGAGACTCCTAAATACGCCACAGAGACCACTAAATACGCCACAGAGACCACTAAATACGTCACAGAGACCACTAAATACGCCACAGAGACTCCTAAATACGCCACAGAGACTCCTAAATACGCCACAGAGACCACTAAATACGCCACAGAGACTCCTAAATACGCCACAGAGACCACTAAATACGCCACAGAGACCACTAAATACGCCACAGAGACCACTAAATACACCACAGAGACTCCTAAATACGCCACAGAGACTCCTAAATACGCCACAGAGACCACTAAATACGCCACAGAGACCACTAAATACGCCACAGAGACCACTAAATACGCCACAGAGACCACTAAATACACCACAGAGACTCCTAAATACGCCACAGAGACTCCTAAATACGCCACAGAGACCACTAAATACGCCACAGAGACCACTAAATACGCCACAGAGACCACTAAATACGCCACAGAGACTCCTAAATACGCCACAGAGACCACTAACGCACAGAGACCAACCCCAGAACCCAAATACGCACAGAGACTCCTAAATACGCCACAGAGACTCTAAACTACAGGACAAATACACAGAGACCACTAAATACGTCACAGAGACACTAAATACCACAGAGATCCTAAATACGCCACAGAGACTTAAATACCCAGAGACCTACGCCACAGAGACCACTAAATACACAGAGCAATCACAGAGACTCCTAAATACACGAGACCACTAAAGCAAGAGACTCCTAAATACGCCACAGAGACCACTAATACGTACAGATCTCACAGAGACTCCTAAGACTACGCCACAGAGACTCCTAAATACGCCACAGAGACCCTAAATGACAGAGAGAAGAACGAAACCAAACAAACAAACAAACCAAAAATAGAATGGATTCCACTGGTAAAACCGATAAAAATGGCGTCGGATAATCGAAAAACTGACCATGTTAAAATAGTCCCGTAAATATCTCACACTGTTCTCTCTATCACCAGGATACATTAACAACAGCTCACTTTGCCTGCAGGTAGTAACTTTGTTTCCAGAATGTCTACCACCGTGTGATTGAATAAGATCTCTTCTTAAGCTACGGACTTCACATTCAGCCATGTTAGCAGCTCTACTTCCGGGATGTTTAAACCAATCGGAAACGCGGTATCTGTGGAAAAAAACCATCAGCGACTGAGTCGAATTACTGAGTTAGTTGATAGCACAGTTTTGTTGATACCGACGGTATTAGTCGACGCACATATATACTACACACTCAAGTACATATGTGTATATACAAGTGCTTACACACATATTCGTGAACATATTTATATTTATATAAGTTTCAGTTTGGGATATCTTCATTGTACTCCATACATGTCCATAGGTGCTCCGATCACCTTCGCAACATCACCAACAGCGACCGTACCAGTTCGATTTTGATTGATGAGCCTACTCATATACCTGTTATACTGTTATTTTCTTGCTACTCCAATCTTCAAACCCAGCTCCTACAATCTAGTAGTTGACGTGGATTGGTTTAAATGAAAATCTTATTTGCGGTCACACTCTTTGAGGGCGTTCAAAATATCAGCTCTATGCATTGGCTGGCACCCTGATATATTCTTATCATATAATCCCAATAATCCTATCTATTCTTTAATCCTGTTTTGCCTTTCAGCATTAGGTCGAAAATAGACGCTTGGAGCGAGCCTCTATGTGTTTTTACAAGGTGGAATTTAGTGCCTTGATATTCCGTCGATTCATCGTTTACGTAGACATTCTCTGGATCTATTGTCGTTGTATCTGAGAGCTAGTGCTCTTTGGAGGAGACTGTCTTGTGGTAACCGCAACACGTGTCTAAACAATTTAACCTTTTGTTTCTTTATATTTTGTAGCACCGGCAAGGATCTCACACTTTTCTTTTGATTTCCTCGTTACTGATCTTATCTCTTCTTGTTACATTTAGAATTTGTTATAAACACTTCATCTCTGTTCTTTTGATTCTTCTTTTCTCATTTGTTGTCGGTGTCCAGATCTAACACTGCTAGCACAGAGTTGGTAAGAAATCTGGAATGAACATTTCTCTCTTGGCGTCCATCGTTACGTTGTTCTCTTGGCGTCCATCATTACGTTGTTCTCTTGGCGTCCATCGTTACGTTGTTCTCTTGGCGTCCATCATTACGTTGTTCTCTTGGCGTCCATCGTTACGTTGTTCTCTTGGCGTCCATCGTTACGTTGTTCTCTTGGCGTCCATCATTACGTTGTTCTCTTGGCGTCCATCATTACGTTGTTCTCTTGGCGTCCATCGTTACGTTGTTCTTTTGGCGTCCATCATTACGTTGTTCTCTTGGCGTCCATCGTTACGTTGTTCTCTTGGCGTATCTTACGTTGTTCTCTTGGCGTCCATCATTACGTTGTTCTCTTGGCGTCCATCATTACGTTGTTCTCTTGGCGTCCATCGTTACGTTGTTCTCTTGGCGTCCATCATTACGTTGTTCTCTTGGCGTCCATCATTACGTTGTTCTCTTGGCGTCCATCGTTACGTTGTTCTCTTGGCGTCCATCATTACGTTGTTCTCTTGGCGTCCATCATTACGTTGTTCTCTTGGCGTCCATCATTACGTTGTTCTCTTGGCGTCCATCGTTACGTTGTTCTCTTGGCGTCCATCATTACGTTGTTCTCTTGGCGTCCATCATTACGTTGTTCTCTTGGCGTCCATCATTACGTTGTTCTCTTGGCGTCCATCAATACGTTGTTCTCTTGGCGTCCATCATTACATTGTTCTCTTGGCATCCATCATTACGTTGTTCTCTTGGCGTCCATCATTACGTTGTTCTCTTGGCGTCCATCATTACGTTGTTCTCTTGGCGTCCATCATTACGTTGTTCTCGTGGCGTCCATCATTACATTGTTCTCTTGGCGTCCATCGTTACGTTGTTCTCGTGGCGTCCATCATTACGTTGTTCTCTTGGCGTCCATCATTACGTTCGTGCGTCCATCTTACGTTTTTTGGCGTCCATCCTTACGTTGTTCTCTTGGCGTCCATCATTACGTTGTTCTCTTGGCGTCCATCATTACGTTGTTCTCTTGGCGTCCATCGTTACGTTGTTCTCTTGGCGTCCATCATTATGTTGTTCTTTTGGCGTCCATCATTACGTTGTTCTCTTGGCGTCCATCATTACGTTGTTCTCTTGGCGTCCATCATTACGTTGCTCTGGCCTCTTTTGGCGTCCATCATTACGTTGTTCTCTTGGCGTCCATCGTTACGTTGTTCTCTTGGCGTCCATCGTTACGTTGTTCTCTTGGCGTCCATCGTTACGTTGTTCTCTTGGCGTCCATCGTTACGTTGTTCTCTTGGCGTCCATCGTTACGTTGTTCTCTTGGCGTCCATTGTTACGTTGTTCTCTTGGCGTCCATCGTTACGTTGTTCTCTTGGCGTCCATCTGCGTCATATACGTTGTTCTCTTGGCGTCCATCTTACGTTCGTTCTTTTTCTGGCGTCCATCATTACGTTGTTCTCTTGGCGTCCATCGTTACGTTGTTCTCTTGGCGTCCATCTTTACGTTGTTCTCTTGGCGTCCATCGTTACGTTGTTCTCTTGGCGTCCATCGTTACGTTGTTCTCTTGGCGTCCATCGTTACGTTGTTCTCTTGGCGTCCATCGTTACGTTGTTCTCTTGGCGTCCATCTTTACGTTGTTCTCTTGGCGTCCATCGTTACGTTGTTCTCTTGGCGTCCATCGTTACGTTGTTCTCGTGGCGTCCATCGTTACGTTGTTCTCTTGGCGTCCATCGTTACGTTGTTCTCTGGCGTCCATCATTACGTTGTTCTCTTGGCGTCCATCATTACGTTGTTCTCTTGGCGTCCATCGTTACGTTGTTCTCTTGGCGTCCATCATTACGTTGTTCTCTTGGCGTCCATCGTTACGTTGTTCTCTTGGCGTCCATCGTTACGTTGTTCTCTTGGCGTCCATCGTTACGTTGTTCTCTTGGCGTCCATCGTTACGTTGTTCTCTTGGCGTCCATCATTACGTTGTTCTCTTGGCGTCCATCATTACGTTGTTCTCTTGGCGTCCATCATTACGTTGTTCTCTTGGCGTCCATCATTACGTTGTTCTCTTGGCGTCCATCATTACGTTGTTCTCTTGGCGTCCATCATTACGTTGTTCTCTTGGCGTCCATCGTTACGTTGTTCTCTTGGCGTCCATCATTACGTTGTTCTCTTGGCGTCCATCGTTACGTTGTTCTCTTGGCGTCCATCGTTACGTTGTTCTCTTGGCGTCCATCTTTACGTTGTTCTCTTGGCGTCCATCGTTACGTTGTTCTCTTGGCGTCCATCGTTACTTTGTTCTCTTGGCGTCCATCGTTACGTTGTTCTCTTGGCGTCCATCATTACGTTGTTCTCTTGGCGTCCATCATTACGTTGTTCTCTTGGCGTCCATCATTACGTTGTTCTCTTGGCGTCCATCATTACGTTGTTCTCTTGGCGTCCATCATTACGTTGTTCTCTTGGCGTCCATCTTACGTTGTTCTCTGGCGTCCATCATTACGTTGTTCTCTTGGCGTCCATCATTACGTTGTTCTCGTTGGCGTCCATCAGTTACGTTGTTCTCTTGGCGTCCATCTTACGTTGTTCTCTTGGCGTCCATCGTTACGTTGTTCTCTGGCGTCCATCAGTTACGTTGTTCTCTTGGCGTCATCGTTACGTTGTTCTCTTGCGTCCATCGTTACGTTGTCTCTTTGGCGTCCATCGTTACGTTGTTCTCTGGCGTCCATCATTACGTTGTTCTCTTGGCGTCCATCATTATGCTTGGCGTCCATGTTACGTTGTTTCTGGCGTCCATCATTACGTTGTTCTCTTGGCGTCCATCATTAGTTGTCTCTTGGCGTCCATCATTACGTTGTTCTCTTGGCGTCCATCGTTACGTTGTTCTCTTGGCGTCGCATCATTACGTCGTTTTCTCTTTGGGGTCCATCGTTACGTTGTTCTCTTGGCGTCCATCGTTAAGTTGTTCTCTTGGCGTCCATCATTACGTTGTTCTCTTGGCGTCCATCATTACGTTGTTCTCTTCTGCGTTCTCATCGTTATCATTGTTTCTTGGCGTCCATCAGTTACGTTGTTCTCTGGCGTCCATACATTCGTTTGGTTCTCTTGGCGCCATCTACGTTTGTATCGTTACGTTGTTCTCTGGCGTCCATCATTACGTTGTTCTCGTTTTGGCGCTCCCGATCATTCCCTACGTTGTTCTCTGGCGTCCATCGATTACGTTGTTCTCTGGCGTCCATCAGTTACGTTGTTCTCTTGGCGTCCATCTTACGTTGTTCTCTTGGCGTCCATCTTACGTTGTTCTCTTGGCGTCCATCGTTACGTTGTTCTCTTGGCGTCACGTTACGTTGTTCTCTTGGCGTCCATCGTTACGTTGTTCTCTTGGCGTCCATCGTTACGTTGTTCTCTTGGCGTCCATCGTTACGTTGTTCTTCTTGGCGTCCACGTTACGTTGTTCTCTTGGCGTCCATCTTACGTTGTTCTCTTGGCGTCCATCGTTACGTTGTTCTCTTGGCGTCCATCGTTACGTTGTTCTCTTGGCGTCCATCGTTACGTTGTTCTCTTGGCGTCCATCGTTACGTTGTTCTCTTGGCGTCCATCGTTACGTTGTTCTCTTGGCGTCCATCGTTACGTTGTTCTCTTGGCGTCCATCGTTACGTTGTTCTCTTGGCGTCCATCGTTACGTTGTTCTCTTGCCGTCCATCGTTACGTTGTTCTCTTGGCGTCCATCGTTACGTTGTTCTCTTGGCGTCCATCGTTACGTTGTTCTCTTGGCGTCCATCGTTACGTTGTTCTCTTGGCGTCCATCGTTACGTTGTTCTCTTGGCGTCCATCGTTACGTTGTTCTCTTGGCGTCCATCGTTACGTTGTTCTCTTGGCGTCCATCGTTACGTTGTTCTCTTGGCGTCCATCGTTACGTTGTTCTCTTGGCGTCCATCGTTACGTTGTTCTCTTGGCGTCCATCGTTACGTTGTTCTCTTGGCGTCCATCGTTACGTTGTTCTCTTGGCGTCCATCGTTACGTTGTTCTCTTGGCGTCCATCGTTACGTTGTTCTCTTGGCGTCCATCGTTACGTTGTTCTCTTGGCGTCCATCGTTACGTTGTTCTCTTGGCGTCCATCGTTACGTTGTTCTCTTGGCGTCCAACGTTACGTTGTTCTCTTGGCGTCCATCGTTACGTTGTTCTCTTGGCGTCCATCGTTACGTTGTTCTCTTGGCGTCCATCGTTACGTTGTTCTCTTGGCGTCCATCGTTACGTTGTTCTCTTGGCGTCCATCGTTACGTTGTTCTCTTGGCGTCCATCGTTACGTTGTTCTCTTGGCGTCCATCGTTACGTTGTTCTCTTGGCGTCCATCGTTACGTTGTTCTCTTGGCGTCCATCGTTACGTTGTTCTCTTGGCGTCCATCGTTACGTTGTTCTCTTGGCGTCCATCGTTACGTTGTTCTCTTGGCGTCCATCGTTACGTTGTTCTCTTGGCGTCCATCGTTACGTTGTTCTCTTGGCGTCCATCGTTACGTTGTTCTCTTGGCGTCCATCATTACGTTGTTCTCTTTGCGTCCATCGTTACGTTGTTCTCTTGGCGTCCATCGTTACGTTGTTCTCTTGCGCCATCGTTACGTTGTTCTTTGGCGTCCATCGTTACGTTGTTCTCTTGGCGTCCATCGTTACGTTGTTCTCTTGGCGTCCATCGTTACGTTGTTCTCTTGCCGTCCATCGTTACGTTGTTCTCTTGGCGTCTGTAGATTGTTCTTTCTTCTGCGTTCTCACTAGATTGGATTTCGATTCTCTAATAAAGGCAGCCGTCTGCCTCAGATTATCAGCCATGTCATACAGTTTGTCTTCTGCGTTCTCACTAGATTGGGATTTCGATTCTCTAATAAGGCGCTGTCTGCCTCAGATTATCACCAGTCCATACAGTTTGTCTTCTGTTCTCACTAGATTGGATTTCGATTCTTAAGGCAGCCGTCTGCCTCAGTTATCAGCCATGCCATACAGTTTGTCTTCTGGTTCTCCTAGATTGGATTTCGATTCTCTAATAAAGGCAGCCGTCTGCCTCAGATTATCAGCCATGCCATACAGTTTGTCTTCTGCGTTCTCACTAGATTGGGATTTGGATTCTCTAATAAAGGCAGCCGTCTGCCTCAGATTATCAACCACGCATACAGTTTGTCTTCTGCGTTCTCACTAGATTGGGATTTCGGATTCTCTAATAAAGGCAGCCGTCTGCCTCAGATTATCAGCCATGCCATACAGTTTGTCTTCTGTGTTCTCACTAGATTGGAGTTTCAGATTCTCTAATAAAGGCAGCCGTCTGCCTCAGATTATCAGCCAGTCATACAGTTTGTCTTCTGCGTTCTCACTAGATTGGGATTTCGGATTCTCTAATAAAGGCAGCCGTCTGTCTCAGATTATCAGCCATGCCATACAGTTTGTCTTCTGCGTTCTCACTAGATTGGGATTTCGGATTCTCTAATAAAGGCGCCGTCTGCCTCAGATTATCAGCCACGTCGTACAGTTTGTCTTCTGCGTTCTCACTAGATTGGATTTCGGATTCTCTAATAAAGGCAGCCGTCTGCCTCAGATTATTAGCTACGTCATACAGTTTATCTTGGACGCTAGTGTAAGTGGGCCACCTCTTTCTTCTCAAGTCTGCATACTGGGGACAGTTCTGTAGGATTTAATTCCTATGATTTCTGCTTCCCCGTTTGTGCAGACCTCTTCAGCAGTAAGTTTTAGCCACCCTCGTGATGGTAGGTCTGACATTCTTACTGTGTGGCTAAATCTCCGAGGCAGATTGGCGACCTAGAATCCGTTATCCCATTCCTCATTGTGAGGGGTCGTTGCACATGTTATGCGCCTTACGGCCTGGTGCATCCGTTTTCTGCAAGCATTTGTTTCGGGTTAGCATTCCCTAGCGGAGACATCCATCCGATTTCAGCCAAACCTCCTTAGTCGCCTCTTACGACATGCGTGGCAGGTAACGATGGTTCTATTCTTTACACCCCAAATTTGGGCCCCGGTAACCACTCGGGTGTAGTATTGGTGATTGAAATCCTTCTATTCTGTATAGAAACCAGTAGATGAATATTTGCAGTTTATTAGTTACAGGTTTAGCCGTTCTCCATATTTCTCCCACAATATCAATTAGAAAGAGACATCCTATGTTTGCAGCGTTGATTGTGACCATAATAAAGTGAACTTCAAAACCCCAACATTGTGGTCAACATTGTGTTTCAAATATGACGATTCGTGAGATAGGCTAGACCATACATTCCAACTTCTGACCACGCCCACTTTGCACAACATATCTTTGAACCCCCTCCACATCATAACAGTTTGTAACGCCCCACTCCCACATATATACATGCTTTATTTTCTCTTTGACATAGAAAATTGATATATATTTCTGACATACATGGTCAATTTTTTTATAATTATATGCATGAAATAGAAAATTGATATATATTTCTGACATACATGGTCAATTTTTTTATAATTATATGCATGAAATAGAAAATTGCTAAAAATAGATCTTTAAGAAGGGCATAAGATGAATTTAAATGCGGTTTTTTCGTGATTTTGCGATTGAACAATCATAAAAAATTTTAATTCTGCATTTTAATTAATCTTATGCCCATCTAGCACGATCCATTGTATCATCAATTTTCTATTTCATACATATAATCTTTTGAAAATTGATCATGTATGACAGAAATATATATCAATTTTCTATGTCAAAGAGAAAATAGAGCGTGTACATATGTGTGTTGGGGGTAAAATGCTATAATTGGGGGAGGGTTACAAAGTGTATGTCGTGCAAAGGTGGGCCAAAAGTTTGGGAATCTATGGTCTACGGGATGAGGTAGCCAGCCCCAAATTCTACCCTACTTAGTTGCCTCTTACGACATGTCTTGTAGGGCGCAGTGTTACAATTCGTTGCTTCCCATGCGGACCACGGCAACACATGAGCAATATTATTGTTGCATACGTATTTATACAGACAGCTGCCCTGTTTCGGCTTTTATACAAATAGATGACCAGCGGTTCACGAATTATATTTCCCAATTTACTTCAGGAAGATTCTTGGAAAACCGAGACGTCATATTTTGCAAATAGTAACTTTATTGAAATGAAGCAGGAAGCAGAAGATGATTAGTTTAGTAAATACAATGAGGTCAAATGACCTGTATTCTACGTGTGGTCAGTCATATTACGTCACTAATTGGCGCATAAGACTTGCAACTGATTTAGTTTGATTGATTGATCGATTGTTCGAGTGATCGATAGATTGATTGATTGATTGATTGATTGATTGATTGATTGAACAGCCTTTTATATACCAGAGATCGGATCGGAAATGTTTTAGGATGCAGAGGGCCGGATACTCTCACGTTTAAAACGTTCTATAAATGAATTAATTTGCCTGTGCAAGCAAATTTAATGTAGAAAGCATATTACAGGGAGAAATTATAGGATAGGGAATGAGAGAGAGATATATATGAAGAAAGAGAGAGTGACGGATGGAGAGAGAGAGAAAACTTCACCTTACTGCCTGTAATACTTCTTTTTATAGCGGTGTCCCAGGACGCAGAGGCAGACCAAGAAGAAGATGGCTACAAGATATTAAAGAAACCATGAACATGACCATCGACAAAGTGGGTGAACTGGCAAGAGACAGAGTGAATTTCAGATGTGATGCAAAGAGAGCAACGTCCTATAAAGGATACGCACCTTGATGATGATGATGATGGCGGTGTTGGACGGGGGAGTGGCTGTAGAATTTAATGACTGCATGGCTTATGAAGTTGCTTCGAAACTGTTCGAGTTATGACTTTTTTTATGGCCCTGACAGAAAATATTAATTGAATTAAACACGGGTCTCCTGCATGGGACTTAGCTATCAAAGACACTAACCAGGTCTCTTTTCTTCTTCTTCTTCTTCTTCTCTTAACTTCCCTTGAAGTATGAGGCATCAATAAATTACCTTCAACCAGATCTGTCTTGAGGGAGTTATTTTAGTTCATTCTAGATCATTCCTGTCTTTTCTCTTTCTCTGTCTACAGGTCGCCCCTACCTCTCTTGCCTCCCTGATTCCATTTCAAAGTCACATGGGGGTGTTTGGTCTTCTGCATTCTTAACCCTTTCGCTGCTACATACTTTCTGAAGGCTGACCTAAAAATAGCTACTTTTTGTTTCTATGTCACAAACGTGAATGTACGCCTGTGGCGGTGACAGTAGCAATGTATAACGTGTTAACACGTCTTTAGCCCACAGAGGAGAGATGATAACAGACGTGTTAATGCGTCTTTAGGAGTAAATCGGAAAAACGTATATATACGCCTTTAGCAGCTAAAGGGTTAATATATGTCCCAACCACTTCCATCTCCGACGTTTTATTTCCTTGTTGATATTGTTGATTCATGTGTGCCTGGTAATCGTAGTATTTGGTATTCTCTGGTCCCAGCGAATTAGGAGACTTCTTCTGAGACATCTTCTCTCAAAGACTCTTATGCGACTGTCTGTCTTGGTACTTGTTTTCCCATATCTCTGATCCATATATAGCACGTCTCTTTTACCGGCAGGAAATGACTTCCACGTAGTTCACGAAGATTGTTTGGTTTTGTAAGGACAGTAAACGTTTGACGTGATACGTACACAACTGACCCGGTACTTCAGCGGTTCCCAAACTTTGCATTACCGCTTACCCTCTTTTAAATACATTTTGAGCCCGCGTGCCCAGCGTGTTCGTAGCGCGTTGGACTACGGATGACTAGTCCTCTGTAAGTGGGGTTCAACTCCGCGGACTGGCAGAAAAGCTACAGGTTCCCCAGATTTACGGTGTTCGTAGCACCGAGCCGAAGGGTTACGATGTCCATGACACCGAGCCGAAGAGTTTTCAGCTCAAGTGCTTCTGGATCGGGAAAAAAATTCATTTTGCTGCCGCGTACACCCCACCTCCACCCCCTTGTCACCCGTCGCCCAACGCGCTACGAACACGCTGGGCAGGCGGGCAGTGTACGTTAGTGAGCCCGATGCGGGCTTGAAATGTTCTTGTACAGTGTGGGCAAGATATACTTGCACTTGTAGGACGTTTTTGTTCATACCGTGCTGTTCTACCTTCCTCGCAGGTCCATGATATGCGAAGGATCACCATCACACCGTACTATTTCTAATATTAGAGTTACATCCCTTGCGGGTGAATCTAAGAAAGGAAATATGTCATTATCGTCTGACAATTATTGGAGAGACAGGCCAGGTTACTAAGTTACTGAATAAACTAGTAGTATTTTTCAACGACTTTTTCATATCTTTCTTAGAGAACTTGGTAAACTCCCCAGGCTCTCAAATTAGTGACTTGAAAGTGCCCTACAAGCAGATATTCTACATTTAATTGGGTAACATTCGAAGTACAAGTGGTCTATTTCTTCTTGCTTAGATGCAAATAGTAGATCATTTGAATTTGTGATATAAACGATAATGTGGATGAGGGTCGACTCAACCATTCGTTCTGTTAGTCGTGCTTTGAATTCGTCTTCTTTGGTCGTACACTGCTACCGGGTTGTTGCCCAGTGTCGTGGTTTCTTTGGTCTTGTTACATTTTTGCTACCGGGTTGTTGCCCAGTGTCGTGGTTTTCTGTTTTTGTCTTGCGCTGTTCTGGTGGCTTGTGTGATTGTTATCTTTGCTCTTTCACATGATTCTGCTACGCCATCTAACCATCTTTTCCGTGGTCTTCCTCTTGCCTTCTTGTCTATCAAAAGCGCATAATCTTACTCACTTTATGCTCGTGTCGTTGTGAAAGTTGTGCGTTCGAATCTAGACCGAGTATATGTGCAACTTTTTTCATGGGATTCCAAGGATTGCTGAAGCTACCAATTTCGTGTTTTGTGCAACACTCTCGGCAGATGGCATGCCATCTCTGCCGATAGGGATGGAGCCATATGGAGAAACTCGAGTCCACCGTTTAAGACTATCACATGAGGCTAATAATAGGATAAGCTAGACGAAGTAATAACCTTGTGAAATTTTGAATCCATCCTAAGAAGTTCATTCATATTTTGTATTATCTTTGATGGCTAACAGACTTTGATACAACCAAAAACGAAAGTCTTTCTCGTGATCTTTGATGGCTAACAGACTTTGATACAACTAAAAACGAAAGTCTTTCTTTTGATCTTTGATGGCTAACAGACTTTGATACAACTAAAAACGAAAGTCTTTCTTTGATCTTTGTTGGCTAACAGACTTTGATACAACTAAAAACGAAAGTCTTTCTCTTGATCTTTGTTGGCTAACAGACTTTGATACAACTAAAAACGTAAGTCTTTCTTTTGATCTTTGTTGGCTAACAGACTTTGATACAACCAAAAACGAAAGTCTTTCTCGTGATCTTTGATGGCTAACAGACTTTGATACAACTAAAAACGAAAGTCTTTCTTTGATCTTTGTTGGCTAACAGACTTTGATACAACTAAAAACGAAAGTCTTTCTTTTGATCTTTGATGGCTAACAGACTTTGATACAACTGAAAACGAAAGTCTTTCTTTTGATCTTTGATGACTAACAGACTTTGATACAACTAAAAACGAAAGTCTTTCTTTTGATCTTTGTTGGCTAACAGACTTTGATACAACCAAAAAGGAAAGTCTTTCTTTTGATCTTTGTTGGCTAACAGACTTTGATACAACTAAAAACGAAAGTCTTTCTTTTGATCTTTGTTGGCTAACAGACTTTGATACAACTAAAAACGAAAGTCTTTCTTTGATCTTTGTTGGCTAACAGACTTTAGACAACAAAAACGAAAGTCTTTCTTTGATCTTTGTTGGCTAACAGACTTTGATACAACCAAAAACGAAAGTCTTTCTTTTGATCTTTGATGACTAACAGACTTTGATACAACTAAAAACGAAAGTCTTTCTCTTTGATCTTTTTGCTTGTTCTAACAGACTTTGATACAACTAAAAACGAAAGTCTTTCTTTTGATCTTTGTTGGCTAACAGACTTTGATACAACTAAAAACGAAAGTCTTTCTTTTGATCTTTGTTGGCTAACAGACTTTGATACAACTAAAAACGAAAGTCTTTCTTTGATCTTTGTTGGCTAACAGACTTTGACAACAAAAGAAAGTCTTTCTTGATCTTTGTGTAACAGACTTTGATACAACAAAAAGGAAAGTCTTTCTTTGATCTTTGTTGGCTAACAGACTTTGATACAACTAAAAACGAAAGTCTTTCTTTGATCTTGTTGCTAACAGACTTTGATACAACAAAAGGAAAGTCTTTCTTTGATCTTTGTTGGGTAACAGACTTTGATACAATCCAAAAGAAAGTCTTTCTTGATCTTTGTTGGCTAACAGACTTTGATACAACAACGAAGTTTTCTTAAATTGATAGGATGTTATGAGTTAAAATATTAAGACAGTGTTGTATAACTTTTATATTGTCAACTGTCTAATAACTGCAGGGGGGTTGTGAGTCAAAAAGTGCCAATGTTCAGTGTGTCTATGTATACTTTTCTATGTTCAGCTGGTCTTTTCAGTTTATATATGTCCATGTGTCTACGTACATTGTGTCTATGCCCGTGTCTCTATTCATGTCATGTTTAGCATGTATATCCAGAGTGTCTATACCTAGAGTGTTTATGCCGAGTGTGTCTATGTTCAATGTGTATATGTCAAATGCATATATGTGTATTATGTCTGTGTCTGGTGCGTGTATTTTCACAGTGTTTTGTGACCAATGGAGCATAGGCGTCGTGTGGCAATTGCAACAATAATAATAATAATAATAAAGTAGTATTATTAGATTAACAACTTGACAGGAAGTCTCTACGCAAAATATGTTGTCGTTTTATACTATCCAGGTACTTGATAAATTATTGAAACATTTTATTTTCCATGGGATGTGAGAATATGTTCTAAAGTTCAACTTTCTCCAGCGCTTGTTCAAAATCACGGATTAGGTCACCAGCGTCTTCCAGTCCAATGCTGAAAAAGAGATTGACATTTTATTATGTGACAAAACAAAAGTTATGTGACAAGCAAGAAATGGATGGTAAATATAATTTGAAAGAAATATAAGGATATGGACAAGCAAGAAATGGATGGATAAATAGTAAATGAAAGAATTATATGACAAGCAAGAAATGAATGGATAAATAGTAAATGAAAGAATTATATGACAAGCAAGAAATGGATGGATAAATAGTAAATGAAAGAATTATATGACAAGCAAGAAATGAATGGATAAATAGTAAATGAAAGAATTATATGACAAGCAAGAAATGAATGGATAATTAGTAAAGGAAAGAATTATATGACAAGCAAGAAATGAATGGATAATTAGTAAAGGAAAGAATTATATGACAAGCAAGAAATGAATGGATAATTAGTAAAGGAAAGAATTATATGACAAGCAAGAAATGAATGGATAAGTAATGAGAAATGAAAGCAGAAATGAAAGGATAGTAATGGGACAAAAAAGAAATGAAGGATAAGTAAATGAAAGAGACATGGGACAAACAAGAAATGAAAGGATAAGTAAATGAAAGAGACATGGGACAAACAAGTAATGGATGGATTGAAAGAGTGATACGCAATGGATTGTTTACAGAATAAGTAATTAAATTCAAAGAAAAAAAATAAAAGTACTACAAAATATTTCACAGTTTTCTAAATTACATGGGGAACACTCGCCGGTGCAACAGAGTCCGTGCACTGTCGCTGATATCTTTCTCTGTAAGAAAAATATCGAAGCACACATGGCTACTCGCCGAAGTGCAATGATGATAGTCCTATTAATTATTATATAAATAAACCCCGAACACTAATGAAATAAATATTAGTTTGGTTGTTTGGTTTTTTATTCTTACCTTATCCTGAGCATGCCGGGAGTTACACGTGACTGTGCAATTTCTTCTTCGCTAAGAAGGTACCGACCATGTGTCATGCTGTATGGATGCTCCAAGATGCTGTCTACGCCACCCAATGACACAGCCAAACGGAGGATTCTTACACCCTGTGAATGAATACAACAGTAACCAGGCTAATAGAAAAGAATACAACAGTAACCCAGATAATATAAAATAATACAACAGTAACCCAGGCTAACATAAAATAATACAACAGTAACCCAGGCTAACATAAAATAATACAACAGTAACCAGGCTAATATAAAATAATACAACAGTAACCAGGCTAATATAAAATAATACAACAGTAACCCAGGCTAACATAAAATAATACAACAGTAACCAGGCTAATATAAAATAATACAACAGTAACCAGGCTAATAGAAATGAATACAACAGTAACCAGGCTAAAATAAAATAATACAACAGTAACCCAGGCTAACATAAAATAATACAACAGTAACCAGGCTAATATAAAATAATACAACAGTAACCAGGCTAATAGAAAATAATACAACAGTAACCAGGCTAACATAAAATAATACAACAGTAACCAGGCTAATATAAAATAATACAACAGTAACCAGGCTAATATAAAATAATACAACAGTAACCAGGCTAAATAGAAATAATACAACAGTAACCCAGGCTAATAAAATAATACAACAGTAACCAGGCTAATAGAAAATAATGCAACAGTAACCCAGGCTAACATAAAATAATACAACAGTAACCAGGCTAAAATAAAATAATACAACAGTAACCAGGCTAATATAAAATAATACAACAGTAACCAGGCTAATATAAAATAATACAACAGTAACCAGGCTAAAATAAAATAATACAACAGTAACCAGGCTAACATAAAATAATACAACAGTAACCAGGCTAATATAAAATAATACAACAGTAACCAGGCTAATAGAAAATAATACAACAGTAACCAGGCTAAAATAAAATAATACAACAGTAACCAGGCTAACATAAATAATACAACAGTAACCAGGCTAATAGAAAAAAATGCAACAGTAACCAGGCTAACATAAAATAATACAACAGTAACCAGGCTAATATAAAATAATACAACAGTAACCAGGCTAATATAAAATAATACAACAGTAACCAGGCTAACATAAAATAATACAACAGTAACCAGGCTAAATAAATAATACAACAGTAACCAGGCTAACATAAAATAATCAACAGTAACCAGGCTAATAGAAAATAATCAACAGTAACCAGGCTAAATAAAATAATACAACAGTAACCAGGCTAATAGAAAATAATACAACAGTAACCAGGCTAATATAAAATAATACAACAGTAACCAGGCTAATAGAAAATAATACAACAGTAACCAGGCTAAAATAAAATAATACAACAGTAACCAGGCTAATATAAAATAATACAACAGTAACCAGGCTAATAGAAATGAATACAACAGTAACCAGCTAATATAAATAATACAACAGTAACCAGGCTAAATAAAATAATACAACAGTAACCAGGCTAAACATAAAATAATACAACAGTAACCAGGCTAACATAAAATAATACAACAGTAACCAGGCTAATAGAAAATAATACAACAGTAACCAGGCTAATATAAAATAATACAACAGTAACCAGGCTAATAGAAAATAATACAACAGTAACCAGGCTAATAGAAAATAATACAACAGTAACCAGGCTAATATAAAATAATACAACAGTAACCAGGCTAACATAAAATAATACAATAGTCACCCAGGCTAATAGAAAATAATACAACAGTAACCAGGCTAATAGAAAATAATACAACAGTAACCCAGGCTAATAGAAAATAATACAACAGTAACCCAGGCTAATATAAAATAATACAACAGTAACCCAGGCTAACATAAAATAATACAACAGTAACCAGGCTAACATAAAATAATACAACAGTAACCCAGGCTAACATAAAATAATACAACAGTAACCCAGGCTAACATAAAATAATACAACAGTAACCAGGCTAATAGAAAATAATACAACAGTAACCAGGCTAATAGAAATGAATACAACAGTAACCCAGGCTAACATAAAATAATACAACAGTAACCAGGCTAATAGAAATGAATACAACAGTAACCCAGGCTAATAGAAATGAATACAACAGTAACCCAGGCTAACATAAAATAATACAACAGTAACCAGGCTAATAGAAATGAATACAACAGTAACCAGACTAATAGAAATGAATACAACAGTAACCAGGCTAATAGAAATGAATACAACAGTAACCAGGCTAACATAAAATAATACAACAGTAACCAGGCTAATAGAAAAGAATACAACAGTAACCCAGGCTAATAGAAATGAATACAACAGTAACCAGACTAATAGAAATGAATACAACAGTAACCAGGCTAACATAAAATAATACAACAGTAACCAGGCTAATAGAAATGAATACAACAGTAACCAGGCTAACATAAAATAATACAACAGTAACCAGGCTAATAGAAATGAATACAACAGTAACCCAGGCTAACATAAAATAATACAACAGTAACCAGGCTAATAGAAATGAATACAACAGTAACCAGACTAATAGAAATGAATACAACATAAAACATGGCAACTGACGATAAACAAAGTCGCAAGGAAATATCAGAATAGCAGGTCACACGTTACGGCCTATAATATATTTCGGTGGAAACGATATCTGCAACCTTGTGTTTTGTTCGGAAAGCAAAGAGTTAGTAGCAGTAGTAGTGGTAGCAGTAATGGTAGAGTAGTGGTAGTAGTAGTAGTTGCTGTTGTTGTTGTAATAGTAGTGGTATTGGTTGCAGTTTTAGTTGCAGTATTAGTTGCAGTATTAGTTGCAGTAGTCATCTTAGACATAGTCATAGACATAGACCTAGGCATAGACCTAGACATAGACCTAGACATACCTGAAGATACATAGACTAGACATACCTGAAGAGAGTACATAGACCTAGACATACCTGAAGAAGAGAGTACATAGACCTAGACATACCTGAAGAAGAGAGAAGGAGACTGATATTAAAAGGATAGGTAAAACATGAAAAGAAAAAAACATGGAAAGAATTGGAAGGGATGGCAAGAGAGAGGAAGAGCTGGAAGAAGCTTGTTGGAGACCTATGCTCCGTTGGGAGTTGAAAAGTGAAGAAGAAGAATGGTTTCATATTTGACTGGGTAATAGGGAGGCCTTCAGATCTTACTCATGCAATCTGATCTTCTTCTTCTCCTTCTTTGCGTTCGTTCTTTACAATCAATTTTAATCACTCTTTGTGATATGTTTGATCTTTGCCAAGAATGTGTATACGTTGCACATTGGTTTGGTAGGCACCTAAACACATAGACTTCTACACGTTTAGGACACATTCATCCGATTTCAGCCAAACCTCCTTAGTCGACTCTTACGACATGCGTGGCAGGTAACAGTGGTTCTATTCTTTACACCACAAATTTGGGCCCCGGTAACCACTCGAGCGATGCAATCTGATAACGTTTGTATGTTTGAGGTTGGTCATATTAACCAAGTTAACCACACTTTGTATAATCTGTAAGAAAGACGACTAGACTATGAATGCATTGCTCCCTCGCTAGATCGGGACATTGTATACTTTTTTAAATATTAGATTTTGAATGTTGTTGATTAGAATACGCATAGCCGTTAAATTTAAATATTCAAAATTGTATAACTAGTCACGACAAAGATGAAGTCTCTACGCAGAATGCTGGGAGTAACAAAGAGGAAGAGACCGGTTTAGAAATGAAGACATCAGGAAAAAAGTGGGTTACTACATCAGTACTAAACTTCCATCAAGAAAACAAATTCAATGGTTCGGTCACATAATCTTGAGTACGTCTCAAAGAAATGTCTCAACAGACAGTACGTCTCAAAGAGAAATGTCCAACAGACAGTACGTCTCAAATAGAAATGTCTCTAACAGACAGTACGTCTCAAAGAGAAATGTCTCCAACAGACAGTACAGAGATGAAGTCTCACGCAGAAGCTGGAGCAAAGAGGAAGAGACCGTCTCAGAAATGAAGTACATCTAGGAAAAAAGTGGGTTACTACATCAGTACTAAACTTCCATCAGAAAAAAATAATGGTTCGTCACATAATCTTGAGTACGTCTCAAAGAGAAATGTCTCCAACAGACAGTACGTCTCAAAGAGAAATGTTACTCTGATACAATGGGTACAAAGCAAAAGGCCGACTAGGCAAAAGGTGGACCTCAGATATAACAGAGACGACGAAAGACACTGTTTATGAAATGCACACAAAAGCCCGTTCTAGAAATATCTTCTTATCCTGACTGAGGCAAAACTGGATTAAAGAATATAATTAAAGTTAAAATAAGAACAAAATAAGAACAAAATAAGAACAAAATATTGATTTCTAGAACAACCTCTGCCACTGTTCGTCCTCCATATTCTCCGCCTTTGATCTCAGCCATGATCATGCCACTGAAAGCTGTCATCTGTCTCTTGGCAATGTCATGCTGTGGATGGGATTTGAGACCAGGATAGCTGACTCTTTGAACCTGTGAATGTAGAAATGTGACGCAATTAAAACTTGTATACTTGAAACTTTTAGAAATTGCCAATTTATTATATAAACAAATGCTAATATATCCTATATTAATGGCTCGAAACATGGACAATGAACAAGCAGTTAGAAGACAGAATTGATGCATTTGAGATGTGGATATATAGAAGAATAGGCAGAGTTTCATGGACAGAAAAACAGACAGAATTGATGCATTTGTGATGTGGATATATAGAAAATAGGCAGAGTTTCATGGACAGAAAAACAGACAAATAAACAAGTTTTAGGAAAACTAGGCATGAAGAAACAACTATTAAGAGAAATCAAATTCAAACAAGTAAAGTATTTTGGGCACATAAAAAGACATGACACCATGATAAAACATTTACTAGAGGGGAAAGTTGAATGGCGAAGAGCAAGAGGAAGAGCAAGAGAAGGCGAGAGATAAGTGGGAAGGATATTTAAAGAAATGTGCAGGTTACAGTCTGGCAGAGTGCAACACCAAGGAGAAAGACAGAGGATGCTGGAGATTCATTGCAGCCAACCTTCGATGTGGAGACAGCACCTGATGATGATGATGATGATATAAACTAAACAACATTCTATATATTTATAGCATCTTCGTGTCTGTTTCACACATAAGGCTTCCCTCCACAAGAGATGTATATTGCTACACCGAGTTCAGCTTGCTCAAAGCTTGTCTCCAAACTGCTTGAATCGTATAGTACAGTTGTACCATCAATTTTAGTACAACCAGTGGCGACGCGTGATCCTTTTTGTTGATGGTGCCAGACACACATTTTCAGAAAAATCAAGGTTTTTGGGTTAGGGTATATTTTAGTTTATTAAATAATAACTACACGTTACACATTATTTTTGGGGGCCGGCCCCACTAGCCCTTAATGACGAGCCGCCCTGAGTACAACCAACAAACATGTTATCAACTTGGTTACTTATTTATCTCCTCTCCTCGTGAAGCATGGGGCGTTTACAGCTGTTATCGACTTGTCCCTGTGATGATGATGATGATGGTGGTAGGGGTGCTAGTTATGATGATGATGATAATGATGATGATGATGTGGGAAGGGATGAAGGGATGGTGATGTGGAAGATAGGTGGTGATGAAAGGGATGGTGATGGTGATGAAGATAATGATGGTGGTGATGATGAAGATGATGATGATAATGATGGTGGTGGTGATGGTGACGGCGGTGAAGACGATAATGATACCTTTGGATGCTGCTCAAGAAATGTTGCAACTTTTAAAGCTGATTCACTGATACGTTGCATTCTAATGGGAAGAGTCTTCAAGCCACGAAGTAGCAAGCTTGAATCATGAGGAGACTGTGGATATCAAATATGAGAGCAAAACAATTGAAGAGACATATTTTTCGTTGTTTGAAATTCGTTATAGTTTTTCTTGTCTACTCAACGGTTCTCATAGTATATATTTTTAGTTTCAACCATTGTTATAATATTGCTATTGATTACAATGAGGTCTCTGTTGCGAATTCATTAAAACGTTTGTCTATTGTTCTGAAGGCTGTGAGTTCGAATCTGGACCGAGTCACATGTGCAGTTTTTTTTCTCATGAGATTCCTAGGATTGTTGATGAAGCTACGGAGTTCTGCTTTTTGCAACACTCTCGGAAGATGGTGTGCCATTTCTGTCTACAGGGACGGAACCAAATGAGGTGACCAGGTGCAATAAAGTAAATTCTTCGTCATTAGACTCTTGTAGATACCTGCATGTGCAGGGCATTATATTCAGGTCAAATTTCGAAGTTTGACTCAACAACTGAAGACAGATACGACAATCTAGGGGGTCTCTGTGGCTGAGTGGTTAAGCCCTTTGCCTTGCGAGTCGAAGGGCGTAGGTTCGAATCCGGACCGCGGCCTTCTGTTCACGAGTGCAGTTTTTCCAGAGACCCTAGGATTGTTGCCGGAGCTACGGAGTTCGTGCTTGTGCAATACTCTCGGCAGGTGGCGTGCCATTTCTGCGGAGAGGACCGAGCCATATGGGGTAAAACCCGGTGCAATGAAGTCAATCCTTCGGCTTTAAAAACCCTTTAAAAACGACAATCTAACCCAGCCATTATTGAATCTCCAGAAGCGTGGACTGAGAGTCGGACATTGCCCTAGTTACAAGGAATCTCTTAGAAGTCTATCCGTGTACAGCCTTAGACTTTAACATCTTAGGTTATACTGAAAATAATTGTTCTATATGCTCTACCTCGCTAGATAATCACCCTTGCTCTTGAGCTGGCTAAAGATTCCGAGCAATATGTAACAATTTTGATAACACTCCCTAGTATAACCAAAAGCAAGTTCGTTCGTAGATAGAAAGTGCGTACCTCCGCTTTAAAAATGTGTTATGTCAGTATAAATTAAAGAAAAATATTACTACGATGCAGAAAACTCAGTGTTCAAGATAATTGCCTGACAAATCAAATTGCCGTCCAATCACGTTCTATAGCTTTCGTCACATTTGTTCATCGCCTTCCGCTACATTACACATACAAAACTATTACGTCATTGACCATTTCCATACATATGCCAGATTAGCATCTAGTGCTTTTAATTAAACTGTATAGATTGAAACTCCCAACGTCCAAGTCTGAAAATATATTGTTCTGGCGAAATTAAACTGAACAACCAATAAAATACATCCATATCTAAAAGAACGCTGGAGATGTATCAAACATTGATACACAAAAACTTACTCTGTACGAAAACTGCACTGAGACGGACTCCGGAGGGTAAACGAAAAACGTGGAAGACCTAAAACAAGCTGGAGGAGAACAGTAGAACAAGAATTGAAAGAAATGAATCCTAGCGAGAACACAATAATGAGGAAGACCAATAATGGAGAGGAATTGTGTGTATTTGTTGCTATCATAAACGTAAGGGGCGTCACAGGCTAGAGAGGGGAAAGCAAACCATATGTGCATAAAACAATATCATCATCCACGAAATAGTAAGCCTTTTTTTGTATATGTTTGAAGACAGTCGTAACATTACCTCCCCCCTCCCCTCCCCCACTCCCTTTCCCTGTTTCCAAGCATAAATTCCTTCTCTATGTCTCAAGACATATCTGGCACATCATGCCATCAAGAACAAACATTAAAGAACAACATTGAAGCTTTTGAAACAAGGTGCTACATAAATGTTCTTAAAACATCTTGGACAGAGAATAGAAAAAACAAAGACATCCTTCAAGACCTGAATATCGTAACGCATTGACCCATAAATAACATTATGTCCTGGAAGATGAAATATGTTAGTCAAGTTAAACGTCACAGTGGTTTGGAAAGTTAAACGTCACAGTGGTTTGGAAAGTTAAACGTCACAGTGGTTTGGAAAGTTAAACGTTACAGTGGTTTGGAAAGTTAAACGTCACAGTGGTTTGGAAAGTTAAACGTCACAGTGGTTAAATTAACGTCACGTCCTCTCCCGAACTACCTCCAGTGGGTTTTGAAAATTTAAAGTTCCTTCTTGAGTTAAACATATCACAGTGGTTTGGAAAATTAAAGACACAGTGAGTTTGGAAACAAGTTAATCACAGTGTTTTAAAACATCTTGACAGGAATAGAAAAAACGACATGGTTTGAAGACCTAAACGTCACATTGGCAAAATTAAAAATCAGTGGTTGGAAGTAAATATGGGTTTGAAAGTTAAGCGTCACAGTGGTTTGGAAAGTTAAACGTCACAGTGGTTTGGAAAATTAAACGTCACAGTGGTTTGAAAAGTTAAACGTCACAGTGGTTTGGAAAGAACGATAATAGAAGGTATGGTTCCTGTAGTAGGAGGCATGTGACGATCAAGAGGAAGGTGACAGCAGGACATCAGAGAAACATTGAACATGACGCTGGAAGAGGCGGCAGAACTTGATGAGACAGAAGTTTTTCAATACGTCTGGGGATGAAAAAACGTTCCGCAAGGGACATGCTACTACTTGATGTTATCAAGCATATATTTCTTGTATATGTTTGAGGACATGCCAATATTTACCAAAATTATGTTTATATGTTTGAAGACAGTGATATGACTCTTACCAGCATGTTGCCAAGCATTCCTTGTATATTTTTGAGAATACGCCACTGCACATTAGTTCTTGCTGTCACGCATCCTCCAATTAAATCTGAGTGGCCTCCCATATACTTTGTACTATAGAGAAGTCATGAATTAAATTATTTGTCATATACTTCTGTATATGAATGGAGTGAGTGAGTGAGGGAGCGAGTGAGGGAGCGAGTGAGTGAGCGGGTGAGTGAGTGGGTGAGTGAGTGAGGAGCGAGTGAGGAGGGAGCAGTGGCCTATGGATGAATGAATAAAGAAGGTTCAGTATATAGTGAGCATGTAAATGCGTGAATGAGTTAGTGAGTGAGTGGGTGAGGGCAGGCAGTGAGTGAGTGAGTGAGTGTGTGTGTGTGTGTGTGGTGTGTGTGTGTGTGTGTGTGGTGAGTGAGTGAGTGAGTGAGTGGTGAGTGAGTGAGTGAGCGAGCGAGTGAACGAGCGAGTGAGCTAGCGAGTGAGTGAATGAGCGAGAGAAAATAATGAAAAGGACAAAACGAATGAATAGAATAGATACAATGAGATAACAGAAACAATATGATCATGGTTCAATGAAAGACTGTCGCTGGGGCTCACCAACTGTGTACAGAAAAATCCACACCATAGGGTATTAGATGTTGCAACGCAGGGCTTCCAAATGTTGCATCTACACCTAAGAGAATGTCTTTGGCTCTGCACAGAGTACCAAACGCTTGAACGTCTACAACAACATTTTCTGGATTGCAAGGAGTTTCAATCCAGATCATCTGTTCAAGATTAGAGAGAAAGAAAAATTGATATTTCATTTGTTATTCTGCCCTTATCATTGCAGCTTGATTTCTTGCGCATTAGATAAATGTCGCTATTTAAGAAGTGGGAGGATATCATTGTAGGTGTTTTACATGCACCTCAGCACTAACGCACCTACATGACCTTCATGCACCTACACGCAGCCTACATGCACCCTACATGCACCCTACGCACCTACACACCCTCATGCCCTTCATGCACCCTACAGCAGCTTCGTGCACCCTACATGCACCCTACACGCACCCTACATGCACCCTTCATGCACGCTACAAGATCCCTACATGCACCCTTCATGCACGCTACAAGATCCCTACATGCACCCTTCATGCACGCTACACGCACCCTACACGCACCCTATGCGATGTATCTACTCAAGTAATGTTAGAATACCATTGTAATGTGCCTCTTCGTAAATTATTTTCTCAAGTCGTACATGTTTTCTATTAGTAGTCACTATAGTTATTGTGTATATATTTTTGTTTTAAAAATACACAACACGTCTGTAGCTTAGTAGTATTAGAAATGTATTAAACTATACACAACACGTCTGTAGCTTAGTAGTATTAGAAATGTATTAAACTATACACAACACGTCTGTAGCTTAGCAGTATTAGAAATGTATTAAACTATACACAACACGTCTGTAGCTTAGTAGTAGTGAGCTCGATCACAACCCAAGAGTACCTTCCTCAAACTCCACAGAGGGCAGTTTGGAAGCAAATATTTTCCCAGTGAATTTTCACGAAAGTTAACAGTAGACTTCACAGTTCAGAAAGCAATGACACACTAATTAACGTATAAGTGGTACCTAGAAAATCAACGATTCGCTTAATGGTGTTGGTGGCGAAGTCATGTAAAGGATATGCGACGAGTTGCAGTACATAATATAGTTTTCTCTGATATTCTTACGCCTATATGTGTGCTCAATGGCACTATTTACATGTCCTCTAGCAACCAGCTCTCTAAAAGTTAACATAAGTCAACAAGCAAGTGTCTTTGCCCAGGTCGATGATGGAATTGGTTGTCCACTCTTGCCGCTAAGCGTAGGGTGATAGCTTTAATTTGCGTTCTAGGTCAGATGCGTCGCCCTTGTTCTGTTATATCCGTATTTATTTAGTGTGGTCTTCATATGTACGGTTCCAACTTCACTGCAACGAGTCACCCCATAATTGTTCCGTTCCTGTGCGAACGAACATTTAGTGTGGTCTTCATATGTACGGTTCCAACTTCACTGCAACGAGTCACCCCATAATTGTTCCGTTCCTGTGCCAACGAACATTTAGTGTGGTCTTCATATGTACAGTTCAACTTCACTGCAACGAGTCACCCCATAATTGTTCCGTTCCTGTGCGAACGAAAATTTAGAGTGGTCTTGATATTGTCTATCCATATTTTTCTTGATCTTCCCTTGGCTCTAGTACCTGATCTCTTTTATTGTATGCTGTTATTGGTTGTTGTTAGTGGAGAATCATATTATATTAACCAACATTTTCTCACTGTTTCTTAAGAATACAATATAAGTTATTTTGCACTGCATATTCTTCTTCTTCTATATTTATTAATATGATCTTATCAACTTGGCAGTTTACACAATACCATCTGTATAAATAATAATTTAAAAAACAAGCGCCAACAAACTGGAAATTTCACCAGAAATACCTCTAGCACCTTCAAATTGTTATACATATATATATCCTCTCTACAGTTATACATTACATAGAGCCTACAAGTAATTTCTCCATACCGCTCTGTCCTGGGCAATTCGCTCAATCTCCTCCATGGAACTGAGACCGATATTTCTTGACTCTCTCAGCAAAGTTCGTCTCAGGGTTTCCCTAGAGCGTCCTCTCTTTCTTAAACCCTTTGCCTCCCACTTCAATGCCTGTTTTGTGGTATTCTTTAATCATTCTTCTCAGTGTGTCCAACATATCTCCATCTTCTCCTTCTTTATAAAAGTTGTTACTATTAGTTGACTAGAAATTTCTCTGATTTCATTACTTCTGAATTCGTCCCATTTCATGTTCATTATTTTTCGCAGACATCTATTTTCAAATGTATTCAACTTGAATGCTTACATCTGTTATACTTATTATACTACCTTTGTGTTTGGCTTGATATGTTTTTGTACTTCATCGACAGTTATTTCAGTGACAGCAGTTATCTCTATATGGAAATCATCTCTCATGTGCTTCAAAGCTTTGATTGTACCAGGATAACAGGGAATTTGATAAATCTGGAAACAGAGACATAACGGTTAAAGTAGGAGCAGTCTTAGAGGTTAACATGACTCAACATTGGTTATTGGTTATTGGTTACTAAACTGAAGGCATTGCACTCCGGGCAGACCCATAGGTGCTCAGTTCCCCAACAGATATCGAGAGTATGCACACTGATGGTTTCAATGGCTTGCTGATTAAACACATCTCTCACTCTGCCTCTCGTGCATCCAATTGTACTTGCACAAAGGGTAACTCCAAACTGCTTAAATCGCTTGATCGATTCAACATCTATTTTAGTGTCCTCATCCAACAGACCAAAGAGACCGAAGAACATCCCTCTTATCCATCTTCAACTCCCCAACAATCGATGCTGTTGATGCAAGCTTGCCGCTCTCTCATTACCGTAAACACCCGCACGCACAGAACAGTATATCCACGTAAACCGCTGAGTTAAATATCAACATAATATTCGTATATATTTTAAATATGCAAATTTACGTTTTATTCTCAGAAGTCTCAACTAAGAGAAACACATTTCCATAAATTGTGTCTATTCAGTGGATTTGTCTTCTTATTCAAACGTGCCATATCGACCACTTGTTAAACCATTCTTTGTGATTTGTATGGGAACAGTCTAAAAGCGATTGTACGTTGTGCCAGTTAGGATCTACAAAATAGACCAGCACATCCGATTTCTGCGACGATTTTTATTTACTAGGATTAGCCTGTGTCACTGCGAAAAGGCGGACATGACGGTAGAGCACCTACTGCAAGACTGACCACTGCTAGCAGGCCTGAGAAACGAAACATGGCCGGAATATACCGAGCTAAATGAGAAGCTGTACGGAGGGACGGAGTCCTTAAAAACAACAGCAGAATTGATGAGAAATATGGTACATTAATCTAAGCGTGATCGCGAGAGAGAGGATTTTCTAGGATAGCTTGACTAGGTCCTACCTGAGTCGCCTCGACAGTCTTGTAGGCCGCAGTGTTACTATTCTTTGCTCCTTGGTGGTCCTGCAAAACACTGGAGAGAGGCTTCACTGAGAAAAGGCTTCACTGGAGAGAGGCTTCACTGGAGAGGCTTCACTGGAGAGAGGCTTCACTGGAGAGAGGCTTCACTGGAGAGGCTTCACTGGAAGAGGCTTCACTGGAGAGAGGCTTCACTGGAGAGAGGCTTCACTGGAGAGAGGCTTCACTGGAGAGAGGCTTCACTGGAGAGAGGCTTCACTGGAGAGAGGCTTCTAAGAAAGATATTTATGTATACACTGGAAGAGGCTAGGAAGACTCAAGAAAGATATTTATGTATACACTGGAGAGAGGCTTCAGGAGAAGACTTCTAAGAAAGATATTTATGTATACACTGGAGAGGGCTTAGGAAGACTTCTAAGAAAGATATTTATGTATACACTGGAGAGAGGCTTCAGGAGAAGACTTCTAAGAAAGATATTTATGTATACACTGGAGAGAGGCTTCAGGAGAAGACTTCTAAGAAAGATATTTATGTACACACTGGAGAGAGGCTTCAGGAGAAGACTTCTAAGAAAGATATTTATGTATACACTGGAGAGAGGCTTCAGAGAAGACTTCAAGAAAGATATTTATGTACACACTGGAGAGAGGCTTCAGGAGAAGACTTCTAAGAAAGATAGTTATGTATACACTGGAGAGAGCTTCAGAGAAGACTTCTAAGAAAGATATTTATGTATACACTGGAGAAGGCTTCAGGGAAGACTTCTAAGAAAGATATTTATGTACACACTGGAGAGAGGCTTCAGGAGAAGACTTCTAAGAAAGATATTTATGTATACACTGGAGAGAGGCTTCAGGAGAAGACTTCTAAGAAAGATATTTATGTATACACTGGAGAGAGGCTTCAGGAGAAGACTTCTAAGAAAGATATTTATGTACACACTGGAGAGAGGCTTCAGGAGAAGACTTCTAAGAAAGATATTTATGTACACACTGGAGAGAGGCTTCAGGAGAAGACTTCTAAGAAAGATATTTATGTATACACTGGAGAGAGGCTTCAGGAGAAGACTTCTAAGAAAGATATTTATGTATACACTGGAGAGAGGCTTCAGGAGAAGACTTCTAAGAAAGATATTTATGTATACACTGGAGAGAGGCTTCAGGAGAGACTCTAAGAAAGATATTTATGTATACACTGGAGAGAGGCTTCAGGAGAAGACTTCTAAGAAAGATATTTATGTATACACTGGAGAGAGGCTTCAGGAGAAGACTTCTAAGAAAGATATTTATGTATACACTGGAGAGAGGCTTAGGGAGAAGACTCAAGAAAGATATTTATGTATACACTGGAGAGAGGCTTCAGGAGAAGACTTCTAAGAAAGATATTTATGTAAACACTGGAGAGAGGCTTCAGGAGAAGACTTCAAGAAGATATTTATGTATACACTGGAGAGAGGCTTCAGGAGAAGACTTCTAAGAAAGATATTTATGTATACACTGGAGAGGGCTGAGAAGACTTCTAAGAAAAATATTTATGTATACACTGGAGAGAGGCTTCAGAGAAGACTTCTAAGAAAGATATTTATGTATACACTGGAGAGGCTTCAGGGAAGACTTCTAAGAAAGATATTTATGTATACACTGGAGAGAGGCTTCAGGAGAAGACTTCTAAGAAAGATATTTATGTATACACTGGAGAGAGCTTAGGAGAAGACTTCTAAGAAAGATATTTATGTATACACTGGAGAGAGGCTTCAGAAGACTCTAAAAAGATATTTATGTATACACTGGAGAGAGGCTTCGGAGAAGACTTCAAGAAGATATTTATGTATACACTGGAGAGGCTTCAGGAAGACTTAAGAAAGATATTTATGTATACACTGAGAGAGGCTTCAGGAAGACTTCTAAGAAAGATATTTATGTATACACTGGAGAGAGGCTTCAGGAGAAGACTTCTAAGAAAGATATTTATGTATACACTGGAGAGAGGCTTCAGGAAGACTCAAGAAAGATATTTATGTATACACTGGAGAAGCTCAGGAGAAGACTTCTAAGAAGATATTTATGTATCACTGGAGAGCTTCAGGAGAAGACTCAAGAAGATATTTAGTATACACTGGAAGAGGCTTCAGGAGAAGACTTCTAAGAAGATATTTATGTACACACTGGAGAGAGGCTTCAGGAAGACTTCTAAGAAAGATATTTATGTCACACTGGAGAGGCTTCAGGAGAAGACTTCTAAGAAAGATATTTATGTACACACTGGAGAGAGGCTTCAGGAGAAGACTTCTAAGAAAGATATTTATGTACACACTGGAGAGAGGCTAGGAAGACTTCTAAGAAGATATTTATGTACACACTGGAGAGGCTTGGAAGACTTCAAGAAGATATTTATGTATACACTGGAGAGAGGCTTCAGGAAGACTTCAAGAAAGATATTTATGTATACACTGAGAAGGCTTCAGGAGAAGACTTCTAAGAAAGATATTTATGTATACACTGGAGAGGCTCAGAGAAGACTTCTAAGAAAGATATTTATGTATACACTGGAGAGAGGCTTCAGGAGAAGACTTCTAAGAAAGATATTTATGTATACACTGGAGAGAGGCTTCAGGGAAGACTTAGAAAGATATTTATGTATACACTGGAGAGAGGCTTCAGGAGAAGACTTCTAAGAAGAATTATGTATACACTGAGAGAGGCTTCAGGAGAAGACTTCTAAGAAAAATATTTATGTATACACTGGAGAGAGGCTTCAGGAGAAGACTTCTAAGAAAGATATTTATGTATACACTGGAGAGGCTTCAGGAAGACTTCTAAGAAAGATATTTATGTATACACTGGAGAGGCTTCAGGAAGACTTCTAAGAAGATATTTATGTATGCACTGGGAGAGGCTTCAGGGAAGACTTCTAAGAAAGATATTTATGTATACACTGGAGAGAGGCTTCAGGAGAAGACTTCTAAGAAAGATATTTATGTATACACTGGAGAGAGGCTTAGGAGAAGACTTTAAGAAGATATTTATGTATACACTGGAGAGGCTTCGAGAAGACTTCTAAGAAAGATATTTATGTATACACTGGAGAGAGGCTCAGGAAGACTCTAAGAAAGATATTTATGTATACACTGGAGAGAGGCTTCAGGAGAAGACTTCTAAGAAAGATATTTATGTATACACTGAGAGAGCTTCGAGAAGACTCTAAGAAAGATATTTATGTATACACTGGAGAGAGGCTTCAGGAGAAGACTTCTAAGAAAGATATTTATGTATACACTGGAGAGAGGCTTCAGAGAAGACTCTAAGAAAGATATTTATGTATACACTGGGAGAGGCTTCAGGAAGACTTCTAAGAAAAATATTTATGTATACACTGAGAGAGGCTTCAGGAGAAGACTTCTAAGAAAGATATTTATGTATACACTGGAGAGAGGCTTCAGGAGAAGACTTCTAAGAAAGATATTTATGTATACACTGGAGAGAGGCTTCAGGAGAAGACTTCTAAGAAAGATATTTATGTATACACTGGAGAGAGGCTTCAGGAGAAGACTTCTAAGAAAGATATTTATGTATACACTGGAGAGAGGCTTCAGGAGAAGACTTCTAAGAAAGATATTTATGTATACACTGGAGAGAGGCTTCAGGAGAAGACTTCTAAGAAAGATATTTATGTATACACTGGAGAGAGGCTTCAGGAGAAGACTTCTAAGAAAGATATTTATGTATACACTGGAGAGAGGCTTCAGGAGAAGACTTCTAAGAAAGATATTTATGTATACACTGGAGAGAGGCTTCAGGAGAAGACTTCTAAGAAAGATATTTATGTATACACTGGGGAGAGGCTTCAGAGAAGACTTCTAAGAAAGATATTTATGTATACACTGGAGAGAGGCTTCAGGAGAAGACTTCTAAGAAAGATATTTATGTATACACTGGAGAGAGGCTCGGGAAGACTTCTAGAAAGATATTTATGTATAGCTTAGAAGATAAGATTAACAATATCAGACTTCAAGAATTAACTAGTCTGGAAGACACAGATACAAAAGAGAGGATGGTTTCGACATGTCCTCGGAAAATCAAGGCGGTCAAAACATGTAATTTAGTGGAGACCGCAAGGATAGTGGGAAAGAGAAGGACTAGAGGTACATGAAGGCGAACTTTTGAACAAGAGCTTGCTCAAAGTCATTCAAATGACTAGGTTTGATGTAGAAAAAAGAATGCAGAAGATTGAATTGAGGGGAAATATTTTGTCTTTGTTTTATGTGTCGTTCGGCACAAGGCGGACTGATGATTATTATGATGATGGCCGCTCGTAGAACTGTTTTAGCTATATAGAATCATCATTGTGTGCCATGCCGGCTGGTGGTAGGTACTTGTTGATATCCATAGTCATGAATACTGACTATCAGCACGGATGTTGACTTCTCCTATCGTACTTTCTCTGTCTATCTCTAACTCTATCTCTCTTTCTCTTGTACCTTATTAACTCCGGTTTGGAGCATAGTCCTCAAACTCATGCCACATCTTCCATTCGTCTACTAATATAACTTAAAATAACATCAGAGAACGGTTTGTAGTAAGATTGACATCAGATAACGGTTTGAAAAAAAGATTGACATCAGAGAACGGTTTGTAGTAAGATTGACATCAGAGAACGGTTTGTAGTAAGATTGACATCAGAGAACGGTTTGTAGTAAGATTGACATCAGAGAACGGTTTGACAAAAAGATTGACATCAGATAACGGTTTGTAGTAAGATTGACATCAGAGAACGGTTTGTAGTAAGATTGACATCAGAGAACGGTTTGTAGTAAGATTGACATCAGATAATGGTTTGTAGTAAGATTGACATCAGATAACGGTTTGTAGTAAGATTGACATCAGCGAACGGTTTGTAGTAAGATTGACATCAGAGAACGGTTTGACAAAAAGATTGACATCAGATAATGGTTTGTAGTAAGATTGACATCAGAGAACGGTTTGTAGTAAGATTGACATCAGAGAACGGTTTGTAGTAAGATTGACATCAGAGAACGGTTTGACAAAAAGATTGACATCAGATAATGGTTTGTAGTAAGATTGACATCAGAGAACGGTTTGTAGTAAGATTGACATCAGAGAACGGTTTGTAGTAAGATTGACATCAGAGAACGGTTTGACAAAAAGATTGACATCAGATAATGGTTTGTAGTAAGATTGACATCAGCGAACGGTTTGTAGTAAGATTGACATCAGAGAACGGTTTGTAGTAAGATTGACATCAGAGAACGGTTTGTAGTAAGATTGACATCAGAGAACGGTTTGACAAAAAGATTGACATCAGATAATGGTTTGTAGTAAGATTGACATCAGCGAACGGTTTGTAGTAAGATTGACATCAGAGAACGGTTTGTAGTAAGATTGACATCAGAGAACGGTTTGTAGTAAGATTGACATCAGAGAACGGTTTGACAAAAAGATTGACATCAGATAATGGTTTGTAGTAAGATTGACATCAGAGAACGGTTTGTAGTAAGATTGACATCAGAGAACGGTTTGTAGTAAGATTGACATCAGAGAACGGTTTGACAAAAAGATTGACATCAGATAATGGTTTGTAGTAAGATTGACATCAGCGAACGGTTTGTAGTAAGATTGACATCAGAGAACGGTTTGACAAAAAGATTGACATCAGATAATGGTTTGTAGTAAGATTGACATCAGCGAACGGTTTGTAGTAAGATTGACATCAGATAACGGTATGCAATAGAAATGACAACTGTTTACCAACTGTTTTTTATCCTGTTAATATTTTTCTTGTCAATTCTGTTTCCCCAAAACTTTTCTCTCAACTTTTCTTCTCGTCTTTTTCTGTCAGTCATCTTTGCCATAGCACCACTATCTTGATTGTACTGTATAATTCGCTTCAGATTATTTATAGAATCACTCAGATTCGGAAAAAAGCGCAATCTTAATATTAATAGACCGTGTTTTCTTCTTGCATTCCCAGAAGAGCCTATACACATGAAGGATGTGTACTTTAGTTTTTGGGCACAATTTAGAAATGCATGCATCTATCTTAACATGTTTATTTCCCCCTAATTTCATTTGACGATGCAATCGAACAACAACAGCAAAACACATAACGTACCACGTGATCGCCAGTTTTTAGAAATCCCAGAAGGCATGATGTTATTGCGGCCATGCCACTTGCAAAGGGTTAAACTGCCAGCTCCCTTTCTATAGCATTAATAACTGCCTCTGTGGCTTCTGTAGTTGGGTTGGACAGACGAGGAAAGACTGAACCTCCCTTACAGATAAAAAAAACGTCAATGTTAGGCATGTTACTTACAAGATATTCATTATTATTTTAGTGATGGTGTCTACAGTACAAAAATAAACTACGAAGGCAGGCCTTAAAAGTGGTAGTTCACAAACGGATTTCCCCTTTGGGACATCTGTTCTCAGTTTTAAGACTAGTTCACAGTATGCTTCCAAGCGGACATGTCCTTGGCAGCTCTTTCACTTCGTTCTAAGCTCAGCTCACAGCTTGCTTCCAGTGGAACTGCCATTGGCAAGCTCTTCTCATTTTTACGATCATCTCTGTTTCCATCGGACCTGCTCTTGGACTCTTTCCAGTTATCAGATCAGCTCTGGTTCTACACGAACTTATACTAGGATAGCTCATCCCAGTTTTCACAACATCAATATTTCCAGACCGATTTGTCCTTGATAAGCTTTTCTTAGTTCTCAGCTCACAGTCTGCTTCCAGACGGATCTGCTCTTCGACGACTCTTCCGGTTCTAAAGATTAGCCAGTTTCCAGACGGACTGCCCTTGGATGGCCCTTTCCGTTGAAATGACATCACTTTTAATGATAGAATTGCCCTTGGTAAGCTTTCCTCAGTTCTCAGATCAGCGCACATCTTGATTCTAGCTTAAATTCAGTTACTGCTCATGCAGTCCTTTGACAATCTTTTCTGAATTTGGTGTAAGTTAAAAAAAAAAATTTTTTAAATAAAATGATATCAACAAAATACGATGCAAAATAGTCAGTGTTCTTCGAGCAAATAGTAGGAAGAAAAAGCATACCTGAAATGATTTGCTAAACGCTAGCTTACATTCTGTTCCTCTATAACTTAGCCAAATATCACAAGATAATATTTTGAGCAACAGTTTGAATACCTACATCAGACATTCCTTGTAAGCAATCCCCCAGTTTTCCAGAACATAGGTCGAAGAATGGTAGATAGGAGGTACTAGCGGCTGTGTGACAGTCCCTTGGAATGCCAGATAAGATGATGCAAGCACTGTGCTAGGATCGACATCATTAATTTGAGTCCTGACAGTGCCAGGTCATAGTTATCTTACCCGGGAGTGTGACAACGCTTTGACTATTGTAGTAACAGATAAACTAGTTATTTTGCATTCAATCTTCATAATAGTTATATGTTTTCAATATTGGTACATTGGTTGATTGAATGATTGATTGATTGAATTAATGAATGAATGAACGATTGATTGATTGATTGATTGATTGATTGATTGATTGATTAGATCAGCTTTTCCCAAAAAGTGGGCGATACCACCTCCTGTGGACGCTGAAGCCTTTCAGTGGGGCGATGGTGGGTTCAGAAGGATTTGGGGGAGGGGTTTTTTTCTTGTTTTTTCTTTTGAATAATCTTTAAAAAATTTAATTCTGCATTTTAATTCATCTTATGCCCATCTTACACGATCCTTTTTTTATTTCATGTATATAATCATTTGAAAATTGACCATGTACGACAGAAATATATATCAATTTTCTATGTCAAAGTGAAAATAGAGCATGTATATATATATATACGTCGGAAAAGTGGGCGTTGGACCGAAAAGTTTGGGAATCTATGGATTAGATGGTTGGTTATTTATTTGCTAGTTGGTTTGTTTGTTGGTTTGTTTGGTAAATGTGAATTATTTGTTTGATTGTTTGTTTGTTTTCTGGTTGGTTGGTTGGCTGGTTGGCTGGTTAGTTGTTTAGTTGGTTAGCTGCTTGTATTGTCTTGAGAATGCTGAAATTTTTAGCGGGGTATGTTTTACCGCTAAGTCACGTGAATCAACAGTATGTACGTATTGCATTATCTACTGAATATTAAAACCTATAAAGACCCTAGATATATCTCTATCTAAGAAACTAAGACAAAATCAACCTGCCGTACTCAGAATCTTAACCAGTTCAGATGTACACAAGCTGTTATCAACAGATCTATTTCATTTTGGGAGTATTTGTCACTAATTTATGTCTTTTCAAACACTAGACATTTTTAAATAGTATATCCAGTCTTTCTTTATCACTTGAAACAGTATTAAATATTAGTTATTGTTTATAAACTTTAATGTCTTTTGTAGCTTATGCAGGGGTCCTTTTGTTTTATTTCCAGTGTTGATTCACTAGCCCAGGAGTTCGTCTCAGTGTATAATATGTGGGCAGTCTTGAAGTCTTAGATCAAATCGAGATTACGTCACATGTTTGCACACTAAAGATGCTTCGTGCATGAACCCAGTGGAGACTATAAAAATAGTTATTTGAACACATGTTTCTAAATATTTCAGCTAAGATGTATGATGTAGCTTTATCTAACATATATTAAGTGTGATGTAATTTATTTTGTTTTACAGTAGTAACTATAGTCATCGGCCTTTTTGTTTTGGGAGACAATGTGTTTTGTGTCACGTAATGCTTTTTGTGTTAGTCACATCGTCTGTGTGACCTGGTCTATTCTGGAGTGACATCAGTGCCTCAGTTGCTGCTGTGAAACTGGTGACTGAAGCTGATGTAGAATATAGTCTTTCTGAACTACACTATTTTTTGCCTCGATATGCGTGGCTTTTTCCTTCTTTTTTAAAGCATCCTTCACTATCGCTCCTGTGCCTGCCTGGTTGACTAACATTATCAATTATTTTGTCTATACTGTATAAGTTAGATCCCGCATGCAAGTGTCAATGAAGTGTAGTAATGTGTGCTCATGCAGTCTATTACCAGTTGCGGGTTGGTCTTATAGGATGTCCTTTTGGATTCTATTATCACTGAATCGGCACGCGTGTCTAAGAGGGTGGTTGATTGCGTTATAACTAACAAGGTTCTAAGCCTTAGTATTCAGAGGTTAGTAAAGGACTATAATTTTAGGATCTTCAACAGTCTCATATGTGTCTCATATGTGTCTGATATGTGTCTGTAAACTACAGTTGCTAGTACAGGATTGTAATTTTAGGAGCTTCAACTGCCTGATATGTGTCTGCTCAAACTACAGTTGCTAGTACAGGATTGTAATTTTAGGAGCTTCAACTGCCTGAAAATTTTCTGCTCAAACTACAATTGCTAGTAAAAGGATTATAATGTTATTTCTTCAACTGTCTGATATGTGTCTGCTCAAACTACAGTTGCTAGTAAAGGATTATAATTTTAGGAGCTTCAACTGCCTGATATGTGTCTGCTCAAACTACAATTGCTAGTAAAGGATTATAGTGTTAGGTGCTTCAACTGTCTGATATGTGTCTGATATGTGTCTGCTCAAACTATAGTTGCTAGTACAGGATTGTAATTTTAGGAGCTTCAACTGCCTGATATGTGTCTGCTCAAACTACAATTGCTAGTAAAGGATTATAATGTTAGGTGCTTCAACTGTCTGATATGTGTCTGCTCCAACTACAGTTGCTAGTACCGGATTATAAGTGTAGGGACTTCGACTGTCTGATATTTTCTGCTCCAACTACAGTTGCTAGTAGGATTATAAGTGTAGGTGCTTGAACTATTTTGATATGTGTCTGCTCAAGCTACTATTATATCTATCTGTATCCTCTTCGTGTCTCGCTGAGAAAAAGACTTTACCAAAAAATTTTCATTATTTCCGTTCTGTCTCATTTCTACTAATTGTTTCATACTACATCAAGCAATTATCTTTCCAACTCTCCGTCACAGTTCTGTCCCTGTTCCTTTGGCCACCTTTTCTTCTTTCCAACGCAGTCTATCGGAAAGATGCCTAACCAATGCCCCATTCTGACATAGTACATACATCTCAACCCACTTCTACCTTCTAATTATATCTCAATTGATCACAGTACATACAACATAAATGCCAACCCACTTCTACCTTCTAATTATGTTTCAATTGATCACAGTACATACAACATACATGCTCAACCCACTTCTACCTTCTAATTATATGCTCAATTGATCACAGTACATACAACATACATCTCAACCCACTTACCTTCTAATTATATGCTCAATTGATCACAGTACATACAACATACATGCTCAACCCACTTCTACCTTCTAATTATATGCTCATTTGATCACAGTACATACAACATACATGCTCAACCCACTTCTACCTTCTAAGTTCTCCTCCATTGATCACACACAGTACATACAACATACATGCTCAACCCACTTCTACCTTCTAAGTTCTCTTCCATTGATCACACACAGTACACACAACATACATGCTCAACCCATCTCTACCTTCTAAGTTCTCCTCCATTGATCACACACAGTACATAAAATACATGCTCAACCCATCTCTACCTTCTAAGTTCTCCCCCATTGATCACACACAGTACATACAACATACATGTCCACACAGTACATACAACATACATGTCCACACAGTATATACAACATACATGTCCACACAATTTCATACAACATACATGTCCACAGTACATTTCAACATACATGTACACACAGTAATACAACATACATATACACACAGGGACATACAACATACATGTCCACACAGTACATTAACTACATGTCCCCACAGTACATACAACATACATGTACACACAGTACATACAACATACATGTACACACAGTACGTACAACATACATGTACACACAGTACATACAACATACATGTACACAAAATACAACATACATGTCCCAAATCTCTTCCATCTTCATCTTTAATGATAGTCTCCCAAAGATGCATAGTTTTAGATTTAAACATCTTCAGAACTCAGGAAGACGAATTTGTCAACTAACTCACAATAACATTTGTCTACTACTTCAGTCAGCACTTGTTGTATGTCCCCTCCACACACAACCTGACACTACATGCAAATCAAGTACAGGTAACGTGACCTAGTACTTAACAGATAGCCATAACTGAGACATACGATTTCTCTCACTTCTTGATAACCAACTGACACTTGTCCCTCAACATTATATATGTATATCAAGAAACAGATAACGTGTTACGACTTTCTTTATCCAAGCAGATCATACGACTTCTCCTAAACAAAACTAAACAGAGGTACAAAATATCAGAGGCGTATCATCTAGTTAAAGTCGAGGGAGTTTGTCGAGAGATAGAGAGAATGAATGGTGTCGATTTTGTATGAAATGCTTGCTGTCTGCTACCATTGGCTCCAGTGCTAGAGCCTGGCCACACAACTCTAGCACGGGCCAGACAACTGGCCAGGTATTCCTGACCTAGATAAGAAAGGGATCTGGAAAGTACAGATGTGATAGAACACTGCAAGCTTTTTTGCAAATTTACTAAATTATGTCAGTCTATGGTTATTTATTGGTGAAAAATATTTATAATATTGATATTCCTTATTGTTAAACTTAACTTATTGCATAATATGACTTCGAGTTAGCATTTTGTGTTGAGTTTAAAATGAATTCGTCTATATAAACCAATACTGGAATGCGAGGTCACGTGGTGTAGTTGGGGTCCCGATTTCCACAATCTTACCTGGGGCCCAAGGCCCAGTAGTTTATAGTTGGCTCTGACCTGGCTGTGCTGCTACTTAAAGCTTAATATTGGGGAACTGTTTTAACCTGGCTCCCAAGTTCCGAGGTCATCATCATCATCAGCATCCTCGTCGCACCAAAAGGGACATAATGCAGAGACCAAATATGTCCCTTAATTCAATCTTGTGCTTTGTTTCTAACTCAAACTTAGTCCTATGCGTGTCTTTGAGGGTCTGCTTCAAACATTCTCCATGTGCATCTAGACCTCCCTTTTCCTGTTGTTCTTGTGGTGTCCTCTGCACTGCATGTCTTGACCTGATCGCCGTTCTTTTCTCCTCCAGATGATATGTCCAATGCATCGCTATCGTCTATTCTGTATATGTTTTATGTCATCGCTATCGTCTATTCTGTATCTCTTTATTTATGTCTTACAATCAAGTTAATTTTTGAAGTCTGCTATTGTTCATTTTTTTATCCCAGCTATCTGCAAAGTTTCAGAAATAGGGACGACCCTAGGAGACCCTGAAACGAACTTTGCAAAAGAGGCAAGAAAAATAGATCTCAGATCCATGGAGGCGATTAAGCGAGTTGTACAGGATAGAGCGGTGTGGCGAAATTGCATACAATTGCGAATTTTGTAATTTTATGACTGTACAAGGGGTTATTGAATTATTATTATTATTATCTGAAATATTCTTTTAAAGGGACAGTACTAGCAGAACGTTGGTGCCATAAGTAAAAAAGAAAATTATTAAAATTTCAATTTGAACGATATTGATTACCACATATTCACACACAATGAACAGATTATTAACAATTTTAAAGATATTGATTCTCACATATTCACACACAATGAACAGATTATTAACAATTTTAAAGATATTGATTACCACATATTCACACACAATGAACAGATTATTAAAATTTTAACATATTGATTCTCATATTCACACAATGAACAGAATATTAAACCATCTAAGAAAGTAAATATTTCTAGAGTTCAATATAAAGTAAATAAATAAGACTTTCGACAAGAAAAATTAGTTTAGACATGGGCGAAATATAGGTGTGACTTATTACACACTTTTAATGAAATGGTCAGCAATGGTGGAATGCGGGATGGCCATTCAGAGTCAGAACTGTTTGATTCTGAACACGACTTTGCTAGCGCAGTTTCGCCATGTTTGGTCTGGTATTTTCCGGTTTCGTTTGCCAAGCTACTGAGTTAGTGCTTGAGCAACGCTGTGAGCTATGACTGTTACATGGAATGCTTTTGCTGTGTCAACCGTGCGTTTTTTGTTGTATTCAGAAAATGACGGACAGCGGTTATGACGAACAAGCTCAATCTGCCGTATGCAGTTATATTGCGAGTGCAGAAAACTGGATTTTGTCATGATTGATGTTCCCCTCGACAAAATTGCAATTCAAGTGATGAATAGTTTTGTGTTGCTACATTAGCGACGGCCATATGCATTTTATGCGGTGCCTGTTTCTTTTTGTGGCGGCACGCGGCTGTTTCATTCTGGAATTAGTTCACACAGGAAACATTTCACAGTTGTTACATTTCGTGTGATTTCATTGGCACAGGAACGGAGCAATTATGGGGTGACCCGTTGCAGTGAAGTTGGAACCGTACTTATGAACTATGAATGAAATGGTACAGTCAAATACATTCAAAAGTTTTCCCTCGAATCCTTCTAAAATAATTCTTATATGTTTCCCAAGTCTCATGTATACAATAAAAACGACCCCAATCCAAGATGGTTTAAACCGCACAATATTTTAGGTGGCATTATAATTTATTATCAATGTATTTACAATGTAGTAGTTCGAACAATGTGTACACGTTCAGTTAAGCTATGTACTTTATGAGCGAGTTGCATGGTAGTTAATCCGTCATTCTTATAAAACTCAGTGACGGCTCGTGATAATTTATTTTGGGAAGGCCAGACATTTTTCAGGATAAATCATGGACTTTGGTTGCTATATTTTATTTTATAAAATAATAAATACACGTTATACATTATTTTTAGTAGGGCTCGGCCCCACTGGTCCTTAATGACGAGCCGCCACTGATAAAACTTATGTCTGTGATTTGTTGCATGAATAGACTTTTCCTTTTGTAGGTTTTCCACATATGTGTAGCAGTTACCAACAGACAATCGCCTCAAGAGCAATGTTACTCCGATACAATTGATACAAAGAAAAAGGTCATCCACGCACAATATGAACATCAGAAATAACGGAGGCGGTGAAAAAAACACTGTTTATGAAGGCACACAAAGTCCTTTCTATAAATCTCTTCTTATCCTGACGCTGTGAGACAAAAAAGATTAGAAAAGAAAAAAGTATAACAACAAATTTTTTCAATGAATGTTTTCTCATTTACGTTTGATAGATAAACTTATTATTATTGCTTTCCAATGTTAACGATGAATAGCTGTTTTTCTTTTGTTACTTTCTTTAATAAGTTATACCATGAATAAGCTGTTTGTATGTGTGCTTACCTTAACACAACAAAAAGCTTATTAATAAATTATGCGATGAATAAGCTGTTATTCTTATGCCATGTTTTCTTAATAAGTTATACCATGAATAAGCTGTTATTCTTATCTATGATTTCTCAATAAGTTATACCATGAATAAGCTGTTATTCTTATCTATGATTTCTTAATAAGTTATACGATGAATAAGCTGTTATTCTTATGCCATATTTTCTCAATAAGTTATACCATGAATAAGCTGTTATTCTTATCTATGATTTCTCAATAAGTTATACGATGAATAAGCTGTTTTTTTATGCCATATTTTCTCAATAAGTTATACCATGAATACTGTTATTCTTATGCCATATTTTCTCAATAGTTATACCATGAATAAGCTGTATTCTTATGCCATATTTTCTCAATTTTCATGAATAAGCTGTTATTCTTGCCATATTTTCTCAATAAGTTATACCATGAATAAGCTGTTATTCTTATGCCATGTTTTCTCAATAAGTTATACCATGAATAAGCTGTTATTCTTATGCCATGTTTTTTTCAATAAGTTATACCATGAATAAGCTGTTATTCTTATGCCATGTTTTCTTAATGCCTTGATTGATGCATAAACCTCTGTCCTTCCTTCTGCTTTTGTTTCAGTTTATTATTCAAACAAGCTCTAATTAAAAACGTACAGGTATTATTTCTAGTGGTCTATTATTCAGTAGTAAAAATGGGACCAAAAATACACAAGACTAGAAGATACAAATTGAACATTTGACAAAGAGATTCGGGTAAATAGTAAATGAAAGCAGTCAAGACTACTTATACTTTTGCGTACACTTTCATATGTCCAATTCATTATGATTACAGATAGCAATGATAATATCAGTCTTCAATTAAAACTCTGATTTGTTCTCTCTCTTTTTTTAAATTAGATAGTATGATATCTTTATTTCCTGACTTCTCTCTCTCTCTCTCTCTCTCTCTCTCTCTCTCTCTCTCTCTCCTTTTCTTCCCCCCAATCCCTCTTGTGCCTTTATAACACCGGCTGGAGCATAGGCCCTCACTCAACTCGTGTCGTCTTACTATCTTTAATTACCTCTTCCATACCTTTCCATGTATTTGTTTTCTTTGTATTTGATTTGCTCGTGGTTGGTTTCATTTTGTAGCTAAAGTTCCCCAACTGGATGATAGCTGAACACGTAAACACAAAGTACTACAGTTTTACAAAATACATAAACAGTGACGATAAACAGCAACGTTTCGACCAAAAAGGGCCTTTTTTCAAGCAACAATACAACAAGAATGAGAATTTCGAGGGAAAACTACAAATGGACGATTATTTGGGAAAAATAAGCCTATCTAATGAAAATCTGGGAATAAAACGAACAACGAAATGAGTGCAACACAAAAAACCGAAAGTGGAAAAGAAGAGAAACAATAAACAATATAGTGGATAAATGACACATATATGGAGCAAACACACATATAGATAACAAGGAACGAGATAAGACAGTACTAAAAAGCATAGGAATGTAATGCTTTGAGTCCAAGAGGTCGCAAAGTGCCATAGAATGAAATAAAACGGTTCTCCAGGGCGAATCGACTGCGATCATCGGAGGAACATGATCGGATGGCTGTGACCGGGACATCGTCAACTCCTGAATGGCCAGTATCGTTGAAATGAGGGGCCACAGGAGTCACAGAGCATTGGCGAATATCGCGTAATTTGGGGCGAATCGGTCACTGAGTCTCTACCGGTTTCGCCAATATAGGACTTGTTGCATCGTTTGCAGGTGATGGCATAGATATTACGGACTCACACGGAAACTGTCTTGGATGGCATACGAGCTTTGGAAAGAGACAGTGGGTCTGTATTCATATGCACATGTATAACAGCCCCGACGTCCGCACTGGATGGTGCCAAAGTGACTCTGGATATTAGGCTTGAGGCGATGTCAACAAATTTTGAGGCTTGTCCGTCTGTAAGCACCAAAGGATAGTTTTGGGAAGACTGAACGTGTCTCAGGATCAGACTGAAGAATAGGAGATGATGGAATAAGACCTTTTTCACCAGGGAACTGGAAGGTGGAAAGTTAAGATAAGTTTAACCTGTCAAAATTTGGGGGGTTCTATGTATGTGAGAAAGGGCCTCCTGGCGAGCAATTAGCTGAACCCGATGCATGGCAGATGTAAGCACATTCTCCGGGTATAGGCGCTGGCGGAAGAAATCCAGCATCTCGTGAGCTCTTTTAAGAAAATCGTCGTCCTCACTACAGAGGCGACGAGTGCAAAGAGTTGAGAGAAGTTAAAGAGTCACGACAGGCCGGGGGAGGGGAAGAGGTATACAGAAGAAGCTATGTGTATCAGTAGGCTTGTAGTATACTGATGTAGTGATAGTGGATAGGCTGATGGTGATAGTGATGTCAAGAAAATTGACACAGGAGGTAGAGATGGAGAGGTGAACTGAATAGCAGCATTAAAGGGGCATTGATAAAGGGGATGAAGCGTGACAAATCGGCTTCGACATATCGGTAACTCCAATACAATCATCAATGTATCTTGATACACGACGGAAGAGGGCCATCATAGGTGTTCCATACAAAGTGTTCAAGATGCCCCATGAATAGACAAGCATAGCTGGGTCCCATTTAGTACCAGGGGACTACTAATCTGTTCGAAGAACTGGTCATTGAACTGAAAGGATTTGGGAGGAGAACTAGTTCTGCAAGACGAAGGAAAGTCGAGGTGGAGACAAGAGGGTTAGTTCTCCTGTCGAGAAAAACTGGGAGCTGAAGTCCGTCGAATGAGGTATAGAGGTATACAGTGAGCAGACATAAAGGAGGAAGAAGGATAAGTCTTGCCAGGCAACAAACTTAATAGAAGAAAAACAGACAAAGTGTGGTTAGTATCTTTCAAGAATGAAGGTAGTGGGGTGACTATAGGGTTGAAGATACTGTCAAGGAATGCGGAGATATTTTCCCGTGGGACAAGAGAAAAGCAGAAACAATAGGCCTGCCAGGATTGTGAAGTTTATGAATTTTGGGAGCATATAGAATGCGGGTTTGCCCAAACAACTGTCGATGATACATAGTGATGATGCGCCGGTAGGAAGGTCTTTGGAGGCAATGAGGTTCTTGATGACTGTATGGACCTTTATATTGTTGAAGTGGCATCAGGGAATATTATTGAGAATAGGTGTCACGTAGTTGGTTGTGGCCTTCCTGAAGGTATAGTTCTTTACTCCATACGACTATGGCACCACCTTATCAGCGGGTTTGATAACAATGTCATCACGTCGACGGAGGTGTGATAGAGCACGAAACTCGGACGGTAACATGTTAGAACGCCCTAGGCGTTTAGGGTGGAGAAGTCCAATGTCGATGAAGTATTTTTTGATGTAGAGATCAAGAGCGTTGGGAGGCACCAGGTTTAGGAGTCCAACATGTTTGCGAGTGGAATCTGGAGAACATACTCGAGTCGTGATGTTCTAGAGGGTCCTCCTGGTGATGAAAATGGAATTTGAGTCGTAGGCCACGGTGGAAACGGTTCACATCCTGAAGAGTGAGTAGGGTCAATGGAGGGACGGAGAAAAACAAACTTGAGCCCCTTACTTAAAACACATCTCGCTGTCAGATAAGAGAAGGTCTGGAGGGGATGCAGACAACCTGGGTGGGAGGAGAAGATAGTAGTGGACAATTGAGAGGAGTGGTAGAAGGTACAGGGCGAAGAAAGTAAAGTTTTGTTGATGATGATGCAAATAAATTCATGCAGTTGTCTGTTGAGAACGGGATGGTGAAACGAATAAGGAGAAGAGATATTGGTAGAAGTGAGATTTTGTAGACGTTGTAGAAGTAAGGACGGGGAGGAATCCAAGTCAGATAGAAGGTGTGAGTGGTTGGTCATGATACAACGATGCGTTGTAGTGCACATTTGGTTTCTCTTAAGTAACCTCCATGCTCCTGGGGTATAATGAGCCTGCAGAGGGGTAAAGTTGAAGCAAAGCCTTTGGGAATAACCTTAAGACGCTGACATGTGAAGAGAAAATTACGATGAGAGCAGAAACGATTTTTTTTAAAAGTAACCATAGCATAACTGATGAGAAAGACGATATCAGCCGGTAGGAGGCTGAAGGAAACCGAGATATAAGATCGAAGAAAATTCAACAAGTATTGAAGGGAAGGCATAGTAATAGAAATACAAACAAAAAAACCCGATATTATATACTAAAAAGGGGAGGGAGAGGCTGGCCCTGCCGAACCCTAGCTTAGGCGCCCGAGCGACATGCCTTGTAGGGTGTAGGAGCGTTACATTTTGCCTCGAGCACCATATTTAAAGAATGGATCTCCAAGGAGCTATATTTTGTCATTGTTGGAAATTATGTTAAACTTGACCAAGAGCATTGATTGTCGGGGAATTGAAGATGGATATGGGGGATGCTCTGCAGTCTCTTCACGACTGCCTGTTGAATGGGGGAATTGAAGATGGATATGTGTGGGGGGGGTGCTCTTCAGTCTCTTCACGACTGCTTTTGAATTAATACACTAAAGATAGATGCGAATCGATACAGCGATGAAAGGAGTTTGGAGTTACCGTTGTACAGATCGGGCCCCACCTGAGGCTCCGCAGTACTAAGCATAGCACTACACGCCAGAGTTGTTGGAGGTCTGCAGCACAAACAAGGCACTACACGCCTAGAGTTGTTAGAGGTTTCTGCAGCACTAAGCATAGCACTACACGCCTAGAGTTGTTGGGAGGTTTCTGCAGCACTGCATATCACTACACGCACAGAGTTGGAGGTTTCTGCAGCACTAAGCATAGCACTATACCCCCAAGTTTTTGGGAGGTCTGCAGTACTAACAGCACTCACACGCCCAGAGTTGTTAGAGGTTTCTGCAGACGCGATTGTACCACGCCGAGTTGTTGGAGGTTTCTAGGTCTGCAAGAAAGCCGGGTTCCTTCCCCAACGAAATATAGGTAAAGGGGTGAAAACTCATCTTTCTTCTTTTTTGCGTTCGTTCTTTAACCAATTTTAATCACTCTTTGTGATATGTTTGATTTTTCCCAAAGAACTTTATACGTTGCACATTGGTTTGGGGCCCTAAACGCATAGACTTCTACACGTTTAGGACACATGCATCCGATTTCAGCCAAACCTCCTTAGTCCCCTCTTACGACATGCATGGCAGGTAACAGTGGTTCTTTTCTTTACACCCCAAATTTGGTAACCACTGGGACGGTGAAAACTCATAATTCCTGTGATTCTACAACAACAACCCGTTGTACAAGAAGAAGGGTATGTATGGGGGGCAGAGTGAGAAGTGTGTTTAACAGAGAGCCACTGGAAACCATCAGAATGATACGCTTCGACATTTGTTGGGGAAGATCAACATCATTTTATAACGATATCCCGTTATAAATTCCGGTGTAGTCATGGCATCTAATATGGCGACACTGACTGAATTTTTGCGTGAATACTTGCTTTCGTTATCACCATTGTTCCTCAATATTCAGGTGAGTCTTACTCCGACTTCAAAGGTACTTGCAATTTAGATCCCCGAAGCAAAATATCAAGATCTTCTGTAGTCCAACCACGTAACTAAGTAACCGAGAATTTGTAGGCACAAACTGGCCTTGAACTTTGAGAGCAGAGTACTATCAACTTGGCTATCGGTGACCCGTTAATTTATTTTTTTGACATTGGTCAACTTTGTGACTCTGTTGTGACCTATCAAAATGATTTCATGCTAATGTAACATCAGATGTGGTACTTACAGGGATTTTTCTGTTCATAAAATCTTAGTTACCCATCAGTACAAATGTGTGTCCTGGTGGATAATATGCACATTTGGTAGAAATTTATATACAACGTACTACGTTCTCGTAGCAAACCCCCCAGATCACAAATGTGGTTAATTTGGATAAGGACGAACCAAACAAAGAAAATATACATTTATTTCCGTGTGTCGTCATCATCAGGTGTCGTGCCAACAGCGTAGGCAATCCTGACCTACACAAATTTTCTTCCTGGTTTTTCATCATCTTAGATGTTGACGATCTTCCGCGTCATGAAATCAGGCTGTCCAAAATGTTCTCCCTCTGTCTTCCACTGTCTCGTCTGCCTTTGATTTTACTAGGTGTTACAATGTGTTCTAAACCTTCCTTCCTCATCAAATTTCCGAAAAATTATGACTGCCTCTTTCTTTTTTATTGATAATAAATTTTCTCTGTGTCTCGGCCTCATTAAGCTCCATCACATTCGTCATTCTATCAGTTATTGGATTATCATCATTCTTCTATAAAATCACATATCTGTGGGCTCCAGAGATGTTTCCATCTGTTTGTTTACTGTCCATGTCTGCATCCTATTTTGTGTCCAATCATTTTTTTGTGCGTCCACTTATTGGTATCTGTGTTTTTATTCATTTCTGTGTGTTTAAATTGAAGATTTTAAAAGGATATAACTGTTGAACAAAAAAAAAAGAATCGAACTCAGTTCCTTCACCATTCATGTTTGGACAGATAATGAATGGGATCACATAGCAACACAATGTGTTAGGAAAATAAAATGGTAAGCAGTTCTTGAATATTTTTTTAAATATGCGAAATGTGTCGTTCAACGAACGTAGTAGAAAGGGGATTTAGCAAATTTCCATTTGTAATTTTTTAAATTCGCACTGATGGTGGAAAAGCGACTGGTTTATGGTTGAAACCGAATAAAGCACGGCTGTATTCTATCTCCGCTATTGTTTTGGGGTGGCCATTGACTGGGTGATGCGATAATGTTGCAGGGGCGAAACTGGCATCGATTGGGTAGAAAATAGTCAACTTAGAAGATTTGGATTTTGCAGATGATATTGCCTTGTTAAGTAGAAATAACCCAAAATATGAAGAAAACAGACAACTTGTCATCTATAGCATCAAAGTTGGACTGCAGATAAGCTATGAAAAAACAAATATAATGAAGACACTATGGCAAGTTACAGATATCACCCTGGGAAACTAAAAAGATAAAAATAACAGAGCAGTTCACTCATTTAGGTAGCAATTTTGATTGCACAGGAAATGTTAAAAAAAAAATTATGATACGAATTGGCAAAGCAACATCAGCTTTTAAACCTAAATAAAATATGGAACTGCAGATTATATAGTATTAAAACTAAATTACAATTTTCAATTCAAATGTTGTATCAATCCTAACATATGCCAGCGAGAGTTGGGAAAAGACTAAAGATATAGAAAGCAAGTTGAATGTATTTGAAAATAGTTGTCTGCGAAAAAAAAATGAATATAAAAAGGAACGAATTCAGGAGAAGTGATGAAATCAGAGACATGTCTGGTCAACCACTAGTGACAACTGTTAAAAGAGAGAAAAAAATTGAGATATATTGGGCACACCTTGAGGGGAAAAGATCAAGAATATCAAAACAGGCATTGAAGTGGGATGCAAAGGGTTCAAGAAAGAGGTCGACCTAAGGAGACCCTGAAACGAACTTTGCTGAGAGGGGGATTAGGTATCACTCAGTTCCATGGAGGAGATTGAGCGAGTTGCCCAGGATAGAGCGGTATGAGAAATTACTTGCAGGCCCTATGTAACGTATAACGTACGGGGAGGAATTATTATTAATTTTTTGTAATTTTGTTAGGCCTTCATACCTACTATGTGTTACCAGAGCCAAACATGGACAATGAGCAAAGCGCAGTTGCAAAAAAAAACTATATGAAACGTGGTGCCTGCAAAGTTACCAACAACACCAGAAAAAACAGTCAACAACATCAGCATAAGAAAGAAAGTTGGCACAGAACCTTTGCTTGAATTACATTAAGAAACAATGAATGAAGTGGTTTGGCCACTTAATAAGAATGCATCCAAACTCCACAGTATAGAGTCTTCTACAACAGAACATCGGGAAAGAAGGCAGGGAAAACCACGAAAGATGGTTAGATGACATAGCAGGAACCATAAAAGCAAAAATAAAATCACTTAAACCACCAGAACAGCGAAGACAAAAACAGAAAAATCAGACACTGGTATAGAGGGGACGACAAAAGAAAAAGAAGAAGAAGAATCTTGTTTGCGGTTTTTAAAATGTATTTATTACAAAATGAAACACGGTCTTACCTCATGCTGACTACAGTTTTGGAAAAAAGGTCTGTTAGTTATCGCAACAACCGACAAAAACTTTCCCTACTATGTCTTAATTTATGAGAGTGCTTGATTGAGGCGCAACGTTTTTTTGGCGATACCAAAACAACACGTACTACTATGAATTAGTATTCGTATTAACCAATGCATGCTTTTTTGGCTAATCACTAGGCTTTTGTTAAGGGTAATTGAATACACTGTCAAGGGTAACCAATCTGTAGACTCGAGGTTTGACTTTTCAGTCAAGGGTAACCAAACTTTGTAGGCTCGAGGTTTGACTTTCGGTCAAGGTAACCAAACTTTGTAGGCTCGAGGTTTGACTTTTCGGGCAGGAACTTCTTCTTCTTTTCGTTGTTCTTTACGACCAATTTAATCACTCTTTTTGAATGTTTGATCTTTTTAAGAACGTGAACGTTACACGTTCCGGTAGGCCCTGCTCATAGACTTCTACACGTTTAGGACAGTGCATCCGATTTCAGCCAAACCTCCTTAGTCACCTCTTACGACAGTGTGGTAGGTAACAGTGGTTATATTCTTTACACCCCAAATTTGGGCCCCGGTAACCACTCGGGCGACAAGGATAACCGAACTTTGTAAGGCTCGAGGTTGACTTTTGGTCAAGGGTAACCAAACTTTGGAAGGCTGAGATTTGACTTTCGGTCAAGGGTAACCAAACGTTGGAAGGCCTGAGGTTGACTTTTCGAAGAAAATTGTAAGCGGTCGATGAAACTGTGTAACTTAATTGGGGAATTACTACCATGATAAAGTCGCAGCCACCATTAGACCGTAGCCATATTTAGAGTTGACTATGGATTAAACATAGTGGTTAGTGCACTGGCTTCTTAGACGTGTGGTCTGGGTTCAATTCCAAAGTGGGGTGGATTTTTCCGACGGTAACGGCTATCGGTCAACCCGGTTCTTCTTCTTCTTCTTCGAACGTCCCATATCGACCACTTGTTAACCACTCTGTGTGATTTGTATGGATCTGGAGCCTAAGAGCGATTGCGCCAGTATGCGCCTACAAAGCCACACATCCGATTTATGCGATGCTTTTATTTCTAAGGTAGCTTCTTTTGGTCAAAATTAGTCCCCCTCTTATGACATGCCTTGTAGGTCGCAGTGGTATTATTCTTTGCTTCCTTAGGTCCCGGCACCATTCAGACGGACCAGACTCAAATGGGTACAAGAAAAGTACTCAGAAGTAAAGACAGCGGGTGGGATGTTTTCAATTGCAAATGGCTCTCAGGCCGACACAGTCTCAGTTAAGTACCAGAGAAACACTGTCAAATAAAACCGGCAGGTGAGATATAAACTATATTACTCATCGTGCCTCAGTAAAAAAGAAAACACCAACCCTACACTATAATCCATAATATATCTTTACAAAATTAAAATTGACTCTTTACTTTATTTTTTAACTATCAAATTCGACTGTCCTAATTTCTTTTAACTTTATCAAATTTGACTGTCCATAAATTTTTTTAAGTTTATCAAGTTTGACTGTCCATAAATTTCTTTTTAAGTTTATCAAGTTTGACTGTCTATAAATTTCTTTTCTGTTGTTCTTTACCTTGTCATCATTGATTTACCGGATGTTGTTACCATGCGTTCTGAGAGGCGCGACTGTATCGTATTTAGTGCAAGTATTTATAAAAGTTCACTCCCTTGTCTTGTTACTTCCTGTGACTTGTCTTGTACAATTTAGTTTACTTTCCTGATCTGACTTGTACTAGTTAATTCACTTCCCTGATCGGACGTGTATTAGTTAATTCACTCCCCTGACTTGTCATGTACTAGTATCTTTTTCCAAATTGAGGGGAGGCAGTCTTTCATGATAACTGTCATTCATATTTTTCTAGTTTTCTCACACAAGTTGTCTTTGCTTTGTTTTCCATATTTTTTTGTTGGACTTTGTTGCCCAGCTTTGTGTTATCTGGAACTCCTGAATTCAGAGATGGTTTGACATTTGGGTGACTTTCACGAGATGGATTGCCTCTCTTTGGGTAATAAGCTCCATCTGCCAGGGATCACAAGACTACGTCCACATGAGTTTAGTTCCCATACATGAGACGACATACAGGCTCCAGATCTGTCCTTTTTCCCATCTGAACTCATCAACTCATGTCAGGTCTATACATGGTTTATATGTAGGTCAGACATAGTTCATTGCAAGATTTCCTACTACCTACTGTCCACATTAATTATTTCGTGTGTGTTCTCTTTATAAAGACATATGGTCGAAACGTTGAGTGTTGTCATTTTTCATATCTAGTCATTTATTTTTCCTAGCTTATGTAATACTCTAATATACCTGTATTTATCTATAACGCCTGTTTACTCAGTATAATCACGACCTCCCCACAGTTTTTCCGGATCGATCCACCTACATCAACTTTCTACTGGATTTGTCTGCTGGATTTCTTTCCCAGTGACATTAGGTACCAAAGTTAAAAAGATAGAGTAAAGGACCATCACATCCAGGTCACTTGTGTCTGTTCATGTAGTTTCACATTGTCAATTACAGAATCTATTTATGAACAAAACAACATGGGCATCTGTTGGTTCAGACACCCATATCCTACTCCCATGAGGAAAACTGTAGTCTTGTGAGCTCGGTCTCATTCAAAGTGGTAGAAATATACGAGAGGAGAAAACCTACCAGCAGGATTTCTCTCACTTACACTTGTGTAGTTTAGCCAGTCAGCAAACTACTGTTGTCCTGTGTAGCATGAGAAACCATTCATGACCGAGAGATGGCAAACAATTAGGATCATGACTACAAGCAAATGAGATATGGCTATCACTTCAAATAAAGTGCTACACCTCTCTCCAACAACTAATACTAGATATAGACTCTGAAACTTTAGATTGGTCTTCTTCTTCTTCGAATGCTCCATATCCACTTGTTAACCACTCTGTGTGATCTGAGCCTAAGAGCGATTGTAAGTTGTGACAGTTATGCGCCTACAAGTAGGACATTACATTTGATTTCTGCGACACATTACTAGTGTAGGTAGGCCTATCGTTTCTGCTTGCTCTGCCCTACGGAACACATCTCCGAATTCCTTGATAGCATCTTTAATCCCATAGTCACCACACTCCGGTCATTTTTGAAGGATACAAACCACGCTTTGTCTGTCTTTTCTACCATTGAGTTGCTACCGAGAGAACCTACCGTCTCTTCCTCCTTGATGTGTGCTCCTTGTACACTTCTATACCTCATCCTGACGGCCTTATAGCTCTCCAGTTCTTTCTCAATAGGAGAACTAATCCACTTGTGTCAACTTCTGCTCTCCTTCGTCTTGTGGAACTAGTTCTCACTCTTAACTCCTTTCAGTTTAATGACCAATTCTTTGAGCAGATCAGTGGGGTTGCCATGGGTACTAAAATGGGACCTAGTTATGCTTGTCTAATCTTGAACACCTAGTATGGACTACATATGATGGCCCCTTCCGTCTGTCTATCACAGATACATTGATGACTGTATTGGCATCACTGATATGCCTGAAGCCGATTTGTCACGCTTCATAAATTTCATTAATGTTTTCAACCCTTCTATTCGTTTTACTTCTCACATCTCCACTACTTGTGTCAACTTTCTTGACATTACTATCACCTTACGCCTATCCGCTATCACTACATCAGTATATTACAAGCCTACTGATGCACATAGTTTCTCCTCTATACTTCTTCCCATCCCCGGGCTTGTCGTGACTCTTTGCCATTCTCGCAGCTCTTACGCCTTCGTCGCCTTTGTAGTGAGGACGATGATTTTCTTGAGAGAGCTCGCGAGATGCTTGATTTCTTTCGTAGGCGCCTATACCCGGAGAGGGTGCTTGTCTCGGCTATGCATCGAGTTCAGAAAATCACTCGCCAGCAGGCCCTTACCAGCCAGCATAGGACTACTAACTCTGACAGAGTAAAACTTATCTTAACTTACCACCCCATAGTTCCCTGGTGAAAATGTTTTATTCCGTCATCTGTCTCTCCTTAGATCAGATCCTGAGACCGTTCTGTCTTCCCCAACTATCCTTTGGTGTTTTACAGACGGGACAGAAGTCTTAAGGATATGTTGGTACACAGTCGCCTTAAGTCCAATATCCAGACTCATTTTGGCACTGTCCAGGGTGGCCGTCGGCGTTGCAACACGTGTGCTTATGTGATACAGACGCGTACTGTATCTTTCCTTTAGGCACGTTTCTTATTGACGATGGGTTCACATGCGAGTCCCGTAATCTTATCTATGCCATTATCTGTAAGCGGTGTAACAAGGCTTATATCGGCGAGACAGGCAAGAGGCTCAGTGACCGATTCGCCCAACACTTACGCGACATACGCCAATGCTCTGTGACCCTGTAGCCACCCATTTCAATGATACTGGCCATTTAGGTGCTCACGATGTCCAGGTCACAGCCATCCGATCATGTTCTCGGATGATCGCAGTCGATTTGCTCTGGAGAATCGGTTGATTTCTTTGTATGGTACCTTGCGACCACGCGGGCTCAACGTATTACATTCTTATGCTTCTTAGTACTTTCTCTTCCCATGATTTGTAATCTATATGGGTATATGTTGCATGTATTCATGTTATATTCCATTCTTATGCTTCTTAGTACTTTCTCTTCCCATGCTTTGTAATCTATATGGGTATATGTTGATGTATTCAAGTTATATATTTACTAGATGTTTCATTGTTTCTTTTCCTTTCTATTTCTAGTTTTTATGTGTTTTTTGTGTTACATTTATTTCGTTATTCATTTTATTCCAGATTTTCCTTAGATACGTTTGTATTTGGTCGTCCATTTGTGTTTCATTTTAATTTGTCACTCCTGTTTGTTCGTTTGCTTGATAAAGGCCTTGTTGGTCGAAACGTTGCTGTATTTTGTCATTGTTTTTGTAATTTGTAAAACTACAGTACTTTGTAATTACGTGTTTTGCCAATCAAATAGTTTTACTGCAGTTCCATATATATATACTGAATAGTGTAGCTTCTGTAGGCCCGTACCTCAGTCGCCTCTTACGACATACTTGTAGGTCGCAGTGGTACTATTCTTTGCTTCCCTTGCAGACCCCGGCACCACACTGGCATAGACTGGTCTACAAGGTGTGTTCTGCATCTACATCCAGCAAAGTTGGGGTTGGCTAGTCTTTTTTTTTGGAAAGGTACAAATTTAAAATTAGTAGCCTGTTGATGACCAGTAGAACACACTAGCCAACCCCAGTTCTCAAGTAATATAGTCGACGAAACTTTGACCGTGAGATAAAAGACTGATGAGACGCTGGCTTGCTTAGTGAGATCTTCGTTACATTCGTTCTTTATGACCAATTTTAATAACTCTTTGTGATATGTTTGATCTTTGCCAAGAACATGTATACGTTGCACATTGGTTTGGTAGGCCACTAAATGCATAGATTTCTACACGTTTAGGACACATGCATCAGATTTCAACCAAACCTCCTTAGCCGCCTCTTACGACAAGCGTGGCAGGTAACAGTGGTTCAATTCTTAACACTCCAAATTTGGGCCCAGATAACCACTCGGGCCCAAATGAGAACTCCCTTATGTCAGTTTTCAGGGTTTTTTTAATCCTACATAGGGAGGCTAACCTGAATAAAAAACCATGCAGAAATCTGATGTGCTAGTCCCATGGGAATATAGGCGCCTAACTGACATAACAAACTCCCTTTCTAAGGATCAAATTGTACACACATTACAAAGACTGGTTTAACAAGTGGTTAATGTCGAGTAAATGAAGAATAAAGAAGAAATACTAGACTAAAACTGGAAAGATTCTCCATCGTTCAAGATGAAAAACATTGGACATTCTAGAAACAAATTACCCTCCATATTAGCCTACCTTATCGTGGTTGGAGGGTTTGTGTGCTTTTAGGATCCTTCAGGCTATGTTGGGAGTCTAACCCCTGGCAGGTCTAAGCAAGCCGAACAGACTGAAGGTGAAAGGCCAGACCAAAGGCAGGGAGCAGGATGGGGCCTCATAAGGTGACAGTGCAGAACCCACCGCGAGTGGTAAATGCTCTGGCTGCAACCAACCCATCCCCCAGCTATGGGACAAATAGCACTTGTCCCCTCTCTCTCTTGAGGAGGACATCCTTTTCTTGTCTTGTCTTCTACTTCTATGACGCTTCCCCTTAAGTATATGGGATTAAACTACAGTGTCCGGGGAGTACACCTGCATAAAGCCTGGGTTGGTGAGCCCGGCAACAGAAGGCTGAAGTCATCTAGAGTAGGACGACTCCAGACAAACCCGGGAAGACAGATCTCATCAGCAGGGGACTGCAACTGTCTGGGAGAACAACCTCAAAAAAAGATGTCCTCAGAAACGGAATGTGTCAGCCATTATTGGCGGGGAGGAATCGACACATACGAACAACTCAAATGGCCATGCGCAAATATTTATATAACTGTGGTGCCACCACCATGGGAAACAGCCAGGTGGTGGTGGGACCGAACTCCCTGCCTCGAAGGGGTTCACCCTTAGCTACTGGCGGCCCTGTTGATTCTTGCAAAGCCAGGGAGGACAGGGTATTACTACTGGCAGCAAGGACAAACTTTCACCCCTCACAATTATGCAATGGAATGCAGAAGGGGTAACCAACAAAACGAGAGCTAGAGGAACGTCTGCGAGCAGAAAAGATTGACATCTGCTGTATCCAAGAGACGCACCTTAATCCGGGAAATAGATTCAGCATTAGAGGATTTGAAACCTTCCGTCAGGATAGAGAAAATAGACATAAGGGTGGAGTAGTAACACTAGTTCGTAATTCCATACCGGCAGTTGAACTTCACAGGTCCAATCAGATGAGCACAGAATTCATAGCTGTTCAACTCCTTATCAACAACACTAAGATGACACTAAACAATATATACTCACCACCCTCCATTCAAACTGAGCTGGAGCTATCAAAGTTCAAGATGACAACTTACTTATAGTAGGAGACTTCAACAGCCACTCACCAAGCTGGGGATATGACACGCTAGATCCTCGGAGGCAGGTTCTTGAAGAATGGCTGATCACCAACAGTCCTTACCCATTCTCAACCACCCAGATGATCTCATACATGTTAAGGACGGTGGTGCACATTGGGCACTGTGATCTGGCTTTTGCTATGACGACATTCACAGGATAACCGAAAGGTGTCTATGACCAGATTGGAGGTAGTGACCATAGACCAGTGAAACTCCCCATAAATAACATTAACAAGGAGGAACTTACAAACTCTGGCCCCTAGTTGAATTACAAAAAGGCAGATCAAAGCTATTCCAAGAATAGCAGACAAGTACTGTAAAGAAATTAATCAATCAGGAAAAGGGACAGAGATGACGTTCATTCAATAAAGCCATTTTAGATGCAAAAAGGCTACCTAGAGTGGAGTGAGAAAAACTACAAGCCATATTGACACCAGAGATGGAAGTTCCACAGCCCGCCTGCAGCAGAAATACGATGGAACCCGCACCAACGGACTAAATGTAATGCAAACACACAGAGCAAGGGCCTTATGCTAGAGAAAGAAACCAGCAGTGTAGAAAATCCTGGAAAGAAAAGACAGCCTCTTTGAACATGGAAAAAAGATACTCAAAAAGTTGTAGATTTTACAAAAAGCCCTGAATGATGACAACCCATCTAGAGGGAAAACAGTTCTCCAGCAAGGAGAACAACTCACAGGAAAGCGAGCAGCCACCCTGATGGCCCAGTGTTACAAGCAAGAAAGCTCATGCTCACTAAGTCAGAGAAGGGAAAGAAGTCAGAAGTGAGATAAATGCTACATTCAAAAAGCACAATGAACCCTGTATGGAGGTAGACATCACACTGACTGAGCTGCAGAGAGCACTGAAAAGCTCAATCGAAAAAGGCCCTGGACCAGATGGAGTATCAAACGACATGCTCAAACAAAAGGCCCAACTAGCACAGAGTTCTACTCCAGATTTTAACATAGTTGAGATAGGAGAGTCCCAGACATCTGGAAAATGCCACAATCCACCCAATTTTCAAAAGTGGAAAAGACAAAAGGATCCGAGAGCACAGACCTATAAGTTTGCTTGGTTGACTGCAAAACTGCTGAGAGAGGATAACCACTAGACTCCAGTGGTTTTTAGAATCCAACCATAAACTGGATCCAGCCCAGACAGGCTACAGGCAGCATAGAAGCACTGATGACCAAGTGGCACACTGACAGGACATAGAAAATGGCTCTAAGAAAAGAAGAAACTTCTACAGTGTTCTTCTGACATGTCTAAGGCCTTACAAAGTCTGGAAAGATGGTTTTACTCAAGCTCTTACGCAGTGGAATACGGGGAATGACTATTGATAAAAGACTTTCTTACCCATAGACAAGCATCTGTAAAATTGGATGGAGGGCACAGTCCCAGATTCAAATTAAGATAGGAGTCCCACAGGCAGCGCATTGTCCCCATTGCTTTTCCTGGTATATATTAATGATCTGCCACAAACTCTGCCTAGACATGTATCACACTCTCTCCATGCTGATGATCTAGCTGTGTGGTACACCTCCGAGTTTCTGGTCCTGCCATCCTTAAACTCCAGGAAAGCCTGAACAGCGTCATAATGTGGGCAAGTAAATGGGTCTAGAAATAAACCGGAGCAAAACTATAGCAACGCTTTTCATTGTCAATAAAGGAAGAACATTCAGACTGAAATTTAATGATGATATCGTTCTCGTCCCATACTCCAACCTTTTGGGAGTTAAGCTGACAGTCGTCTGACATGGAAACATCACATAATGGAAACAAACAAAGGCTATGAGGAAACAAAGTGTGATGCGGAAGCTGGCTGGAACTACTTGGGGAACTGATATTCGAATCCTGAGTCAGGTGTACACTGGCAGTTAGACTCGACTCCTGAATATGCATCATCGAATGGATATCAGCAGCCCATTCAAACAAATCGACACTGAAAATACAAAACAGGTGTCTGCGTACTATTTTGGGAGCCATGAAATCTACACCAATTGTAGAATGGAAAAGGCAGCCAACATCCAGCCCTTGGAAGACAGAAGAAGGAGAAAAGTGATTCTACAGACTGAAAGGATCAAAAGAATGCCTCACCATCCACTGCATGAAAAAATGGCGGTTAGAACAAAGAACAGACTAAAGCGCACAAGTCTAAACCACAAAGCAAAAAAAAAGGGGAAAGCCAATTGGAACTACTAAATCATAATTCCATACCTGAAGAATTGCTTTTTTATCACTGGGAACCAGACTCAGTAGCACTAAACTTTTTCAACTCCATCCCTAAATTATTAAGCAAAAATGGAGCCAATCTAGTGAAAAAGAAATTTCAATGGAAATCTCCATTACATGTTTCCCGAAGACAGCGATAAGAATTTACACAGATGGATCGGGAATGGAGGAACCATGAATGGTGGAGCAGGAGTGTACATTAGGGACCCAGATGCTACCACTGTGTTCTAGCGGTCTACTGGAAGAATATGTTCCAACTACAAAGCAGGACTCTTAGCCCTTCTGATGGCAGCACAGCACATGAATAAGCTGCAAGGGGGCAAGATGGTTTTTTTAAGACTATTCAGCTAAAAAGCCTGGGGTAAACCACTGACAGCACAGAAAAAAACTAAAAAGAACTTGCTCAGCTTTCAGAAAGGCAGAAATTCACTTGCAGGGATTCCATTCACTGTGGCATTGCAGGCAATGAGAGTGCTATGTTTAGCTAAGGAGGGTGCCAAAGAGAAATTTAAAACCCCTTTGTTTTTTTCAAGAGGTAAAAACCCCTACAGAGAAAATTCAGAAACTGAAGAAAACACTGGATATGATTATGGAAAAGACTTCAAAGACCTAAGCAGAACAGACCAGGTCAATTTTTATACGACCGACACTGCAGACTCAACAAACACTTATACAGACTAGGAATAAGTCAAACAGCCTTGCCAGTGTCAAGGCAAAGACACTGAGCATATCCTGCAAGACTGCCCTTCGGGGAGCTGAGAAGCAACATGGGCCACCCCAGTCGCCCTGAAAACGCTTAAAAACCTGACAGACCTGAAGCTGTCTCCCCATTTTGGGTCCAAAAAATTGCATACCAAGATTTAAGAAGAAGAAGAAGAAACAAATTAGAAAATAGCAGATCTAAAAAAAGATTGATTGATTGATTGATTGATTATTGATTGATGGGACCACCATCATTCCCCCGTGAGAAACCCATGTGTTTCTGATCTTTCTAAAAGGAAGATCTAAACGTTAGTGAATGAACTAAGCAAGACAGTTCCCCAATGAAATTTTTAGATAATAAGAAAATTTTTTGAAAATATTTATTTTTAATTTTTCTAATAAATTTTTGTTTGGACGTCTTTCCATGCTCTTCTATTTTAATTTTCGGTTCTTTTACGTGCTCAACAACAGGGGACCAATTTTATCTGTTTCCGATGGGGATAGAATCAATTCACCTACACTGAGACCAGTGATCTCTGCAAAAATATTCTAATTGCTCCAAAAGGGGACCTTTTAAAAAAAATAAGCACTACTACAGAGAAAAGGTATGAAAAAAAGCAAACACACCATTTTAAAAAAAAAACAATGAATTTGCCTTTTAAAAAAATAAATTTTTTTTTTAACTTGAAGAAGAAAACAAGACTGGAATGATATCACAACTTAAATAAAAAACATTATTTGTGAATGAAAAACAATGAACTGAAGGAAAGGTATTAAAAAGTATTTAAAAATGTATAAATTTAGCCCATAGGTTTCAAATTTTTTTGGCAAACCCCCCCAATCCAAAAAATTTAACCCCTCCCCCAAAATTCCAACCCCAATATAAAAAAATATATTAAAATAATATATATATATATATATATATATATATATATATATATATGTGTGTAATGTTTTTTTTTGAAAAAAAAATTGATATATATTTATATACATGATCAATTGTCAAATGATTATATACATGAAATAGAAAATTAGGAAAAGGGATTCCACATAAGATGAATTAAAACAAGAATTCAAATTTTTAATGATTATTCAATCCAAAATCACAAAAAAAATTTTTTTAAAATACATATTATTAATTTCTTTTTTAAGGGAGCCCCCACCCTAATCGATGAAGTTCCCCAAATGTTTTTGAACCCAACCCCCACCCCAACTCAGAAGGCTTAGCCCCACTGGAGGGGGTACCATTTTGGGAACCCATGACCAACAATTATTTGTCAGGGAGGGAAAAATTAATGATACAAAAGATAAAAAAAAAGGTGTCTAATTGATAGATTGATTGATAGACCATCATCATTGCATTTGGGAGAAACCAGGGTTTTCGACCCCTTTTTACTCAAATTGGGTTTAGAAATGGAAGTGACAGACATTTCACACCTTAAAGTCTGCAACAGCTATTAGACTTTTTTAAAAGCACGCAATATAATGTTAGTATTTGGGTGTAGAAGGGCAGACTGGCTCAAGCTCTCAATAGGGCTGATTTTTCAGACCATAATGAGTTCGGGTCTCCTAACTTCAATTGGGTACCACTAAAATATTTGGAAAAATGCCGGGTGTGATGTAGAAAATAAAACACTGAGCCAGTTCCAGAGTTTCCCCAAAAGATGTAAATCCTGACAACTCATTTGCATCAACCATTTTCCCAAAAGCTTTTAAAGGGTTTGAAAGGGGGTTGAAGTTGTTTTGACACCCGTTCCAGACCCTTTTGGGTGTGTGTCCTGACAACTTGCCCCCAGTCATGTTCCAGAATTTTCTTAAAATCCATTCTGCTTCAATCCATTGGGATGGACTTTTTAGCAGCATAAGATGAGTAGTCAGGGGATAGAAAGCAGTAAAACTTTTCAATCAATCAATCAAAACTATACAATAAAAAGAAACCAAATTATTTTAAAATTAGTTACTTTAATTTTGTCTTATCTAACATTCTAAAACTATTTTTGGTATTATTTTTATTTTTGTATTATTAATACATATCTGGAGATGTGGGAAAAAGAAATAAAGAAGAATGGAATGGCAGCTAAATTTAAAAATTTTTAAAAAAACATATGGAAATCATCAGTTACATGAAAAGCTAAAATGAATATATAAAAATCAAATGTGCTCTCAGTTTTACTGAAGATCACAGAAGAAAAAAAGACCAAACAAAGACAAGCCCAAACAGACACAAAGGGGTTTAGAAAAGAGTCCTAAACCTTAAATTTTGGGGGAAGAAATATAAAAATTGAGATAGGCAAGGAAAAAAATTTAGGGAAATAAAAAAGAAGAGGGTGGTTGGGAAGCAAAAATTAGAAGCCCAGAAAAAATGGGCGAGGTGGATTGAAGGGAGAGGGGGAAGGAGAGACATGAGAGAACAAAGGGGGGAAAAGGTGGGGACGGGTGAACAGGGGTTTTTCGACAGACGGGTTGGGGGAAAATTGTAAAACCCATGAAAAGGGGAATTAAGAGAAGACAAAGACATTATTAACAAATTTTTAATAACCAAAATCAAAAAAAAAAATACCCAAATTTGAAAATCCAAAAAAAAACTTAAAATTTTGAATGTAAAAATAAAATTAATTTTAAAAAGTCAGGGAAATTAAAAAACAGATTTGAATCTGTTGTGATGTGATGAGTTCCATAAGAACTTTTTTTGAAAAGTTGCATTTTCTGCTGGTTTTCTTCTTCACCTTTCAACTCCCAAGGAGCACAGGTCTTCAAAAACTTTCCAGCTCTTCCTCTCCCGCCATCCCTTCCAATTCTTTCATTTTTTCCCTATCCTTGTAATATCACCCCCCAGCTTCTTCTCCAGGTATGTCTGGGCCCTTTCCCCCTATTTCTTTCCCCCACGGGTTTTCCCAAAATGCCTGTCTTGAAAGTTCAAATGTTGTCCATCCATCACCAGCCTCTTCCTTAGCTTTTTCTCCACTGGTATCTGCTTAGTTCTTTTTTAGTTTTTTTTCTCTGAGTTATTTTCTGTTAAATGTGAAAAATTTGTTGTTTTTTTGATTCAAAATGGCATTTTTAGATGTATTTTATTGTTTTCATACAAAACATCTTCAAAGAAATTATGGGCCCATAAGCAATTTACTCAAGACAGGAACTTATTAATGGGGAGATAAAAATGTGAAGGAAGTTGAGCAAACATGGCCTGCCCCATTCCCTCCTTTTGCTGTATCAGAATAGTTAATAATCAATTCCCACATTCCTCCCCCTCTAAACCCCTCTCTAGAGCAAAACATATTTTATTTTCAAACTTTTGGGATCATACTGAATTTGGGGATAAGTCTTGATCTTGGTTCATATTTTTAACAGAATTTAAAGGGGGGAAATGGGAAATTTTAGAAAAATTAAAATAAATTTTTGATAAGAAATGAATGCATGAAGCAGAAGACATTTAAATTTAACAGTCATTTTTTAAAGAACAGAATTTATAAATCTTCTTCTTTTTTTTTCTGCCTGTTACGGGGGCAAGAAAAGGCCCATTGACAAATCGAAAGGCCCGATAATCTATCGCTTATGTTTATGTACATTTAAACCGCTGACTAGCCGAGGTCACATTTGTTCATCCCCTTTTTCCCGACTAAATTAATCCCGTCAATAATTTTGCCCTATATAATAACTGAACCTTCTCATTTTCAAATATCCCAGATTGACCCCATTCAAGGCCTATTATCTTGAACACCCTGTATCCACAGCCGGATAAGAAGAGATTTCTAGAACTGGTTTTTGTGTGCGCTTCATAAACAGTTTTTTTCCCCTATTATTCTGAGGTCTCCCTTTGCGTGGGCAGCTTTTTTTTTGTATCCACTGATGGGAGTAATTTTGCTTTTTGGGGCCCACTTCTGTTGGATTCTGCGAGGGACCAAACCCTTTTAATTTGTTGTTTCTGATGAAGTTCAGTGCTGATGCTGTCCCCACTTTTTTCCTAATGTCTTTTTTCTAAACCAGTTTTTTCTTTACTCCCAGCTTTCCCTAGATATTCATCTCTGTCATAATGTTTTCCTATTTTTGGGATGTTAGAACGGTTAAGCATAATGTTGGGAGAAAGATTGTGTTGAACAATCCCAATTTGGGTTTTCGGGGGACATTGTTTGATTTTAAAATTCAAAAATTTATAAATGTAATTTTACAGGAAACAGATATTTAAAAGGGTAATGGCAATTGTATTGTAAGAAAAATTGGTAATGGTATCCAAATTTAAAAAAATTTAATTTTTAGAATTTAGTATCCCCCTGAATGGGGAGGTTGATTATACAGGGTGTTCAACTTAATTTTTCCACCCCCATTTTTTTCCCAATTTTTGGATTCGGTCTGAAAATCAAGAACATTTTCGTTTTTTCATTTAAAAAAATTTGGAGCATTTGAAAGAGCCTTAAATTAGAAAAAAAAATAAAAAAAAAAAGGCCATGGAAAAAAAACAAAAGGGCCCAAAAAACAAAATTAACCCCCAAAGGTTTCTGAATTAAGTTTTAAATTTTTTATTAGGGGAATTGTAATATTTTTCAATATTTTTAGATATTTTAAATTTTTAATTTTTTAAATTTTTAAAATTTAAAAAAGGGAAAAAGCTTTTTTGGAGGGTGGCACAAAATTCAAAAAATGAAATATACCCGGATGAATTTTGTAGAAAACAATTGGACTTAGAGTGAAAACAAATTTTTTATTTTCTTTAACAAATTAGGATTTAAATTTGTGTTTGGGCGGCCATTTTGTATTTTTTCCCACAACGTGTTTTTTTTTTTTTTCTAATTTTTTCTACTATTCTAAGTCATAATCTTTCAAAATTGTTATACAAATTCTACATTAATACCAAAGCAAAGAAAAGTTTCCAGACCAGGTCCCCTTAATCAGTTAATTAAGGGGAAAAAAAAAATTTTAAATTACATCCAATATTTTAAAAATAAACATATATATATTATTAATACTAAATTGAAGTAAACTGAAACCTAACAGAAAAAAAGGTTAAAAAAGTACTATGGAGAAAAACAAAAAACTTTTTAAAGGAAAATATTTCGTGGCTTAAAGGAACGGATCCCCCCCGCGGCGCTTAAAGCGGAAAGAGTTAAAGCAGCCCATGAATGGAGCTAACGGATCATGTAGGGAAAATGAGAAGGTTAGATGACGAGATAGGCGGTTTTTAACGGGTAAAGGGGGAAGGGGCGAGAAAAATGAGTGACCCAGCTGAGAACGGTTTAAAAGAAAATAAACACAACTAAATTTGTACCTGGCAGCATTTGAATTGTCAAGGGGGCTAATTATCTTGAACACCTGTATATATATATATATATATATATATATCTTGACTGTGTGCCCCATATGCCTGAGTGTGTGTGTGTATTCACAAATATATTCCCCAAGACAGAGGAAAAAAGGGGGAATTTGGCACCTGAGATACCATTAGTAGATGAAAAATGTAATGTTGGCACCAGGAAACAGCTTCTTCTTCTTGAACGCCTTTATATCAACCACTTGTTAACCGCTTTTTGGGTTTGTTTGTGATCTGAGCCTAAGAGTGATTGTATTGTTGGTTAGCCCAAGTAGGCCCAGCAATCCAATTTTTTTGACCGGTTTTTTTCACTAGGGGAGCTTCCCCAAAGGGCCTACCCCTGTTGCCTTTAAGACGACCCTTTTAGGTCGTTCCTTGAAGCCGCAAACACAGGTGGAAAACATTTAAGATAGCCCCAAAAAAAATGAATAAACATGTGCCTTTTAAAAAGATACTTTATCCCCCCACCCCAAACTTCTATAAAAATTAAAAGGGAAGATAGAAGATATATATATAATTCCAGACTTTTTTTCGTTTACCACGGAGGTGGTTGGGTGAGGGTAAGTTATCTGTATTTTCGGCTTTTTTCCAGAGCTTGACAGAGGACATAAAGACGTTTTACGACCTTTTTTAGAACGTTCATCACAAAATTTTCCTGAACAACAAAAATATGTAAATTTTCCAAATAGTACAACCTTCTTTTTGACTTTCATTTATATTCTTTTCTTTAAATGCTCAATATTGATTACTTTTAACCCACCAAAGTTGAAGGTGGGGGAGGACATAAAAAAAATTTAAAATGAGGTTGAGGAGAGAGTTCAAGTTATAAGTTCAACTTTATAAAGGTCGCTTTTATGTAAACAAGACCGCCCCGAAAAGGGGGTATTTACGAATACCCAAATTTCCCAAAAATGGACATTCGCCAGACTATTATTTGTCCCCCTTGATGACTCCTTCCTCATAATGTTGTTTTTTCCCCTTTTTCTATTTTTTTCATTCAAAACCCAAAGATTATTTATCGAGATAAAAAATATTTACCAAAAAGAAAAGAAGAGGAAAAACCATGGGGGAGATGGATTCAGGGGTTTATAGATGGTTTGAGCATGATGGGCACATCTGGGCTATGAGAGAGGGAAATTTCTAAGAATTATTTAAAGGGGCATGTTCTGCCCAAAAAAAGCTAATGGGTGATGAGTCCCTTCTTCGACCGCCCAAACGACCATTGTTACCACTTTTTGGGTTTGTTGATCCAAACCAAGAGCATTGACGGTTTGGGGATGCGCCTCGAGGCCAGCACATCCCATTTCGCGATGCTTTTTTTTCACTAGGTTAGCTTCCCCAGCACCTACCCCAACGTTCTCTTAAAATGCCTTGAAGGTTTCAGCACTTTTTTCTCCCTTTAAGCCCCCCAACACACGGCCGAATTTTTGAGTCAGCAAGAAACAAAACAAAAAAACAATAAAAAACAGCCAGAAAATATCTATAAGTTTTGCACATTCATAGATGAACCATACCAGGGGAGTCCAAAAGTTTATCTTATGATGTTGTTTTTGTAGCTGTCAATGCTTGAGAAGAGGGGGGGCAAGTTTTGGGGTTTAATTTAAACAAAAAATTTTGTAAGATCATAACAAAATTTACAATTACTTTTTTCATATTCATGTATAAAAAAAAAACACATTAGAAAATACCACACACATTCAAGTAGCTAATCCAACACACGTTTAGAGTAAAAAAAAATTCGAAGGGTTTTTTACTATCATTGGGGTAAACAAAATATTTTATAGTAAATACCCCCATTTCAAATACCACAACCACCCCCATTTTTAACCAATCCTTTACAAAAAAAGTTACAGAACACAAAATCCAATCTCAAAAACATCCAACTCTCAAAAAAATCCAACTCCACACAACACTAATGATCAAAAATTAAGATAGAACACAAAACTAAAGTTTCAGACGGAAGTTGTTTTTTTTAAATATAAAGACTTACAATAATTTTATTTCCCTTTTTCCCCAAGTAAAAAAGGCTCAAAGTTTCACCATTTTTTGGGCTCTGGTCATTTTTTTTATGGGTACCCCTAAAAAGATTCAGCCAGGGGTTTTTATGATGTCTGCCCGTTACCTTTTGGCTTCCCCCCAATGGTTAGGGGGACAAACCAGTCTCAGGGGACAAAGACCCACCTCCTGATTAGTAATTTTTTTGGTTTTTTCGAAAAGGGGAGACAACCATTTCAAAGGGTTTTTGTTTGTTTTTTTACTTTCAGTCTAAAAAAAACTGACACATTTGTTTACAAAAGTTTGAATTTATTTTTTTTAACTTTGACTTACATTTCGCTATACAAAAGACAGATTTCATTTGAGTGAATATCCTGAGTTTTCCAATAGTTTTTAAATTTACAATTATTTTTTTCATTTAATTTAAATGTTTTTAATGGAATCAAAAACCTGTTTTACAAGCCCTTTTTTTTTAAAATTAAAAAGGCCCTTTTTGGCTTTTAAAAAATGTCCAATCCAAAGCCCCGTAGTGTGGGTTGGGCCAAAGGAAACTATCAACTTCTCCCGTGTATATTAAAAATGAACTTTTAACTGTATCCCGAAAAAACAAATAAACAAGACTTACTTTGGGTTGGTAATGGTAAACGAAAACTTTACTGAACCATACCATCATAAGCCATGATAAACAGGGAAATTAAGGGAGCTAAGGGATAGTCATAAGCAAAACCTTTTAATGATCATGGGTAGCCCCTGATCTGAAAATAAAAATAGAGATCCCGATTTGATATTTTTTTATTTCTTTTTAACAGTTAAGTTTTAAATTTACCGTTTTTCCAAACCACTTATCCTGGGCAACTTGTTAAATTTTTTATGAAATAGTTTATTTTTTTCCGTCTCATCCTTTCTTTCTAGAATCATTTGCCTCCCACTTCTTTTTTTTTTCAAAGCCCATATCACCACTTGTTAACCATTCTTGGGGATTTGTATGTGATCCGAGTTAAGGGTTTTTTTTTGTGCCGTTTTGCGCCAACCCACGCCAGCACATCCGATTTCGGGGCACTTTTATTTACTAGGTAGTTCCTCCCCTACCCCAATTTCCTTGTAGGTCGCCTTGTTACTACTTTTCTCCAGAGCCCCCGCAACATTCAAAGACCCCCCTTTAAAACAAAATATTACCTAAACGGAGCTTTTTAATGCGTACAGTTTGTCACCAAAAAAATACACGCTTCCTTTCGGCGCAGGTCATTTTAAACAAAGTTCAGACCATCCAAGGTCTTGACAACAAAACCCCACTGACCATACTTTAGAGCAGGTGTTACCTGATCAATGGATATATATCATTAGTGGAAAAATTTTTATAATAAATGTTTTAATAAAAACTACATTTTCAAAAGATTTTCAAATAAAACCCACATTTCATAAACTTGAAAAAATATTTCATAAGCTTTTTTTTAAAAATATATTTTAAAAAATTTAATAAAAATAATTAATAAGTACTTTGAAAAAACTATATTACAAAAAATTTTTTAAAAATCTAATTTAAAAAGTACTTTTAAAAATATATATTGCATAAGACTTTAAAAAAAATATATTACATAAGTATTTTTTAAATTAAAAAATCTACATTACATATATTCAATAAAATCTACAACATGACCCCAAACAAAACTAATTTCAAGACTTTTTTTACTTTTTAAACATTATTTTAAAAAACTATATTACATGTACTTTAATAAAATTTGTATTACATAAGTACTTAAATATAAAATCAATATTTATAATACTTCAATTAAGCTTTTATTGAGGTAACAATAAGAGAAAAAACTCGACATTGGAGTTAGAAAATTGAGGTAACAACTTACCAGAGAAACAACTCGACATTGTGTGAGGGGCTAGACACATGAGTCTTGTATTGAGGTAACAACTTACCCAGAGAAACAACTCGGAATTGTGTGAGTGGACTAGACACATGAGTCTTGTATTGAGGTAACAACTTACCAGAGAAACAATCGACATTGGGAGTGGGAAAACACATGAGTCTTGTATTTAGGAACAACCCCGAAAACAACCCGACATTTTTGAGGGGGAAAACATGAGACTTGATTTAGGTAAAATCTTCCAGAGAAAAATTTGACATTGTGTGAGTGGGGGAAAAGATTTTGATAACAAATTACCCGAGAAAAAGAATTGTGGGGGTTTAAAGAGGTTGGTTTAAATAGCCGCATACAGATTGTTGTTATTTTTGACCCGTCAAATTGTTCCAATAATTTTCATCATTGGGAAGACAGAAAGCATAGACCTGTGAGGTGAGAGGGAAATAAAAATTATTCTTTTCTCTTCAAACGCTTAAAGACCATTTGAACCACCGGGGTGATTTGTATGGATCTGGTAAAGCATTGGAGTTGCCGGCCCCAAGAGGGCACATCCAATTTCTATGCTTTTTTTTTACTGGGAGCCCGATCCAACAGTGTTTTCAATGTTGTGGTGCAGTACATTTTTGTTTTTGGGCCCCCAAACCCCTGGGGAAAAAGAAGAACATTTTAATGTAATTCTTCAGCTTGTGATAACGGTCTTTCATTTTTCCAATCCTGGTTTGTCCACAGCATCAGGGTAAGAAAGATTTCTAGAAGGGGTTTTGGGAACATCATAAAAAGTGTTTTTTTTTCTGCTTTTTGAGGCTACCATTTTCATGGACTCCTTTTGCTTTTTATCCATTGTATCGGAATAGCACTGCTTTTTTAGTCTGTTGGTAATCTGCTTATGTACCCCAAAATATTTAATTTGTTTTTTTGATGAAATTGTACGATGCTGTACTCACTTTTTTCCGATGTCTTCATTTCTAAACTGGTCTCTTCGGGATTCCCCCCATTCGTAAACTTATCTCGTCATGACTAGTTTTCTTCTATCGCTTGATATCATCTCTGTTGGGCTAGTTTTCTTTATCATTTGATACTTCATCTCTGCTACAGTTTTCTTCTATGTTGATACTTCATCTCGTCGACTAGTTTTCTTCATCGTTTTATACTTCATTCGCGACTAGTTTTCTTCATCGCTTGATACTTCATTCTGTCGGGCGTTTTTTTATCGCTTGATACTTCATCTCTGTCGGGCTAGTTTTCTTCATCATTTGATACTTATTCTGTCGACTAGTTTTCTTCATCGCTTGATACTTCATCTCTGTCATGACTAGTTTTCTTTATCGTTTGATACTTCATCTCGTCGGGGCTAGTTTTTTATCGCTTGATACTTTATCTCTGTCGACTAGTTTTTTTATCGCTTTATACTTCATCTCTTAACTAGTTTTCTTCATCGCTTTTATACTTCATCTCTGTCGATAGTTTTTTTTATGCTTGATATTATTTTGTTGCGTTTTTTCCCATGTTGATATTCACTTTTGACAGTTTTTTTCACGGATACCTTCCCCGTCTGCGACTAGTTTTTTTACGTTGATACCATCCGTCATGACAGTTTTTTTCATCGTTTTAACTTTATCCTGTCAGACGTTTTCTTTATCGCTTTATACTCATCCGTCGACAGTTTTTTTATCGTTGATACTTCATCTCTGTCATGACCCGTTTTTTCATCGCTTGATACCCTCTCTGTCGGACTAGTTTTTTTCTACCGGGTACTTCATCTCTGTCAGACAGTTTTTTTATCGCTTGATACTTATTCCCGTTTGTCATGACAGTTTTCTTTTTGTTTTATACTTTATTCTGCGACTAGTTTTTTCAGTTGACTTCCATGAGGCCATTACCCTTTTAGGGTGGGGGGGTTGTACCGGGACCCGGAGAGCTATGCGCAGGGTTACCCGCCGGGGGTCAAAGGAGGCAGATTGTGGCCCCCGGCCCCCCCAGGTTGGGGGGGCCCAAATACCCATCCAAAAAAAAACAGAGTTACAGAAACCAAAACAAATTGTTTAAAATAACTCGAGTCTCGGGGAAGGGCTAGGCTCCTGCAGGAGACAGGGTGACCGAGCAGCCAAACCCGAAGAAGCTGATGCTGACAACCCCTTTTTGGCCGAGACAACAAAGAAGAAGTACCCCGGTTTATTAAAAGAAGAAGTCCACCCTTGAGGGAGTAATGGGACACGCAAACGGCAGAGCACGGGTGGGGATGAGGGAAAAATTTTCGTTGCTGGGGAAAGTGTGAAAAAAGGTGGAATGTTTTTGGGGAAAAAGACTTCAGACGGAGAAACGTTATTTGGGCAAAAAAAATGAAGATGATCCTGGGGAAACCCGGGCCTTGATGCTGACCAAGGGAAGCAAAAGTCGATGGAATGGGA
>CM036760.1:15532724-15593673 GCA_020796225.1 Arion vulgaris
GTTTGACTTCTCTATCTTTTTCTGTCTATCTCTAACTCTTTTTTCTCTTGACCTTATTAACCCCGGTTTGGAGCATAGCCCTCAAACTCGCCACATCTTCCATTCGTCTACTAATATAACTTAAAATAACATCAGAGAACGGTTTGTAGTAAGATTGACATCAGATAACGGTTTGAAAAAAAGATTGACATCAGAGAACGGTTTGTAGTAAGATTGACATCAGAGAACGGTTTGTAGTAAGATTGACATCAGAGAACGGTTTGTAGTAAGATTGACATCAGAGAACGGTTTGACAAAAAGATTGACATCAGATAACGGTTTGTAGTAAGATTGACATCAGAGAACGGTTTGTAGTAAGATTGACATCAGAGAACGGTTTGTAGTAAGATTGACATCAGATAATGGTTTGTAGTAAGATTGACATCAGATAACGGTTTGTAGTAAGATTGACATCAGCGAACGGTTTGTAGTAAGATTGACATCAGAGAACGGTTTGACAAAAAGATTGACATCAGATAATGGTTTGTAGTAAGATTGACATCAGAGAACGGTTTGTAGTAAGATTGACATCAGAGAACGGTTTGTAGTAAGATTGACATCAGAGAACGGTTTGACAAAAAGATTGACATCAGATAATGGTTTGTAGTAAGATTGACATCAGAGAACGGTTTGTAGTAAGATTGACATCAGAGAACGGTTTGTAGTAAGATTGACATCAGAGAACGGTTTGACAAAAAGATTGACATCAGATAATGGTTTGTAGTAAGATTGACATCAGCGAACGGTTTTGAGTAAGATTGACATCAGAGAACGGTTTGTAGTAAGATTGACATCAGAGAACGGTTTGTAGTAAGATTGACATCAGAGAACGGTTTGACAAAAAGATTGACATCAGATAATGGTTTGTAGTAAGATTGACATCAGCGAACGGTTTGTAGTAAGATTGACATCAGAGAACGGTTTGTAGTAAGATTGACATCAGAGAACGGTTTGTAGTAAGATTGACATCAGAGAACGGTTTGACAAAAAGATTGACATCAGATAATGGTTTGTAGTAAGATTGACATCAGAGAACGGTTTGTAGTAAGATTGACATCAGAGAACGGTTTGTAGTAAGATTGACATCAGAGAACGGTTTGACAAAAAGATTGACATCAGATAATGGTTTGTAGTAAGATTGACATCAGCGAACGGTTTGTAGTAAGATTGACATCAGAGAACGGTTTGACAAAAAGATTGACATCAGATAATGGTTTGTAGTAAGATTGACATCAGCGAACGGTTTGTAGTAAGATTGACATCAGATAACGGTATGCAATAGAAATGACAACTGTTTACCAACTGTTTTTTATCCTGTTAATATTTTTCTTGTCAATTCTGTTTTTCCCCAAAAACTTTTCTCTCAACTTTTCTTCTCGTCTATTGTTCTGTCAGTCATCTTTGCCATAGCACCACTATCTTGATTGTACTGTATAATTCGCTTCAGATTATTTATAGAATCACTCAGATTCGGAAAAAAGCGCAATCTTAATATTAATAGACCGTGTTTTCTTCTTGCATTCCCAGAAGAGCCTATACACATGAAGGATGTGTACTTTAGTTTTAGGCACAATTTAGAAATGCATGCATCTATCTTAACATGTTTATTTCTCCTAATTTCATTTGACGATGCAATCGAACAACAACAGCAAAACACATAACGTACCACGTGATCGCCAGTTTTTAGAAATCCCAGAAGGCATGATGTTATTGCGGCCATGCCACTTGCGAAGGTTAAACTGCCAGCTCCCCTTTCTATAGCATTAATAACTGCCTCTGTGGCTTCTGTAGTTGGGTTGGACAGACGAGAGTAGACTGAACCTCCCTTACAGATGAAAAAACAGTCAATGTTAGGCATGTTACTTTACAAGATATTCATTATTATTTTAGTGATGGTGTCTACAGTACAAAAATAAACTACGAAGGCAGGCCTTAAAAGTGGTAGTTCACAAACGGATTTGCCCTTGGACATCTGTTCTCAGTTTTAAGACTAGTTCACAGTATGCTTCCAAGCGGACATGTCCTTGGCAAGCTCTTTCTACTTCGTTCTAAGCTCAGCCTACAGCTTGCTTCCAAGTGGAACTGCCATTGGCAAGCTCTTCTCAGTTTTACGATCATCTCTGTTTCCATACGGACCTGCTCTTGGACTCTTTCCAGTTATCAGATCAGCTCTGGTTCTACACGAACTTATACTAGGATAGCTCATCCCAGTTTTCACAACATCAATATTTCCAGACCGATTTGTCCTTGATAAGCTTTTCTTAGTTCTCAGCTCACAGTCTGCTTCCAGACGGATCTGCTCTTCGACGACTCTTACCAGTTCTCAGATTAGCTCGGTTTCCAGACGGACCTGCCCTTGGATGGCCCTTTCCGTTTGCAATGACATCACTTTTTAATGATAGAATTGCCCTTGGTAAGCTTTCCTCAGTTCTCAGATCAGCATACATCTTGATTCTAGACGTAAATTCCAGTTACTGCTCATGCAGTCCTTTGACAATCTCTTCTGAATTTGTGTAAGTTAAAAAAAAATTTTTAAATAAAATGATATCAACAAAATACGATGCAAAATAGTCAGTGTTCTTCTGAGCAAATAGTGAGGAAGAAAAAGCATGGCCTGAAATGATTTGCTAAACGCTAGCTTACATTCTGTTCCTCTATAACTTAGCCAAATATCACAAGATAATATTTTGAGCAACAGTTTGAATACCTACATCAGACATTCCTTGTAAGCAATCCTCCAGTTTTTCCAGAACATAGGTCGAAGAATGGTAGATAGGAGGTACTAGCGGCTGTGTGACAGTCCCTTGGAATGCCAGATAAGATGATGCAAGCACTGTGCTAGGATCGACATCATTAAGTGTGAGTCCTGACAGTGCCAGGTCATAGTTGGTCTTAGCCGGAGTGTGACGAACGCTTTGACTATTGTAGTAACAGATAAACTAGTTAGTTGCATTCAATCTTCATAATAGTTATATGTTTTCAATATTGGTACATTGGTTGATTGAATGATTGATTGATTGAATTAATGAATGAATGAACGATTGATTGATTGATTGATTGATTGATTGATTGATTGATTAGATCAGCGTTTCCAAAAGTGGGCGATACCACCCTCCTGTGGACGCAGCTTTCAGTGGGGCGATGGTGGGTTCAGAAGGACTTGGGGAGTGGTTTTTCTTGATTTTTCTTTTGAATAATCATTAAAATTTGAATTCTGCATTTTAATTCATCTTATGCCCATCTTACACGATCCATTTTTATTTCATGTATATAATCATTTGAAAATTGACCATGTACGACAGAAATATATATCAATTTTCTATGTCAAAGTGAAAATAGAGCATGTATATATATATATATATACGTCGGGAAAAGTGGGCGTTGGACCGAAAAAGTTTGGGAATCTATGGATTAGATGGTTGGTTATTTATTTGCTAGTTGGTTTGTTTGTTGGTTTGTTTGGTAAATGTGAATTATTTGTTTGATTGTTTGTTTGTTTTCTGGTTGGTTGGTTGGCTGGTTGGCTGGTTAGTTGTTTAGTTGGTTAGCTGCTTGCTTGATTGTCTTGAGAATGCTGAAATTTTTAGCGGGGTATGTTTTACCGCTAAGTCACGTGAATCAACAGTATGTACGTATTGCATTATCTACTGAATATTAAAACCTATAAAGACCCTAGATATATCTCTATCTAAGAAACTAAGACAAAATCAACCTGCCGTACTCAGAATCTTAACCAGTTCAGATGTACACAAAGCTGTTGTCAAGCAGATCTATTTCATTTTGGGAGTATTTGTCACGCAATTTATGTCTTTTCAAACACTAGACATTTTTTAAATAGTATATGCCAGTCTTTCTTTTATCACTTGAAACAGTATATAAATATTAGTTATTGTTTATAAACTTTAATGTCTTTTGTAGCTTATGCAGGGGTCCTTTTGTTTTATTTCCAGTGTTGATTCACTAGACTAGGGAGTTCGTCTCAGTGTATAATATGTGGGGCAGTCTTGAAGTCTTAGATCAAATCGAGATTACGTCACATGTTTGCACACTAAAGATGCTTCGTGCGTGAACCACGTGGAGACTATAAAAAATAGTTATTTGAACACATGTTTCTAAATATTTCAGCTAAGATGTATGATGTAGCTTTATCTAACATATATTAAGTGTGATGTAATTTATTTTGTTTTACAGTAGTAACTATAGTCATCGGCCTTTTTGTTTTGGGAGACAATGTGTTTTGTGTCACGTAATGCTTTTTGTGTTAGTCACATCGTCTGTGTGACCGTGGTGGCCTATTCTGGAGTGACATCAGTGCCTCAGTTGCTGCTTGTGAAACTGGTGACTGAAGCTGATGTAGAATATAGTCTTTCTGAACCTACACTATCTTTTGCCTCGATATGCGATGGCGTTTTCCTTCTTTTTTTAAAGCATCCTTCACTATCGCTCGCCGTGCCTGCCTGGTTGACTAACAGTTATCAATTATTTTTGTCTATACTGTATAAGGTTAGATCCCGCATGCAAGTGTCAATGAAGTGTAGTAATGTGTGCTCATGCAGTCTATTACCAGTTGCGGGTTGGTCTTATAGGATGTCCTTTTGGATTCTATTATCACTGAATCGGCACGCGTGTCTAAGAGGGTGGTTGATTGCGTTATAACTAACAAGGTTCTAAGCCTTAGTATTCAGAGGTTAGTAAAGGACTATAATTTTAGGATCTTCAACAGTCTCATATGTGTCTCATATGTGTCTGATATGTGTCTGCTCAAACTACAGTTGCTAGTACAGGATTGTAATTTTAGGAGCTTCAACTGCCTGATATGTGTCTGCTCAAACTACAGTTGCTAGTACAGGATTGTAATTTTAGGAGCTTCAACTGCCTGATATGTGTCTGCTCAAACTACAATTGCTAGTAAAGGATTATAATGTTAGGTGCTTCAACTGTCTGATATGTGTCTGCTCAAACTACAGTTGCTAGTAAAGGATTATAATTTTAGGAGCTTCAACTGCCTGATATGTGTCTGCTCAAACTACAATTGCTAGTAAAGGATTATAGTGTTAGGTGCTTCAACTGTCTGATATGTGTCTGATATGTGTCTGCTCAAACTATAGTTGCTAGTACAGGATTGTAATTTTAGGAGCTTCAACTGCCTGATATGTGTCTGCTCAAACTACAATTGCTAGTAAAGGATTATAATGTTAGGTGCTTCAACTGTCTGATATGTGTCTGCTCCAACTACAGTTGCTAGTACCGGATTATAAGTGTAGGGACTTCGACTGTCTGATATGTGTCTGCTCCAACTACAGTTGCTAGTACCGGATTATAAGTGTAGGTGCTTGAACTATTTTGATATGTGTCTGCTCAAGCTACTATTATATCTATCTGTATCCTCTTCGTGTCTCGCTTGAGAAATAAGACTTTACCAAAAGATTTTCATTATTTCCGTTCTGTCTCATTTCTACTAATTGTTTCATACTACATCAAGCAATTATCTTTCCAACTCTCCGTCCACAGTTCTGTCCATGTTCCCTTTGGCCACCTATATCTTCTTTTTCCAACCGCAGTCTATCGGAAAGATGCCCTAACCAATGCCCCATTCTGACATAGTACATACATGCTCAACCCACTTCTACCTTCTAATTATATGCTCAATTGATCACAGTACATACAACATAAATGCCCAACCCACTTCTACCTTCTAATTATATGTTCAATTGATCACAGTACATACAACATACATGCTCAACCCACTTCTACCTTCTAATTATATGCTCAATTGATCACAGTACATACAACATACATGCTCAACCCACTTCTACCTTCTAATTATATGCTCAATTGATCACAGTACATACAACATACATGCTCAACCCACTTCTACCTTCTAATTATATGCTCATTTGATCACAGTACATACAACATACATGCTCAACCCACTTCTACCTTCTAAGTTCTCCTCCATTGATCACACACAGTACATACAACATACATGCTCAACCCACTTCTACCTTCTAAGTTCTCTTCCATTGATCACACACAGTACACACAACATACATGCTCAACCCATCTCTACCTTCTAAGTTCTCCTCCATTGATCACACACAGTACATACAACATACATGCTCAACCCATCTCTACCTTCTAAGTTCTCCTCCATTGATCACACACAGTACATACAACATACATGTCCACACAGTACATACAACATACATGTCCACACAGTATATACAACATACATGTCCACACAGTACATACAACATACATGTCCACACAGTACATACAACATACATGTACACACAGTACATACAACATACATATACACACAGTACATACACATACATATCCACACAGTACATACAACATACATGTCCACACAGTACATACAACATACATGTACACACAGTACATACAACATACATGTACACACAGTACGTACAACATACATGTACACACAGTACATACAACATACATGTACACACAGTACATACAACATACATGTCCAAGTCTCTTCCATCTTCATCTTTTAATGATAGTCTCCAATGATGCATAGTTTGTTAGATTTAAAACATCTTACCAGAACTACAGGAAGACAGAATTTGTCAACTAACTCACAATAACATTTGTCTACTACTTCAGTCAGCACTTGTTGTATGTCCCCTCCACACACAACCTGACACTACATGCAAATCAAGTACAGGTAACGTGACCTAGTACTTAACAGATAGCCATAACTGAGACATACGATTTCTCTCACTTCTTGATAACCAACTGACACTTGTCCCTCAACATTATATATGTATATCAAGAAACAGATAACGTGTTACGACTTTCTTTATCCAAGCAGATCATACGACTTCTCCTAAACAAAACTAAACAGAGGTACAAAATATCAGAGGCGTATCATCTAGTTAAAGTCGAGCAGTTTGTCGAGAGATAGAGAGAATGAATGGTGTCGATTTTGTATGAAATGCTTGCTGTCTGCTACCATAGCCAGGCTCCAGTGCTAGAGCCTGGCCACAGCCAGGTTTCAGCACGGCCAGACAACTGGCCGGGATTCCTGACCTAGATAAGAAAAGGGATCTGGAAAGTACAGATGTGATAGAACACTGCAAGCTTTTTTGCAAATTTACTAAATTATGTCAGTCTATGGTTATTTATTGGTGAAAAATATTTATAATTTGATATTCCTTATTGTTAAACTTAACTTATTGCATAATATGACTTCGAGTTAGCATTTTGTGTTGAGTTTAAAATGAATTCGTCTATATAAACCAATACTGGAATGCGAGGTCACGTTGTGTAGTTGGGGTCTGATTTCCCACAATTTTTACCTGAGCCCGAAGGCCCAGTAGTTTATAGTTGGCTCTGACCTGGCTGTGCTGCTACTTACACGCTTAATATTAGCGAACTGTTTTAACCTGACTCCCCAAGTTCCGAGGTCATCATCATCATCAGCAGTCCTCGTCGCACCAAAGGGCACATAATGCAGAGACCAAATATGTCCGCTTAATTCAATCTTGTGCTTTTGTTTCTAACTCAAACTTAGTCCTATGCGTGTCTTTGAGCTCTGCTTCAAACATTCTCCATGTGCATCTAGACCTCCCTTTTCCTGTTGTTCTTGTGGTGTCCTCTGCACTGCATGTCTTGACCTGATCGCCGTTCTTTTCTCCTCCAGATGATATGTCCAATGCATCGCTATCGTCTATTCTGTATATGTTTTATGTCATCGCTATCGTCTATTCTGTATCTCTTTATTTATGTCTTACAATCAAGTTAATTTTTGAAGTCTGCTATTGTTCATTTTTTTATCCCAGCTATCCTGCAAAGGATTTCAGAAATAGAGGACGACCTAAGGAGACCCTGAAACGAACTTTGCAGAGAGAGGCAAGAAATATAGATCTCAGATCCATGGAGGCGATTAAGCGAGTTGTACAGGATAGAGCGGTGTAGAAATTGTCATACAATTGCGAATTTGTATGTAATGTATGACTGTACGAGAGGGGTTATTGTAATTATTATTATTATTATACTGAAATATTCTTTTAAAGGGACAGTACTAGCAGAACGTTGGTGCATAATAAAAAAGAAAATTATTAAAATTTCAATTTGAACGATATTGATTACCACATATTCACACACAATGAACAGATTATTAACAATTTTAAAGATATTGATTCTCACATATTCACACACAATGAACAGATTATTAACAATTTTAAAGATATTGATTACCACATATTCACACACAATGAACAGATTATTAACAATTTTAACGATATTGATTCTCACATATTCACACACAATGAACAGAATATTAAACCATCTAAGAAAGTAAATATTTCTAGAGTTCAATATAAAGTAAATAAATAAGACTTTCGACAAGAAAAATTAGTTTAGACATGGGCGAAATATAGGTGTGACTTATTACACACTTTTAATGAAATGGTCAGCAATGGTGGAATGCGGGATGGCCATTCAGAGTCAGAACTGTTTGATTCTGAACACGACTTTGCTAGCGCAGTTTCGCCATGTTTGGTCTGGTATTTTCCGGTTTCGTTTGCCAAGCTACTGAGTTAGTGCTTGAGCAACGCTGTGAGCTATGACTGTTACATGGAATGCTTTTTGCTGTCAACCGTGCGTTTGTTGTGTGTATTCAGAAAATGACGGACAGCGGTTATGACGAACAAGCTCAATCTGCCGTATGCAGTTATATTGCGAGTGCAGAAAACTGGATTTTGTCATGATTGATGTTCCCTTCGACAAGAATTGCAATTCAAGTGATGAATAGTTTTGTGTTGCTACATTAGCGACGGCCATATGCATTTTATGCGGTGCCTGTTTCTTTTTGAGGCACGCGTACTGTTTCATTCTGGAATTAGTTCACACAGGAAACATTTCACAGTTGTTAGCATTTCGTGTGATTTTCATTGGCACAGGAACGGAGCAATTATGGGTGACCTGTTGCAGTGAAGTTGGAACCGTACTTATGAACTATGAATGAAATGGTACAGTCAAATACATTCAAAAGTTTTCCCTCGAATCCTTCTAAAATAATTCTTATATGTTTCCCAAGTCTCATGTATACAATAAAAACGACCTAATCCAAGATGGTTTTACAACCGCACAATATTTAAAGTGGCATTTATAATTTATTATCAATGTATTTACAATGTAGTAGTTCGAACAATGTGTACACGTTCAGTTAAGCTATGTACTTTATGAGCGAGTTGCATGGTAGTTAATCCGTCATTCTTATAAAACTCAGTGACGGCTCGTGATAATTTATGTTGAGGGCCAGACATTTTTCAGGATAAATCATGGACTTTGGTTGCTATATTTTATTTTATAAAATAATAAATACACGTTATAATTATTTTTAGTAGGCTCAGGCCCCACTGGTCCTTAATGACGAGCCGCCACTGATAAAACTTATGTCTGTGATTTGTTGCATGAATAGACTTTTCCTTTTGTAGGTTTTCTCACATATGTGTAAGCAGATTACCAACAGACAATGCGCCTCAAAGAGCAATGTTACTCCGATACAATTGATACAAAGAAAAAGGTCATCCACGCACAATATGAACATCAGAAATAACGGAGGCGGTGAAAAAAACACTGTTTATGAAGCGCACACAAAAGTCCTTTCTATAAATCTCTTCTTATCCTGACGCTGTGAGACAAAACAGGATTAGAAAAAAGAAAAAAAAGTATAACGAATAAATTTTTTCTAATGAATGTTTTCTCATTTACGTTTGATAGATAAACTTATTATTATGTGTACTTTCTCAATAAGTTATACGATGAATAAGCTGTTTTTCTTATGTGTACTTTCTCAATAAGTTATACTATGAATAAGCTGTTTCTCTATGTGGTGCTTTCACACTTAAGCAACATAACGAAGCAGCTATTCAATAAGTTATACGATGAATAAGCTGTTATTCTTATGCCAGTTTTTCTTAATAAGTTTATCCATGAATAAGCTGTTATTCTTATCTATGATTTCTCAATAAGTTATACCATGAATAAGCTGTTATTCTTATCTATGATTTCTTAATAAGTTATACGATGAATAAGCTGTTATTCTTATGCCATATTTTCTCAATAAGTTATACCATGAATAAGCTGTTATTCTTATCTATGATTTCTCAATAAGTTATACGATGAATAAGCTGTTATTCTTATGCCATATTTTCTCAATAAGTTATACCATGAATAAGCTGTTATTCTTATGCCATATTTTCTCAATAAGTTATACCATGAATAAGCTGTTATTCTTATGCCATATTTTCTCAATAAGTTATACCATGAATAAGCTGTTATTCTTATGCCATATTTTCTCAATAAGTTATACCATGAATAAGCTGTTATTCTTATGCCATGTTTTCTCAATAAGTTATACCATGAATAAGCTGTTATTCTTATGCCATGTTTTCTCAATAAGTTATACCATGAATAAGCTGTTATTCTTATGCCATGTTTTCTTAATGCCTTGATTGATGCATAAACCTCTGTCCTTCCTTCTGCTTTTGTTTCAGTTTATTATTCAAACAAGCTCTAATTAAAATCGTACGGGTATTATTTCTAGTGGTCTATTATTCAGTAGTAAAAAATGGGACCAAAAATACACTAAGACTAGAAGATACAACTTGAACATTTGACAAAGAGATTCGGATACAATAGTAAATGAAAGCAGTCAAGACTACTTATACTTTTGCGTACACTTTCATATGTCCAATTCATTATGATTACAGATAGCAATGATAATATCAGTCTTCAATTAAAACTCTGATTTGTTCTCTCTCTTTTTTTAAATTAGATAGTATGATATCTTTATTTCGCATGTTATCTTCTCTCTCTCTCTCTCTCTCTCTCTCTCTCTCTCTCTCTCTCTCTCTCTCTCTCTCGTTCCCCCTAATCCCTCTTGTGCCTTTATAACACCGGCTGGAGCATAGGCCCTCACTCAACTCGTGTCGTCTTACTATCTTTAATTACCTCTTCCATCACCTTTCATGTATTTGTTTTCTTTGTATTTGATTTGCTCGTGGTTGGTTTCATTTTGTAGCTAAAGTTCCCCAACTGGATGATAGCTGAACACGTAAACACAAAGTACTACAGTTTTACAAAATACATAAACAGTGACGATAAACAGCAACGTTTCGACCAAAAGGCCTTTATCAAGCAAACAATACAACAAGAATGACGAATTTCGAGGAACACTACAAATGGACGATTACATGTGGAAACATAAGCCTATCTAATGAAAATCTGGGAATAAAACGAACAACGAAATGAGTGCAACACAAAAACCGAAAGTGGAAAAGAAGAGAACAATAAACAATATAGTGGATAAATGACACTATATGGAGCAAACACACATATAGATAACAAGGCACGAGATAAGACAGTACTAAGAAGCATAGGAATGTAATGTGTTGAGTCCAAGAGGTCGCAAAGTGCCATAGAATGAAATAAAACGGTTCTCCAGGGCGAATCGACTGCGATCATCGGAGGAACATGATCGGATGGCTGTGACCTGGACATCGTCAACTCCTGAATGGCCAGTATCGTTGAAATGAGTGGCCACAGGAGTCACAGAGCATTGGCGAATATCGCGTAAGTGTTGGCAATCGGTCATGAGTCTCTTACCGGTTTCGCCAATATAGGACTTGTTGCATCGTTTGCAGGTGATGGCATAGATATTACGGGACTCACACGTGAAACTGTCTTGGATGGCATACGTAGCTTTTGGAAAAGAGACAGTGCGGGTCTGTATTACATATGCACATGTATAACAGCGCCGACGTCCGCACTGGATGGTGCCAAAGTGACTCTGGATATTAGGCTTGAGGCGACTGTGTACCAACAAATCCTTGAGGCTTCTGTCCCGTCTGTAAGCCACCAAGGATAGTGTTGGAAGACTGAACGTGTCTCAGGATCAGACTGAAGAATAGGAGATGATGGAATAAGACCTTTTTCACCAGGGAACTGTGAAGGTGGAAAGTTAAGATAAGTTTAACCCTGTCAGAATTGGGGGTTCTATGTATGTGAGAAAGGGCCTCCTGGCGAGCAATTAGCTGAACCCGATGCATGGCAGATGTAAGCACATTCTCCGGGTATAGGGCGCTGGCGGAAGAAATCCAGCATCTCGTGAGCTCTATCAAGAAAATCGTCGTCCTCACTACAGAGGCGACGAAGGCGTAAGAGTTGAGAGAAAGTTAAAGAGTCACGACAGGCCTGGGGATGGGAAGAGGTATACAGAAGAAAGCTATGTGTATCAGTAGGCTTGTAGTATACTGATGTAGTGATAGTGGATAGGCTGATGGTGATAGTGATGTCAAGAAAATTGACACAGGAGGTAGAGATGTGAGAGGTGAACCGAATAGCAGCATTGAAGGCATTGATGAAGGTGATGAAGCGTGACAAATCGGCTTCAGACATATCGGTAACTTCAATACAATCATCAATGTATCTATGATACACGGACGGAAGAGGCCATCATAGGTGTTCCATACTAAGTTCAAGATGACCATGAATAGACACAAGCTGGGTCCCATTTTAGTACCCATGGCGACCCCACTAATCTGTTCGAAGAACTGGTCATTGAACTGAAAGGAGTTGAGTGAGAACTAGTTCTGCAAGACGAAGGAAAGTCGAGGTGGAGACAAGAGGGTTAGTTCTCCTGTCGAGAAAAACTGGAGAGCTTGAAGTCCGTCAGAATGAGGTATAGAGGTATACAGTGAGCAGACATCAAGGAGGAAGAAGGATAAGTCTTGCCAGGCAACAACTTAATAGAAGAAAAACAGACAAAGTGTGGTTAGTATCTTTCAAGAATGAAGGTAGTTGGTGACTATAGGGTTGAAGATACTGTCAAGGAATGCGGAGATATGTTCCGTAGGACAAGAGCAAGCAGAAACAATAGGCCTGCCAGGATTGTGAAGTTTATGAATTTTTGGGAGCATATAGAATGCTGGTTTGCCCAAACAACTGTCGATGACACATAGTGATGATGCGCCGGTAGGAAGGTCTTTTGAGGCAATGAGGTTCTTGATGACTGTACGGACCTTACTATTGTTGGATAGTGTGGCATCAGAAGGAATATTATTGTAGAATAGGGTGTCACGTAGTTGGTTGTGGCCTTCCTGAAGGTATAGTTCTTTACTCCATACGACTATGGCACCACCTTTATCAGCGGGTTTGATAACAATGTCATCACGTCGACGGATGTGTGATAGAGCACGAAACTCGGACGGTGACATGTTAGAACGCCCTAGGCGTTTGGGGTGGAGAAGTCCAATGTCGTATGAAGTATTCTTGATGTAGAGATCAAGAGCGTTAGAGGCACCAGGTTTAGGAGTCCAATCATGTTTGGGAGTGGAATACTTGGAGAACATACTCGAGTCGTGATGTTCTAGAGGGTCCTCCTGGTGATGAAAATGGAATTTGAGTCGTAGGCCACGGTGGGAAAAGGTTCACATCCTGAAGAGTAGAGTAGTGGTCAATGGAGGGACGGAGAGAAACAAACTTGAGACCCTTACTTAAAACACATCTCTCGCTGTCAGATAAGAGAAGGTCTGGAGGGATGCAGACAACCTGGGTAGGAGGAGAAGATAGTAGTGGACAATTGAGAGGAGTGGTAGAAGGTACAGGGCGAAGAAAGTCAAGTTTTTGTTATGATGCATGCAAATAAATTCATGCAGTTGTCTGTTGAGAACGTGGATGGTGAAACGAATAAGGAGTAAGGAGCATATTGGTAGAAGTGAGACTTCGTAGACGTTGTAGAAGTAGGGACTGGGAGGAATCAGTCAGATAGAAGGTGTGAGTGGTTGGCCGCGATACAACGCATGCGTTGTAGTGCACATTTGGTTTCTAACTTAAGTAACCTACGCTGCTCCTTGGGGTATAATGAGCCTGCAGAGGGGTGGAAGTTGGAAGCAAAGCCTTTGGGAATAACCTTAAGACGCTGACATGTGAAGAGAAAATTACGATGAGAGCAGAAACGAGTTTTTTTTTTAAAGTAACCATAGCATAACTGATGGCAGTAAGACGCATATCAGCCGGTAGGAGGCTGAAGGAAACCGAGATATAAGATCGAAGAAAATTCAACAAGTATTGAAGGGAAGGCATAGTAATAGAAATACAAACAAAAGAACCGATATTATATACTAAAAAAGGATGAGATAGCTGCCCTCAAGCCGAACCCTAGCTTAGGCGCCCTGGAGCGACATGCCTTGTAGGGTGTAGGAGCGTTACATTTTTGCCCCGAGCACCATACTTAAGAATGGATCTCCAAGGTAGCTATATCTTGTCATTGTTGGAAATTATGTTAAACTTGCACCAAGAGCATTGATTGTCGGGGAATTGAAGATGGATATGGGGGATGCTCTGCAGTCTCTTCACGACTGCCTGTTGAATGGGGAATTGAAGATGGATATGTGTGGTGGGGGTGCTCTTCAGTCTCTTCACGACTGCCTTTTGAATTAATACACTAAAGATAGATGTCGAATCGATACAGCGATGTAAGGAGTTTGGAGTTACCGTTGTACAGATCTAGGCCCCACCTAAGTAGGGTCTCCGCAGTACTAAGCATAGCACTACACGTCCAGAGTTGTTGGAGGTTTCTGCAGCACTAAGCATAGCACTACACGCCTAGAGTTGTTAGAGGTTTCTGCAGCACTAAGCATAGCACTACACGCCTAGAGTTGTTAGAGGTTTCTGCAGCACTAAGCATATCACTACACGCACAGAGTTGGAGGTTTCTGCAGCACTAAGCATAGCACTATACGCCTAGAGTTGTTGGAGGTTTCTGCAGTACTAAGCATAGCACTACACGCCTAGAGTTGTTAGAGGTTTCTGCAGTACTAAGCATTGTACTACACGCCTGGAGTTGTTGGAGGTTTCTAGGTCTGCAAGAAAGCCGGGTTCCTTCCCCAACGCACATATAGGTAAACGGGTGAAAACTCATCTTCTTCTTCTTCTTTGCGTTCGTTCTTTAAGACCAATTTTAATCACTCTTTGTGATATGTTTGATCTTTGCCAAGAACGTGTATACGTTGCACATTGGTTTGTGGGCCCCTAAACGCATAGACTTCTACACGTTTAGGACACATGCATCCGATTTCAGCCAAACCTCCTTAGTCGCCTCTTACGACATGCATGGCAGGTAACAGTGGTTCTATTCTTTACACCCCAAATTTGGTAACCACTCGGGCGACGGTGAAAACTCATAATTCCTGTGATTCTACAACAACAACCCGTTGTACAAGAAGAAGCGTATGTATGAGGGGCAGAGTGAGAAGTGTGTTTAACCAGAGAGCCACTGGAACCATCAGAATGCATACGCTTCGACATTTGTTGGGGGAAGATCAACATCATTTTATAACGATATCCCGTTATAAATTCCGGTGTAGTCATGGCATCTAATATGGCGACACTGACTGAATTTTTGCGTGAATACTTGCTTTCGTTATCACCATTGTTCCTCAATATTCAGGTGAGTCTTACTCCGACTTCAAAGGTACTTGCAATTTAGATCCCCGAAGCAAAATATCAAGATCTTCTGTAGTCCAACCACGTAACGTGTGCACACCGAGAATTTGTAGGCACAAACTGGCCTTGAACTTTGAGAGCAGAGTACTATCAACTTGGCTATCGGTGACCCCGTTAATTTATTTCTCTTGACATTGGTCAACTTTGGTGACCTCGTTGTGACCTATCAGATATGATTTCATGCTAATGTGTAACATCAGATGTGGTACTTTACAGTGGGATTTTTCTGTTCATAAAATCTTAGTTACCCATCAGTACAAATGTGTGTCCTGGTGGATAATATGCATACACTTTGGTAGAAATTCTTATATACAACGTACTCACGTTCTCGTAGCAAACCACCCAGATCACAAAATGTGGTTAACTTGGTTGATAAGGACGAACGCAAACAAAGAAAAATATACATTTATTTCCGTGTGTTTCGTCATCATCATCAGGTGTCGTGCCAACTAGCGTAGGCAATCCTTGACCTACACAAATCTCTCTTCCTGGTATTTGCTATCATCTTAGATGTTGACGATCTTCCGCGTCATGAAATCAGGCTGTCCAAAATGTTCTCCCTCTGTCTTCCACTGTCTCGTCTGCCTTTGATTTTACTAGGTGTTACAATGTGTTCTAAACCTTCCTTCCTCATCAAATTTCCGAAAAATTATGACTGCCTCTTTCTTATATTGATAATAAATTTTCTCTGTGTCTCGGCCTCATTAAGCTCCATCACATTCGTCATTCTATCAGTTATTGGATTATCATCATTCTTCTATAAAATCACATATCTGTGGGCTCCAGAGATGTTTCCATCTGTTTGTTTACTGTCCATGTCTGGCATCCTATGTGTGTGTCCAATCATTTTTATGTGCGTCCACTTATTGGTATCTGTGTTTTTATTCATTTCTGTGTGTTCAAATTGAAGATGTGTAAAAGGATATAACTGTTGAACAAACAAAAAAAGAATCGAACTCAGTTCCTTCACCACTTCATGTTTGGACAGATAATGAATGTATCACTATAGCAACACAATGTAGTTAGGAAAATAAAATGGTACAGCAGTTCTTGAATATTTTTTTTTTAAATATGCGAATGTGTCGTTCAACGAACGTAGTAGAGCAGGCGATTTAGCAATTACCATTTGTAATTTTTAAGTTCGCACTGATGGTGGACACAGCGACTGGTTTATGGTTGAAACCGGAATAAAGCACGGCTGTATTCTATCTCCGCTATTGTTTGGAGTGGCCATTGACTGGGTGATGCGAAAATGTTGCAGGGCGAAACTGGCATCGATTGGGTAGAAAATAGTCAACTAGAAGATTTGGATTTTGCAGATGATATTGCCTTGTTAAGTAGAAATAACCAAGATATGCAAAGAAAACAGACAACTTGTCATCTATAGCATCAAAAGTTGGACTGCAGATAAGCTATGAAAAACAAATATAATGAAGACACCTATGGCAAGTTACACAGATATCACCCTGAATCTAAAATGATAAAAATAACAGAGCAGTTCACCTATTTAGGTAGCAATTTTGATTGCACAGGAAATGTTAAAAAGAAATTATTATACGAATTGGCAAAGCAACATCAGCTTTTAAAACTCTAAATAAAATATGGAACTGCAGATTATATAGTATTAAAACTAAATTACGAATTTTCAATTCAAATGTTGTATCAATCCTAACATATGCCAGCGAGAGTTGGAAAATGACTAAAGATATAGAAAGCAAGTTGAATGCATTTGAAAATAGTTGTCTGCGAAAAATAATGAATATAAATGGAACGAATTCAGGAGAAGTGATGAAATCAGAGACATGTCTGGTCAACCACTAGTGACAACTGTTAAAAGAGAAAAAAATTGAGATATATTGGACACACCTTGAGGAGAAAAGATCAACGAATATCAAAGCAGGCATTGAAGTGGGATGCAAAGGGTTCAAGAAAGAGAGGTCGACCTAAGGAGACCTGAAACGAACTTTGCTGAGAGGGGCATTAGGTATCAGTCTCAGTTCCATGGAGGAGATTGAGCGAGTTGCCCATGATAGAGCGGTATGGAGAAATTACTTGCAGGCCCTATGTAACGTATAACGGTACGAGAGGAATTATTATTATTATTATTTGTAATTTTGTTAGGCCTTCATACCTACTATGTGTTACCAGAGCCAAACATGGACAATGAGCAAAGCGCAGTTGCAAAAAATAACTACATATGAAACGTGGTGCCTGCAAAAAGTTACCAACAACACCAGAAAAGACAGTCAACAACATCAGCATAAGAAAGAAAGTTGGCACAGAACCTTTGCTTGAATTACATTAAGAAACAATGAATGAAGTGGTTTGGCCACTTAATAAGAATGCATCCAAACTCCACAGTATAGAGTCTTCTACAACAGAACATCGGGAAAGAAGGCGAGGGAAAACCACGAAAAGATGGTTAGATGACATAGCAGGAACCTATCAAAAAGCAAAAATAACAATCACTTAAACCACCAGAACAGCGCAAGACAAAAACAGAAAAATCATGACACTGGTATAGTAGTGTGACGACAAAAGAAAAAGAAGAAGAAGAATCTTGTTTGGCGGTTTTTAAAAATGTATTTATTACAAAATGAAACACGGTCTTACCTCATGCTGACTACAGTTTTGGAAAATGGTCTGTTAGTTATCGCAACAACCGACATATAACTTTCCCTACTATGTCTTAATTTATGAGAGTGCTTGATTGAGGCGCAACGTTTTATTGGCGACGTACCAAAACAACACGTACTACTATGACATTAGTATTCGTATTAACCAATGCATCTTTTCTTTGGCTAATCACTAGGCTTTTGTTAGGGTAATTGAATACACTGTCAAGGGTAACCAATCTGTAGACTCGAGGTTTGACTTTTCAGTCAAGGGTAACCAAACTTTGTAGGCTCGAGGTTTGACTTTTCGGTCAAGGGTAACCAAACTTTGTAGGCTCGAGGTTTGACTTTTCGGTCAAGGGTAACTTCTTCTTCTTTGCGTTCGTTCTTTACGACCAATTTTAATCACTCTTTGTGATATGTTTGATCTTGCCAAGAACGTGTATACGTTACACGTTCCTTTGGTAGGCCCCTAAGCTCATAGACTTCTACACGTTTAGGACACGTGCATCCGATTTCAGCCAAATCTCCTTAGTCACCTCTTACGACATGTGTGGTAGGTAACAGTGGTTATATTCTTTACACCCCAAATTTGGGCCCCGGTAACCACTCGGGCGACAAGGATAACCGAACTTTGTAAGGCTCGAGGTTTGACTTTTTGGTCAAGGGTAACCAAACTTTGGAAGGCTCGAGATTTGACTTTTCGGTCAAGGGTAACCAAACGTTGGAAGGCTCGAGGTTGACTTTTCGAAGTAATATTGTAAGCGGTCGATGAAACTGTGTAACTTAATTGGAGAATTACTACCATGATAAAGTCGCAGCCACCATTAGACCGTAGCCATATTTAGAGTTGACTATGGATTAAACATAGTGGTTAGTGCACTGGCTTCTTAGACGTGTGGTCTGGGTTCAATTCCAAAGTGGGGGTGGATTTTTTCCGACGGTAACGGCTATCAGGTCAACCCGTGTTCTTCTTCTTTTTCCCGAACGTCCCATATCGACCACTTGTTAACCACTCTGTGTGATTTGTATGTGATCTGAGCCTAAGAGCGATTGTACGTTGTGCCAGTTATGCGCCTACAAGTAGGCCAGCACATCCGATTTATGCGATGTTTTTTATTTCTAGGTGCTTCCTTAGGTCATATATTAGTCGCCTCTTATGACATGCCTTGTAGGTCGCAGTGGTATTATTCTTTGCTTCCTACGGTCCGGCACCATTCAGACGGACCCAGACTCAAATGGGTACAAGAAAAGTACTCAGAAGTAAAGACAGCGGGTGGGATGTTTTCAATTGCAAATGGCTCTCAGGCCGACACAGTCTCAGTTAAGTACCAGAGAAACACTGTCAAATAAAACCGGCAGGTGAGATATAAACTATATTACTCATCGTGCCTCAGTAAGTAAAAGAAAACTACCAACCTCACACTATAATCCATAATATATCTTTACAAAATTAAAATTGACTCTTTACTTTATTTTTTAACTATCAAATTCGACTGTCCATAAATTTCTTTTTAACTTTATCAAGTTTGACTGTCCATAAATTCTTTTAAGTTTATCAAGTTTGACTGTCCATAAATTTCTTTTTAAGTTTATCAAGTTTGACTGTCTATAAATTTCTTTTCTGTTGTTCTTTACCTTGTCATCATTGATTTTATGGATGTTGTTACCATGCGTTCTGAGAGGCGCGACTGTATCGTATTTAGTGCAAGTATTTAAAAAAGTTCACTCCTTGTCTTGTTACCTCCCCTGTGACTTGTCTTGTACAATTTAGTTTACTTTCCTGATCTGACTTGTACTAGTTAATTCACTTCCCTGATCGGACGTGTATTAGTTAATTCACTCCCCTGACTTGTCATGTACTAGTATCTTTCTCCAAATTGAGTGAGGCAGTCTTTTCATGATAACTGTCATTCATATTTTTTCTAGTTTTCTCTACACAAGTTGTCTTTGCTTTGTTGTCCATATTTTTCTGTTGGACTTTGTTGCCCTAGCTTTTGTGTTATCTGGAACTCCTGAATTCAGAGATGGTTTGACATTTGGTGTGACTTTCACGTAGATGGATTGCCTCTCTTGGATAATAAGCTCCATCTGCCAGGGATCAGGAGACTACGTCCACATGAGTTTAGTTCTATACATGAGACGACATACAGGCTCCAGATCTGTCCTTTGTCCCATCTGAACTCATCAACTCATGTCAGGTCTATACATGGTTTATATGTAGGTCAGACATAGTTCATTGCAAGATTTCCTACTACCTACTGTCCACATTAATTATTTCGTGTGTGTTCTCTTTATAAAGACATATGGTCGAAACGTTGAGTGTTGTCATTTTTCATATCTAGTCATTTATTTTTCCTAGCTTATGTAATACTCTAATATACCTGTATTTATCTATAACGCCTGTTTACTCAGTATAATCACGACCTCCCCACAGTTTTCTCCGGATCTGATCCACCTACATCAACTTTCTACTGGTATTTGTCTGCTGGATTTCTTTCCTAGTGACATTAGGTACTAAAGTTAAAGAGATAGAGTAAAGGACCATCACATCCTAGGTCACTTGTGTCTGTTCATGTAGTTTCACATTGTCAATTACAGAATCTATTTATGAACACACAACAGTGGTTTGGCCTGTTGGTTCAGACACCCATATCCTACTCCCATGAGTGAAAAACTGTAGTCTTGTGAGCTCGGTCTCATTCAAAGTGGTAGAAATATACGAGAGGAGAAACCTACCAGCAGGATTTCTCTCACTTCACTTGTTAGTTTAGCCAGTCAGCAAACTACTGTTGTCCTGTGTAGCATGAGAAACCATTCATGACCGAGAGATGGCAAACAATTAGGATCATGACTACAAGCAAATGAGATATGGCTATCACTTCAAATAAAGTGCTACACTTCTCCAACAACTAATACTAGATATAGACTCTGAAACTTTAGATTGGTCTTCTTCTTCTTCAGATGCTCCATATCCACTTGTTAACCACTCTGTGTGATCTGAGCCTAAGAGCGATTGTAAGTTGTGACAGTTATGCGCCTACAAGTAGGACATTACATTTGATTTCTGCGACACATTACTAGTGTAGGTAGGCCTATCGTTTCTGCTTGCTCTTGCCCTACAGAACACATCTCCGAATTCCTTGATAGCATCTTTAATCCCATAGTCACCACACTCCCATCATTTTGAAGGATACAAACCACGCTTTGTCTGTCTTTTCTACCATTGAGTTGCTACCGAGAGAACCTACCGTCTCTTCCTCCTTGATGTGTGCTCCTTGTACACTTCTATACCTCATCCTGACGGCCTTATAGCTCTCAGTTCTTTCTCAATAGGAGAACTAATCCACTTGTGTCAACTTCTGCTCTCCTTCGTCTTGTGGAACTAGTTCTCACTCTTAACTCCTTTCAGTTTAATACCAATTCTTTGAGCAGATCAGTGGGTTGCCATGGGTACTAAAATGGGACCTAGTTATGCTTGTCTAATCTTGAACACCTAGTATGGACTACATATGATGGCCCCCTTCCGTCTGTCTATCACAGATACATTGATGACTGTATTGGCATCACTGATATGCCTGAAGCCGATTTGTCACGCTTCATAAATTCATTAATGTTTTCAACCCTTCTATTCGTTTCTTCTCCATCTCCACTACTTGTGTCAACTTTCTTGACATTACTATCACCTTACGCCTATCCGCTATCACTACATCAGTATATTACAAGCCTACTGATGCACATAGTTTTCTCCTCTATACTTCTTCCCATCCCCGGGCTTGTCGTGACTCTTTGCCATTTTCGCAGCTCTTACGCCTTCGTCGCCTTTGTAGTGAGGACGATGATTTTCTTGAGAGAGCTCATGAGATGCTTGATTTCTTTCGTAGGCGCCTATACCCGGAGAGGTGCGTTCTCGGCTATGCATCGAGTTCAGAAAATCACTCGCCAGCAGGCCCTTACCAGCCAGCATAGGACTACTAACCCTGACAGAGTAAAACTTATCTTAACTTACCACCCCCATAGTTCCCTGGTGAAAAATGTTTATTCCGTCATCTGTCTCTCCTTAGATCAGATCCTGGACCGTTCTGTCTTCCTAACTATCCTTGGTGTTTTACAGACAGGACAGAAGTCTTAAGGATATGTTGGTACACAGTCGCCTTAAGTCAATATCCAGACTCATTTGGCACTGTCCAGTGTGGCCGTCGGCGTTGCAACACGGGTGCTTATGTGATACAGACGCGTACTGTATCTTTTCCTTAAAGCACGTTTCTTATTGACGATGGGTTCACATGCGAGTCCCGTAATCTTATCTATGCCATTATCTGTAAGCGGTGTAACAAGGCTTATATCGGCGAGACAGGCAAGAGGCTCAGTGACCGATTCGCCCAACACTTACGCGACATACGCCAATGCTCTGTGACCCCTGTAGCCACCCATTTCAATGATACTGGCCATTTAGGTGCTCACGATGTCCAGGTCACAGCCATCCGATCATGTTCCTCGGATGATCGCAGTCGATTTGCTCTGGAGAATCGGTTGATTTCTATGTATGGTACCTTGCGACCACGCGGGCTCAACGTATTACATTCTTATGCTTCTTAGTACTTTCTCTTCCCATGATTTGTAATCTATATGGGTATATGTTGCATGTATTCATGTTATATTCCATTCTTATGCTTCTTAGTACTTTCTCTTCCATGCTTTGTAATATCTATATGGGATATATGTTGCATGTATTCAAGATTATTTACTAGATGTTTCATTGTTTCTTTTCTTTCTATTTCTAGTTTTATTGTGTTTTTGTGTTACATTTATTTCGTTATTCATTTTATTCCAGATTTTCCTTAGATACGTTTGTATTTAGGTCGTCCATTTGTGTTTCATTTTAATTTGTCACTCCTGTTTGTCGTTTGCTTGATAAAGGCCTTGTTGGTCGAAACATTGCTGTATTTTGTCATTGTTTTTGTAATTTGTAAAACTACAGTACTTTGTAATTACGTGTTTTGCCAATCAAATGGTTTTACTGCAGTTCCATATATATATACTGAATAGTGTAGCTTCTGTAGGCCCTCTCAGTCGCCTCTTACGACATGCTTGTAGGTCGAGTGGTACTATTCTTTGCTTCCCTTGCAGACCCCGGCACCACACTGGCATAGACTGGTCTACAAGGTGTGTTCTGCATCTACATCCAGCAAAGTTGGGGTTGGCTAGTCTTTTTTTTTGGAAAGGTACAAATTTAAAATTAGTAGCCTGTTGATGACCAGTAGAACACACTAGCCAACCCCAGTTCTCAAGTAATATAGTCGACGAAACTTTGACCGTGAGATAAAAGACTGATGAGACGCTGGCTTGTTAGTGAGATCTTCGTTACATCTTCTTTATGACCAATTTTAATAACTCTTTGTGATATGTTTGATCTTTGCCAAGAACATGTATACGTTGCACATTGGTTTGGTAGGCCACTAAATGCATAGATTTCTACACGTTTAGGACACATGCATCAGATTTCAACCAAACCTCCTTAGCCGCCTCTTACGACAAGCGTGGCAGGTAACAGTGGTTCAATTCTTGAACATCTCCAAATTTGGGCCCAGATAACCACTCGGCCCAAATGAGAACTCCATATGTCAGTTTTCAGGGTTTTTTTAATCCTACATAGGGAGGCTAACCTGAATAAAAAACCATGCAGAAATCTGATGTGCTAGTCCCATGGGAATATAGGCGCCTAACTGACATAACAAACTCCTTTCTAAGGATCAATTGTACACACATTACAAAGACTGTTTAACAAGGGGTTAATGTCAGTTGAAGAATAAAAAAAATCAGACTAAAACGGGAAAGATTCTCCATCTTCAAGATGAAAAACAATTGTGACATTCAGAACAAATTACCCTCCTATTGCCTACCTTATCGTGGTTGGAGGGTTTGTGCCTTTGGGATCCTTCAGGCTATGTCGGCGGGGTCCCCCTGGGGGGTCGCAACCGAACGACGAAGGTGAAAGGCAGCCAAAAGGCGGGAAAACGGGATGGGGCCAAAAGGTGCAGTCAGAACCCCCCGGGCAGTGGTAAGTCCAAAACCCCCATCCCCAATGGGACAAATAGCCTTTCCTCTCTTTTTTGGGAGGCCCCCCTTTTTTTTTTCTTTTTTTAGCCCCCCCTTAAGTATTGGTTAAAACTCGTGCCCCAGGAGTACACCTAAAAAAGCCTGGTTGGTGGCCCGGCAACAAAAGGGGCTGAAGTCACCCAAAAGGGGGACGACTCCAGACAAACCGGAAAAGATCGCACGGGGACACTGTCTGAGCAACCTAAAAAAAAGATGTCCTCAGAAACGAATGTTCGTTATTGGGGAGGAATCGACACATGAAAAATCAAAGGGCCCACGCAAATATTTATAAAACTTTCCACCCCCGTGGGAAACAGCCAGGTGGTGGGGGGCCCGACCCCCTCCTCGAAGGGTTCCCCCTACTACGGCCCCCGGGATTCTTGACCAGGAGGACGGGTATTACTACTGGCAAAAAGGGACAAACTTTCATAAAATTTTGCTGGAATCAAAAGGGTAACCAACAAAAAGGGAAGCTAGAAAACTCCGAAAAAAGTTTAAATCTCAACCCAAGGGCCCTTAACCCGGGGAAATAGATTCGCATTAGAGGTTTGAAACCCCGTCAGGAAAATAGTAGGGTGGGGAAAAAATATTTTAAATTCCAGGGGTTAAACTTCACGGGTCCAATCAGATGACAAAATTCATACGTTAACCCCCTTATCAAAAACACTGTGACACTTCTTTTACCCCCCTCCATTAAAACGGCTGGAATTTAAAAAGTTAAAGATGACAACACTTTATGGGCCCCACAGCCACTCCCCAAGCTGGGATATGACCCCCCAGATCCTCAGGTGGCCGAAAAGGGCGTCACCAAAGTCTCACCATTCTAAACCCCCCCAGATGATCCCCCCACACATGTTGGGACAAACCCCCAGATCGGTTTTTACGACGACATTCACAGGAAAACCCAAAAGGGAAGTCTGCGAAGTTTGGGAGGTAGTGCCCAAGAAGTGAAACCCTCATAAAAAAATTAAAAGGGGGAATTTCCCTCTGCCCTAGTTGAATTACAAAAAATGGAAGCTATTAAGAACTGAAAAAAGAAAAAAAGAAATTAATCAATCAAAAAAGTGGACGAGATGCACGTTCATTCAATAAAGCCTTTTTAGATCTGCAAAAAGGCTATCCCAGAGGGAGGAGAAAAACACAAGCCATATTGGACACCAGGTGGAAGTTCTCCATAGCTCGTTTTTCGTGGAAATACGATGGAACTGCTTTAAGAAAATTAATGCAACACAATAGACAAGGCCCTTTATGTTGAAAAAAACCACAGTGTAAAAAAATCCTGGAAAAAAAGACAGCCTTTTTGAACAGGGAAAGATACTCAAAAGTTTGGAGATTTAAAAACCCCTGAAATGAAACCCCATCTGAGGAAAACTTTTCCCCAGCAAGAACAACTCCCCGGGAAAGCAGCAACCTGATGGATGTTCAAGAAAAGCTCATCCAAAAAGTGGGAAAAGGGAAAGAAGTCAAAGTGAGATAAATGCTCATTCAAAAGAAACAAGTGCCCCCTATGGGTAGACATCCCTGACTGGCTGCAGAGCACTGAAAAGCTCAATCGAAAAGGCCCAAAAGATGGAGTATCAACGACATCTCAAAAAATACCCAATACACAAGTCTTCATAATTTTTTTCAATATTTGGGAGACAGGGAGAGTCCCAGACATCTAAAAAAATGCACAATCCCCCAAATTTTTCAAAATGGAAAAGAAAAAAAGGATCCGAGAGCTGACTATAAGTTTGCTAAGTTGCACTAAAAAACTGGGAGGGATAACCCCCTGCCCCAGGGGTTTTTTAATCAACCATAAACTGGACCCAGCCCAGACAGGCTGGCAGCATGAACACTGTCCAAGGGTACCTGCCAGGACATAAAAAATGGTTTAAAAAAAAAAAACCCTCACAGTGTTCTTGACATTAAGGCCTCAAATCGGAAAGATGGTTTGCTACTCAAGCCAAGGGGAATACGGGTAAATTTTACTTTGGAAAAAGACTTTCTTACCCATGAAAAACATCTTAAAAATTGGATGGAGTGCACGCCCCGATTAAAAAGGGAGCAGGGGCCCCACAGGGGCATGCCCCCTTTGCCCATATTTAAGATCTGAAAAACCCTTGCCCAAAAACTTTATCACCCTCCCAGTAATCTGCTTGGGACCCCTAAATTCGTCCTCCACCCAAACTCAGGCAACCTACGTCTAATCAAGTAAATGGGTCTAGAAATAAACCGAGCAAAACTATGGCTTTCTTGTCACGGGGGGGAACATTTGATAAAATTTTTGATATGGCCCCCCCTCCCACCGGGGTTAACGACAGTCGCTGCGGGGAAACTCCATTGGGGAAAAAAACAGAAAGGCTGAAACAAAGTTTTGGAAGCTGGCTGGAACATTGGGAACAAAGGCCCCAGTCAGGTTCACTGGTCTTTGGACCACCTAAAAATTCATCCTTGAACACACCCTTTCCCAAATATCTGGAAAAAAAAAAACAGGTTTTGGTATTTTTTGGGGCCATGTTCCCGGAAAAGGGAAAAAGGGCGGAACTCCAGCCCGGAAAGACGAAAAAAAAGTGATTCAACCCAAAAGGATAAAGGCCCCCACCCCTGCTAAAAAAATGGCTTAAAACAAGAAAAACAAACCCCAAATCAAAACCCCCAAAAAGCAAAAAAAAGAAAGTCTATTTGGCAAAAACCAAAACCCATACCTAAAGTCTTTTGCCCTTTGGGAAAGCTGTCATAAACTTCAACCTCCATCCAAAATTTTTGCAAGATAAGCCTAATCTAGTAAAAAAAGAATTCGGGAACATCCCCAAAGTTTGGAAAAATGGGTTTCCGATGGACCAAATGGGGCAACCATGAAGGGGGAGCAGGGTGTACATTGGCCCCCGATCACCCTTGCCTTGCGGCTCCTACAAAAATATGTTCCAACTAAAAAACGGACTCTTGCCCTTCTGTGGCCAAAATAAATGTTTTAACCCTCGGCAGATGGTTTTTCCCAAGACCCCTGTCATTCAACCCCTGGGAAACCCTGACACACAGTACAAAACTCAAAAGACTGCTCACCAGAAAAGGGAAAAATTTTGCGTGGTTCCCTTCATGTTTTCGGGAAATAGAGTGCTGATGTTTGCAAGGAAACGTGCCAAAAGCAATTTCAACCCCTTGTCTTTAAAGAGGTCAAAACCCTCCGAAAAATTCAAAAACTGGAAGACAAACACGGATATGATTATAAAAAACCCTAAAAAAGACCAAAGCAGAACAGACCAGGTCTTATTTTGACTCGCCCGGCCCTGCAGACTCAACAAACCTTTACAGACTGGGGAATAAGTCAAACAGCTCTCTGCCAGTGTCAGCAGGCAGAACAGACACCAGAGCTTTCCCTGCAGTGCCCTCTTCTTGGGCTGAAAGCAACATGTGGCCACCCCAGTGCCGAAACTAACGGGGAAACCCTGACAGACCTCTGTCTGCCCAGTTTGGCCCAATAAATTAAGCGCATGAAAGGAGAAAAAAAAAAAAATTGAACGTGGATCTGAAAAAACATGATTGTTGATTGATTGATTGATTGATTGATTTGGACCACCATCACCCCCTTTGGGGGAAACCATGTGTGTTCTATTCTTTTTTCACGGAAGATCTAACTTTGGGGAATGAACTCAAACGAGACAGTTCCCCAAGAATTTTTTTAGATAAAAAGAAAAATATTTTGAAAAATTTTATTTTTAATCTTTCTTAATTTTGCTCGGGCCCTTTCTTTCCAGCCTTCTTCTGTTTTGAACTTTCAAGGGTTCTTTTGCCTAAACATGGGACCTACATTTTATCACCCGTCCCCCGTGGACTGGGGAACTCAATCTCCCCTCCCTAGACCAGTTCTCAAAATATTAATTGCCCCCAAAAGGGACCCTTTAAAAAAACATATTTTTTCCCTTTACTATTTCTAGTTAGAAAAAGGTTTTTAAAAAAAAAGCAAACACCCATTTTTAAAAAAAAACAATGAATTTGAACATTTTAAAAAAAAAATTTTTTTTTAATTTTAAAGGGAAAAATGTAAAGACTGGAATGATATCAAAACAAAAAAAACATTATTTTAAGATAAACAATGAACTGCAAGGTAAGGTATATTCAAAAGTCCCCAAAAATGAAAATTTAGAATAGGCCCCCAAATTTTTTAAACCCCCATTTTTAAAAACGTTAACCCTATTTCCCTTTAACAGTTTCCCCCCCCCATATATATATATATATATATATATATATATATATATATATATATTATATATATATATATATATAAAAATTTTTTACTTCCCTTTTTTTTTCAAAAAATTGTTAAAAATTTTTCAGATCAATTGTCAAATATTATATACATAAATAGAAAATTATGGAAAAATGGATTCCACATAAGATGAATTAAAACACAAATTAAATTTTTTTAATGATTATTAAATTAAAAATCACAAAAATAATTTTTTTTAAAATACATATTAAATTTCTTTAAAGCCCCCGACCCCAAAATCAAACTTTTCCCCAAATTTTTGAACCCTCCCCCCACCCCAACCAAAAGGCCAGCCCGGGAGTGGGGTACCGCCCGGGAACCTATGACCAACAAATTTGTGGGGATGGACAAAATTTGATACAAATGATCAAATAAAAAAATTCTAATTAAAATTATTGTAGAATCATCATTGCATTTTGGGTGGGTAACCGGGGCTTGATTTGATTGGCTTTGGGTTTTGGGGAAAGTTTCCCCTTAAAAAGTCTGACTTTAAAATTTTTTAAGCCCGCAATAAAATGGTTATGCTTTGGGGTGAGGGGGGCGCATCTGGCTCAAGCTCCTCAATGGGGCTGGTTTTCAGCCCATAATAGTCTCGGGTCACCTAACTTCAAGGGGGTAATGAAAATTTTTAAAATGCCTGGTGTGATGAAAAATAAAAACACTGAGCCTTTTCCCAACTTAAAAGATGCATCCTGAAACTCAGCATCAATCCATTTCAAAGCTTTCAAAGGGGGTTTTAAAGGGGGTTACGCTTTTTCGGGGCCATTTCAAAACCCTTTTAAATTGTGTCTGAAAACCCAAACAAGTCATTTAAATTTTTTTTAAAACCCATTGCTCTTCAATCCATTGGGATGGACTTGTGCAAAATTATAGGGGATGAAACTAAACTTTAATCAAAAAATAAAACTATAAAATAACAAAAAACCAAATTTTAAAATTGTTAATAACTTTTTCTGTTATCTAACATTCTAAAACTATCTTGTTATTTTTTTTTTCTTTCTATTATTAATACATATACATGGAGTAAAAAAAAATAAATCAAGAAATGGAAGGGCCCTAACATTCAAATTTTAAAAAACATATGAAATCTCAGCTTACTGCCAACAAAAATGAATATATACAATAAATGTGTCTCAGTTTTCTGTATAGACCCAAATATGAAAAACAAGTCAACGGAACGAAGTCCAAGACAGACACAAAAGAGGCTTTAAAAAAAAATTTTTGGAAGACTTCCAATTGCTGGGACAAAAATATCAAATCTGAGATCATCGGCCCGGACAAAAAATTTTAGCAAGGAAAAAAAACAAAAAGTGGATGGTTGGGAAAATTTAAAATCTAAAAGACCAGACACAAAAATGGCTTTGATGGATCCGGAAGGCAAAGAGTGGCGGGAAAGAGAGAAAATGGAGATAACTGAATGAGAAAGAAAGGTGGGAAAGACTTGGAATGAACGCTGGGCAAACAGATCTGGTTGGAGGAAAAATTTTAGATTCTATTTTCAAAGGGGAAATTAAAAAAGGCAAAAAAATTATTTAAAACAAATTTTTTTTATCCCAAAAACCAACATAAACAATATCTCAAAAGGGTTTATAAAATGCTCAAAAATAAAGGGGAACTTCAAAATCATTAAATTAAAATAAATTTAGTTTAAAAATGTTGGATTAATTTAAAATTTGGGTCTGTTGTGATGTGATTTGTTCCAAAGAACTATTTTTTTAATTCATTTTTTTGGTCTTTTACCCAACCCCAACGAACGGTCTTCAACAAACTTCTTCCAGCTCCCCTCTCCTCCATCCCCTTCAATTTTTCATGTTTTTCCTATCCTTAATATCCCCCCTCTCTTCTCCAGGAGTTTCCTTCCCCCCTCTCCCTACAGGGTTTAAAAATCCCGCTTCAATCTTCTAAATTATGTCCATCCATCACCAAAATTTTTCCTTACTCTTTCTCCATGGTATTGCTTGTTCTTTTTGTTCTTTTCTAGTTATTTTCTGCTGTTAAATGTGATAAATCTTTGTTGATTTTGATCTCAAAAATGGCATCTTTAGATTTTTTTATTGTTTTCATAAAAAAACACTTAAAGAAATCTGACCCGTAGAAAAAAACTTCTCAAAACAGGGAAATTTTTGGGGGGAAAAAACCCCATGTGAAGGAAGTTTAGCAAACAAGCCCCTCATTGCCTCCCCTTTTTCTTATCAGAATAGTCAAATAATCAATTGCCCCATTCCTACCCCTCTCAACCCCCTACTAGCAGCTAAACATTTTTTTTTCAAACTTTGGATAATTTTGAAATTGATAAGTCTTGCCATCTTGGTTCATCATATCTTCAACAGAATTTGAAAAATGGGGAAAAGTGAGTAAAATTTATTCAAATTAAAAATAATTTCGGGTACATATTAATGGTAAAAGGGTTTAAAATTGTATTCTTTGGGATATTTTTTTAAATCTTTTTTTTTCTTTTCTAACCTTTTCAGGGTGTTCAAAAAACAGCCCCCCTTGCAAATCAAAGTTGCCGATAAACTTCGGTTTTGTTTTGTACTATTTAAACCGGGGTTCGGCTGCTGGTTTTGGTCACATTTTTTCGCCCCCTTCCCCCTTTTTTTACATCCTCCCTCCGCCCTTCTGCCGAACCTTCTCATTTTTTATACATATATCCAATTACTCCATTAAGGGCCCTTTTTTTTTGAAAACCTTTTCTCCCCGATAAAAAGAATTTTAGAACTGGTTTTTTGTCCCTAAAATGTTTTTGCCCCCTTTATCCAGGTCCCCTTTTGGGACCTTTGTTCCCTGTTGGGTAATTTTTTTGGGGCATTGTTGGTATTCTCGTTTTGACCAAACCCTTTAATTTTTTTTTCTTTATGAAATTCATTGATGCTGTACCCCTTTTTTTTCCAATGTCTTCTTTTTTAAACCAGTCCTTCTTTTTTCCCAGCATTTGTAGTACTTATCTCTGTATAACTGTTTTTTTTTCATTTGATGTTAGAATCAGGTTATAAAAATGTTGGGAGAAAGATTGTGTTGAAAAATTAAAATTTAGTTTCATGGTGACATTGTTTTATTTTTTAAAATTGCCAATTTTAAAAAGTAGTGGCATTTTAAGGGAAAGAAATTTTTAAATGAATGGTCAATTTTATTAAAAACAATTCCCCATTAATGGTATGCCCACATGTAACAAACAATTATTGATGTCAACTTATTCCCCCTAATTTTACAGTTGTTATCGGGTGTCCAACTCTTTCCCGTTTTTTTCCCCAATTTTAAGGGGGATTGGGGCTTGAAAAACAAAAATCTATTTTTGTTGTTTTCATTTAATATAAAAATTTTTATAACATTTTGAAAAGAGACTTAGAATAGTAGAAAAAAATTTGAAAATAAAATGTCAAATGTTGCCATGGGAAAAAATACAAAAAAGCCAAAAAAATTTTCCCAAAACTCGAATCTTAATGAAATGAATTTTTCCCCTTAAGGGGGCAATTGTAATATCTAAAAAATTACACATGATTTTTTGGGTATATTTAAAAATTTTTAATTTTAAAATTTTTTGAAAAAACCCCCAAATTGGTCAAAAACTGTTTTTGGAGGGTTTTTTTACACAAAAAATTTATTAAAAAAGTAATATTTAATATATCCCAAAAATCAAATTTTGAGATATTAAAATTACCCATAAAAAATTTTTAATTCATTAAACCTTTTGGATTAAAAATTTTTTGTTTGCCCATTTTTATTTTTCCATCCGGGTTTTTTTTTTCAATTTTTTTTTACTAAGTCTTCTTTAAAATTTTATAAAAATTTTACTTTCCCCAAAACAAAGAAAAAAGTTTCAGAAAAAGGTTTAATCAAAATTAATTTAAGGGGAAAAAAATTTTTAAAAGATCAACTCGTAAAAAAAAACAAATTTTTTTATATCTAAATTGAATAAACTGGGTAAAGAATAAACCGGGTTAAAAAATACTATAATAAAACAGTAAAATAAAAATAGAAAAACTTCTTATAAGGGGAAACAAATCTTGGGGCCCGTGTTTCCAAAGCGGCAACGGACCCCCCAACGGTGTCGGGGGGTGGAAAAGGTTAAAACAACCCTGAAAGACAATCTCATGTATTGGGTGGAAAAATTCAGTTATGCGTATATAGGTCAAGGTTTTGAAATTTTGTAATTTTAGTCGGGGAAAGGGGATGAACAAATGTGGCGAGGCGACTAGTCAGAAATTTTTTAAAAATAAATCCAACTCAAATTTGCCTGGCAGCATTTGTTGTCATGGGGTGTTTCTTGCCCCGTTTTTATTAAAATTTTAAAATTTATTTTGTGGTGATATTATTTTTTATTCCTAATTATTTTCGGAAGAAATAGGTGAATTGGGACCTGAGATACCATTAGTAGATGTAGAAAATGTTAAAAAAAGGACAGAAAACTTCTTCTTCTTTGAGCCATATCAACCATTTTTAACCCTTTTTTGATTTGTTTTTTGATCTGAGCCGGTGATTTATATTGTGATTATGCCTACAAGTAGGCCAGCACCCAATTTTGTGGGTTTTTTTTAGGGTACCCCCGGTCCTCCTCTGTTGAAACGGGCTTGTATGTCCCCCTTCAACCCATGCCATTAAAACCTAAAAAAAAATGAAAAACACACTAAGTGCCTTAGAAACAAAATAACATCCCCCCCACCCCCCCCCATTTTAAAAAAAAAAGGTGGGATTTGGGGGAATATATATATTAATCAACAACTTTTGTTCTCTAAACTCACTGTAGGGGAAGTATGGTGTGCAGGAAGTGTTTCTTTTTTCTCTGGGATTTTTCCAGTAAACTTATAAAGGGGAATGATGCTTTTTGACCCATTGTTTAGAAATGTTCTGAAAATTTTCCCGAAAAACAAAAATATTAATTTTCCAAATAGTACAACCTTCTTTTGACTGTGCATTTATATTCTTCTTTTCAAAGAAAATTGATTACTTGTTAACCCTCAAAAATTAATGGGGAACAAAAAAAACCTTTGAAAAAGGGTTGAGGAGGATTCCATTTAGTTCAACGACTAAAGGTCCCCTTTTATTAATTTTCAAAACCGTCCTAAAAAGGGGTATTTCGAAACCCCTTTTCATGGGACTTCTGGCCGACTTTAAGTCCCCCCCGTGCTCCTTCCCCATCAAATTTTTTCTTCCTCTTGTCGTTTAATACTTCAAAAACCAATGATTCTTTTGGAAAATAAAAAATCTTCTAAAAAAAAAGAAAAGGAAAAGCCATGGAGGAGATGGATTCGGGGTGTATAGATGGTTTGAGCATGATGGCAGCCCTCGGGCTATAGAGGAAATTTCTAAAATTTTTGGGGCCATGTTCTTAAAACAATTGGATGATGAGCCTTTCTTGACCGCCCATATCACCCTTTTACCACTCTTTGTGTTTGTATTTATCCAAACCCAAGAGCGATTGGACGGTGTAAATTATCCCACAAGTACCCATCCGACCAACTTTTATTAAGGTTACTTCCCGCACCTACCTCAAGTTTCTTCGACATGCCTTGAAGGTTAGCGTTATATTCTTTGCTCCCCCTTCAAGCCCGGAACCCGGCCGGTGATGAGTTGAAGAAACAAAACTAAAAAACAAAAAAAACAGCCAGCCATACCTCATAAGTTTTGCCTTCATAGATGTAACCATACCAGGGTAGTCCCCGAACAAAATCTGTACCGTGTTGCTCTTTTTTAGCTGTCAATCCCTTAGAAGAGGGGTGGTCAATTTTGGGTTCATTAATCAAAAAATTTTTGTAAGATTAACAAATTTAAAAATTTCTTTATTCTATATTCATGTACTGCAACCATAAAAACATTCATGTGCTATAACTACCACACACATTCAATAGCTCATCCATACACCGTTTACGTGCTAAAAAAACCCATTCATGAAGTTAAATCCCCCCATTCAAGTTCCATTCCCCATTCTGTAGCTTCTATCCCCCCCTTCTACCCCCCATATTTTTAATAAATTCACCCTACCTCTTAAAAAACCCCCTTGACAAACAGAACCAAAATCCCCTCTACACAACATCAACCCCACACAACATCAACCTCCCAACACTAATGATCAAAATTACAGATGAACACAAAACTAAAGTTTCAGATAAGTTTTTTTCTTAAAAATTTCAGACTCCCCTAATTTTTTTCCTCCTTCTTGCTTGGGGGTAAAAGGCCTCCCTTTCATCCACTTTTCATGGTCTCTGGTCATTTTTTTTAGGGTACCCAGGCTAAAAAAAATTCAGTGAGGGTTGCTTATGATGTCTTTTTCAGTTACCCTTGGCTTCCTCCAATGCTTGTCTAGGGGCACTAAACCTGTCTTTCCAGGGTATACAAGACCGATCACCATTTTCTCCCCCTGTCTAGGGCATCATGGTTTCCCGTCCCATTCTTGTCCCTAGGTTTGTGTTTGCCAGTTATCATACCATTTCAAGGGTTTTTGTTTGTCTAGTTATCATCCCTTTCAGTCTAAAAAAAAATTAAAAATTTTTTGACAAAAATTTGAATTTTTTTTTTTTTAACGGGGACTCCCCCACATTTAGCTATACAACAAGACAGATTTCACATTTGGGGTGAATATCCCGACTTTTCCCAATAGCCCATATTTGACAATTATTTCTTCATCTAATTAACTTTTTTGGACAGGTCAAAAACCATGTTTTTACAAACCGTTTTTGAAATTAAGGGCCCCTTTGGGGTTTGGGGGTTCCCCAAATTGGTTTTGGTTTGGTAAAAGGGTTAATCATCAACCATTCCGGTTTTAAAAAGAACTTTGAAATGTATCACAACAAAAAAATAAACGAAATTTGTTGGTTTGGGGAAATTATTAGGACCAATTAGAAACCCCTACTCACTGCCAGATAAACAGGGAAATTCCACAGCAGCTAGAGCCCGGGTAGTCATGCCAAACTTGCTGAATGCATCATGGATGCGCAACACTGATCTGACAGAATATAAAAATTGGAAATCAATTGGATATTTTTTTATTTCTTTCATCGGGATGTTTTCATTTACCGTTTCTCCAAACCACTTTCCCGGGCCTTTTAAAACCTTTATAAATGTCTGGTATTTTTTTCTCCCCCCTAAAATCATTTCCTCCCACTTTTCCCCCAACCTCTTATGACCATTGTTCCATTCTTTGGATTTATTTGATCAGTCTAGGGGTTATTTTTAATTTAGTTTGGGAAATGGCAATCCGTTTTTTGACCTTTTTTTCTGGGGCTTCCCATTTCCCCAATTTTTTAGGTCCCCCTTTTCTATTCTTTTTCCCCCCCATGGGAAAAAAATTGGAAAGGCCCCTTCAAAAAAAAATTTACCTGAGGTACGGAAGAGCTTTTGAATGCGTTGTTTCAGTCACCAAACGTTAAAATCCATTCTTTCTCTTTGGGGGTTATGGTCATTTCTCAAAAGTTCAGACCATCCAAGAGTTGTCTTGACAATCTGAAGCTGTTCACTGATCCATATTTCTCTGAGAGCAGGTGTTATCATCGTGATCAACTGGACTATACCTGATCATTAGTGGAACATTAATTGGCATAATGCAAATGTTTTAATAAAATCTACATTTACAAAAGTACTTTTACAATATAAAATCTACATTACATAAGTACTTTGAAAAAATATATATTACATAAGTACTTTTTTAAAATATATATTACATAAGTACTTTAATAAAAAATCTACATTACATAAGTACTTTGAAAAAATCTATATTACAAAAATACTTTTTAAAAGTCTATATTACATAAGTACTTTAAAAAAATATATATTGCATAAGTACTTTAAAAAATATATATTACATAAGTACTTTAATTAAAAAAATCTACATTACATAAGTACTTCAATAAAATCTACATTACATAAGTACTTCAATACAAAATCTTTTTACTTAAGTACTTTGTTTACATTTATATTACATAAGTACTTTTTAAAATCTATATTACATAAGTACTTTAATAAAAATTTGTATTACATAAGTACTTAAATATAAAATCAATATTATATAAGTACTTCAATTAAGCTTTTATTGAGGTAACAACTTACGTAGAGAAACAACTCGGACATTGTGCGAGTGGGCTGAACATTGAGGTAACAACTTACCTAGAGAAACAACTCGGACATTGTGTGAGTGGACTAGACACATGAGTCTTGTGTGAGGTAACAACTTACCTAGAGAAACAACTCGGACATTGTGTGAGTGGACTAGACACATGAGTCTTGTATTGAGGTAACAACTTACCTAGAGAAACAACTCGGACATTGTGTGAGTGGACTAGACACATGAGTCTTGTATTGAGGTAACAACTTACCTAGAAACAGCTCTGCCCATTGTGTAGTGGGCTAGACACATGAGACTATTGAGGTAACAACTTACCTGGAAACAACTCTGACATTGTGTGAGTGGGATAGACACATGAGACTTGTATTGAGGTAACAACACCTAGAAAACAACTCTGACATTGTGCGAGTGGGCTAGACACATGAGGCTTGTGTTAACATAGCCGTACATACAGATTGTTGTTATTTTCGACCAGTCAAACTTGTTCCAATAATTTTCATCATTGGCAAGACAGAAGCATAGACCTGTGAGGTGAGAGGTGTAAATAACAAATTATTCTTTCATCTTCTTCAAGCGCTTCATATCGACCATTGTTAACCACTCTGTGTGATTTGTATGTGATCTGAGCCTAATAGCGATTGTACGTTGTACCAGTTATGTGCCTACAAGTAGGCAGCACATCCGATATTTCTGCGATGCTTTTTATTTACTAGGGTAGCTTCCTAGATCCTACATCAGTTGCCTCTTCGACATGCCTTGTAGGTCGCAGTAGTACTATTCTTTGCTTCCCTTGTGGGCCCCGGCACCACATGGGCGTAAATGATAGAACATTTTAATGTACTATTCCTTCAGCTTGTGATAACGGTCTCTTCTACTTTTCCCTAATCCTGGTTTGTCTCACAGCATCAGGATAAGAAGAGATTTCTAAAAGGGGATTTTGTGTGAACATCATAAACAGTGTTTTTTATGTCTGCTATTTCTGAGGTCTACCATTTGCATGGACTGCCTTTTGCTTTGTATCCATTGTATCGGAATAGCACTGCTTTTTAGTCTGTTGTAATCTGCTTATGGCCCAAACTTTTTAATTTGTTTTCTTGATGAGTTCAGTACTGATGTTGTACCCACTTTTTCCTGATGTCTTCATTTCTAAACTGGTCTCTTCTTGGTACTTCCAGCATTCTGTGTAGACACTTCATCTCTGTCATGACTAGTTTTCTTCTATCGGTTGATACTTCATCTCTGTCATGACTAGTTTTCTTCTATCATTTGATACTTCATCTCTGTCATGACTAGTTTTCTTCTATCATTTGATACTTCATCTCTGTCATGACTAGTTTTCTTCTATCGTTTGATACTTCATCTCTGTCATGACTAGTTTTCTTCTATCGTTTGATACTTCATCTCTGTCGTGACTAGTTTTCTTCTATCGTTTGATACTTCATCTCTGTCGTGACTAGTTTTCTTCTATCATTTGATACTTCATCTCTGTCATGACTAGTTTTCTTCTATCGTTTGATACTTCATCTCTGTCATGACTAGTTTTCTTCTATCGTTTGATACTTCATCTCTGTCGTGACTAGTTTTCTTCTATCGTTTGATACTTCATCTCTGTCGTGACTAGTTTTCTTCTATCGTTTGATACTTCATCTCTGTCATGACTAGTTTTCTTCTATCGTTTGATACTTCATCTCTGTCATGACTAGTTTTCTTCTATCGTTTGATACTTCATTTCTGTCATGACTAGTTTTCTTCTATCGTTTGATACTTCATCTCTGTCGTGACTAGTTTTCTTCTATCGTTTGATACTTCATCTCTGTCTGTCATGACTAGTTTTCTTCTATCGTTTGATACTTCATCTCTGTCATGACTAGTTTTCTTCTATCGTTTGATACTTCATCTCTGTTTGTCATGACTAGTTTTCTTCTATCGTTTGATACTTCATCTCTGTCATGACTAGTTTTCTTCTATCGTTTGATACTTCATCTCTGTCATGACTAGTTTTCTTCTATCGTTTGATACTTCATCTCTGTCGTGCTAGTTTCTTCTATCGTTTGATACTTCATCTCTGTCATGACTAGTTTTCTTCTATCGTTTGATACTTCATCTCTGTTTGTCATACTAGTTTTCTTCATCGTTTGATACTTCACTCTGTCATGACTAGTTTTCTTCTAGTTGACTCCTCAAGAGGCCATTACCTTGTAGTGGTGGGGAGCTTGCGTGCCTCAGGGACCCGGAGAGCTATGCCCGGGAGGGTTACCCAAGCGGGAAGGTCGAAGGAGAGGGCAGACTAAATGTGGTCTCCTGGTCCTCAGGTTGGGGAGTTGTGCGATGGGCTAACTACCCATCCATTTAAAAAAAAAGTAGTTACAGAAACCAAAAACAAATTGTTCAAAACTAACTCGAGTCTCGGAAGGACTAGGGCTCCATGCAGGAGACAGATGACGCGCAGCAGCCAAACCCGCAAGGAAGCTGATGTGCTGACAACCCTTTTTCGGCCGCAGACAACAAAGATAGAAGTACCCAGGTTGATTACACAGAAGAAGTCCACCCTTGTAGGGATGTGGAATGTAAGGACACTGCTAGAGACAGGCAGATGTGCACAAGTGGTGAAGGAGATGCATCGGTACAAGCTTACGTTGCTGGGAATGTTGAAACAAGGTGGAATGCTTTTGGGAAACAAGACTTCAGGCGGAGAAACGCTGCTCCATTCGGGCAAAGAAAATGAAGATGATCCTCGGGAGAGCCGGGTGGCCTTGATGCTGACCAAGGAAGCAAGCAAAAGTCTGATGGAATGGGAACCAGTGTCGGACCGCATTATTAGTGCAAGGTTCGTATCTAAGTTCAGAAGACCTACATAATTATGTGTTATGCACCGGACGAGCGATGCAGAGGAGGTGGAAAAAGACCATTTCTATGCACAACTACAGGCAACTGTAGACAAAGTACCAAAGCACGACATGATGATTCTTATGGGGGGATTTAAATGCCAAGGTGGGCAACGAAAACACTGGCAGGGAAAAGAGATGGGAGTAAATGGTCTTGGAAGCATGAACGAAAATGGTGAGATATTTGCAGACTTCTGTGCCTCCAATGAGCTTGTCATTGGGGTACACTCTTTCCGTATCGAAGATGCCATAAGGCAACATGGATCTCGCCAGACCATCGGACGGAAAACCAGATCGACCATGTGGCAATTCGCCAACGATGGAGAGCATCACTACAAGATGTTAGAGTGAAGAGAGGAGCAGACATAGGATCTGATCACCATCTGGTAACTGTAAAATTAAAAATGAAACTATCGGCAAAGAAAAACAACAAAGTACCGAATCAAGTTTGATGTCAAGAAACTCCAATCGCAGGCCACAAAGGAAGTCTTCCAGATTGCTCTAAAGAACCGTTTTGAGGCACTACAGACAACAGAAGAGGAAGGTACAGTGGAGAGTAGGTGGAACACCTTAAAGCAGGCGATGGTTGGAGCCTGTGAAGAAATACTTGGAGACCATCATCAATCAGGAAACCCTGGATCACGAGACGAAACATGGCAGAGGGTGGAGGAGAGGAAGAAGCTGAAACAAGAAGTAAACCAGTCACGAACAAGACAGCAAAAACAGGCGCAGCAACTAGATATAACGAGATGGCTAGAGAGGTAAAAAGACAGCTGAGAAGCGACAAAAGAGCATTCATAAATGAGATAGCAGAAGAGGCAGAGACAGCAGCTAGCAAAGGTGACCTCAAGGCTCTCTATGAGACAACCAGATTGTTGAGTGGGAGGAAAAATAAGCAGAGCAGGCCAGTGAGAGATAAGACTGGAAAACTTTTGACTAAAATTGATGAACAACTGGGCGCTGGAAAGAGCATTTCCAGGAAGTGTTAAATAGACCTCCCCACTAAACCCACTAGATTTAGGGCAAGGAGACCCGCTGGACATAAACGTAAGGGAGATCACAAAACAGGAAATCCGCAATGCCTTGAAAACTTGAGAAAGGGCAAGGCGGCAGGAGTTGATAATATCCCAGCGGAAGCTCTGAGGGAAGGAGGAGAAGAGATGGTAAACCAACTCCACATATTGTTCAACTTGGTGTGGGACATGGAGGAGATACCAGCAGATTGGAAGAAAGGCCTCCTCGTGAAACTGCCAAAGAATGGCAATTTGTCAAACTGTGACAAGTGGAGAGGGATCATGCTGCTCTTCATTCCCAGCAAAGTCCTCACTAGGGTTATTCTGGACAGGATGAAAGACGCTATAGACCAGAGGCTTAGGGACGAACAGGCGGGATTCGGAAAGATAGATCTTGCAATGACCAGATAGCCACCTTAAGAATCATAGTGGAACAAACAATGGAGTGGCAGGCTCCGCTCTACGTGTGCTTTGTTGATTTTGAGAAGGCATTTGACAGCATAGATAGGAAATCAATGTGGGGATCCTAAGAAACTATGGGTGCAGAGAAGACTGTCGACTATCATCAGGCAGCTGTATGAGGGGTTTGCCTGCCAGGTTATTCATGATGGAAGACTGTCAGAGGAGTTCCTGGTCACTACTGGTGTTAGACAGGGATGCCTGCTGTCCCCCTCCTCTTCTTGGTGCTACTTGATTGGGTCACACGCTCAGCCTACGCCAGGTCTGGAAAAGGCATACAGTGGACACTTATGTCAAAGCTAGAAGACCTGGATTTTGGACGATCTCAGCTTGCTTTCGCATAGACTACAAGACATGCAGGAAAAAGTGGATGCTCTGGCACAAAGCGGCTCGAGTCGGCCTTAAAATCAGTCAAAAGAAGACTAAAGTAATGCGTAGCAACAACATACAGCAAGATCCAATACTGATTGAGGGAAAGGACATAGAAGATGTGGATGAATTTGTCTACCTTGGAAGTAAGATCAGCAGATCAGGAGGTACAGATGAGGACATAAATGCTAGGATTAGGAAGGCCCGACAGGCCTTGCGATCCTGCACATGGTGTGGAAGTCCGCTGCCATCTCCACGAAAACAAAGCTCAGGATTTTCAGCTCAAATGTGAAGTCGGTGTTGCTGTAGGCTCGGAAACTTAGGCGAGTCACTGAGGCAAATACAAATAAGATCCAGACCTTTGTCAACGGATGTTTGCGGTGGATTCTCAGATTGAGATGGTATGATAGAGTTACAAACACGGATCTGTGGATAAGAACAGGGCAGGAACCTATGATGACACAGGTCAAGAGGAGAAGATGGCGATGGATAGGCCATGCCTTGCGGAAGACACAGTCGAGTGTCACTAGACAGGTGCTCGAGTGGAACCCGCAGGGAAAACGAAAAAGAGGACGCCTAAGCAGACTTGGAGACGAGGTCTTACTGAGGAGCTGAAGAGTGCTCAATTGACCTGGGAGAACATAAAAAGAACAGCCAGAGACCGAGAAGAGTGGCGAACAACTGTTGAGGCCCTATGCTCCACGAGGAGCGGAGAGGATTAATGATGTCATGACTAGTTTTCTTCTATCGTTTGATACTTCATCTCTGTCGTGACTAGTTTTCTTCTATCGTTTGATACTTCATCTCTGTCATGACTAGTTTTCTTCTATCGGTTGATACTTCATCTCTGTCGTGACTAGTTTTCTTCTATCGTTTGATACTTCATCTCTGTCGTGACTGTTTCTTCATCGTTTGATACTTCATCTCTGTCATGACTAGTTTTCTTCTATCGTTTGATACTTCATCTCTGTCATGACTAGTTTTCTTCTATCGTTTGATACTTCATCTCTGTCATGACTAGTTTTCTTCTATCGTTTGATACTTCATCTCTGTAAGTGACTAGTTTTCTTCTATCGTTTGATACTTCATCTCTGTCATGACTAGTTTTCTTCTATCGTTTGATACTTCATCTCTGTCATGACTAGTTTTCTTCTATCGTTTGATACTTCATCTCTGTCATGACTAGTTTTCTTCTATCGTTTGATACTTCATCTCTGTCGTGACTAGTTTTCTTCTATCATTTGATACTTCATCTCTGTCATGACTAGTTTTCTTCTATCGTTTGATACTTCATCTCTGTCATGACTAGTTTTCTTCTATCGTTTGATACTTCATCTCTGTCATGACTAGTTTTCTTCTATCGTTTGATACTTCATCTCTGTCGTGACTAGTTTTCTTCTATCATTTGATACTTCATCTCTGTCATGACTAGTTTTCTTCTATCGTTTGATACTTCATCTCTGTCATGACTAGTTTTCTTCTATCGTTTGATACTTCATCTCTGTCATGACTAGTTTTCTTCTATCGTTTGATACTTCATCTCTGTCATGACTAGTTTTCTTCTATCGTTTGATACTTCATCTCTGTCATGACTAGTTTTCTTCTATCGTTTGATACTTCATCTCTGTCATGACTAGTTTTCTTCTATCATTTGATACTTCATCTCTGTCATGACTAGTTTTCTTCTATCGTTTGATACTTCATCTCTGTCATGACTAGTTTTCTTCTATCGTTTGATACTTCATCTCTGTCTGTCATGACTAGTTTTCTTCTTCGTTGTACTTCATCTCTGTCATGACTAGTTTTCTTCTATCGTTTGATACTTCATCTCTGTCATGACTAGTTTTCTTCTATCGTTTGATACTTCATCTCTGTCATGACTAGTTTTCTTCTATCGTTTGATGTCAGGGTCCAGGACTGTCACTGATAGCATAATGTGGGGAGACAGATTGTGTTGAACAATGCTATATTAGTGTTCATGATGACATGTTTGTATTTCAAAATTGGTGCCAATAGGCCTATGATCTGATTTGCTTTGTTTCATCTATGTTGGATTTCATTAGTTATTCTTCCATTTGCTGAAAAAAGTGCTCCTAGGAATGTAAAGCCTTTTGGCTTGTTTTAACTTATGCTTGTCGATTTAGATATTGGTAGCGTCTTCCTCTCTAGTGAATGTCATTACTTTGGTTGATATATTTAGTAATGTCAAAACATGTAATACAAATACTGTAAACTAAGTAAGCGTCAGCTGTATATTGTTTTTGTACTTTGTAAAACTATATTACTTTGTTTTCAAGTTTTTCGCTATTGCTACATAGTTTTTACTGCAATATTTTTTTATATCAATAATTATATTTAGTAATGTGACCAACACTCAAACGATGGCAAATAGTAGTATTAAATTATAAACACTTTTTTAAACTAATATAATTTTACTAATAAGTTGCAGCCCTTCGTTCCATTGGTAGAAAGGAATGGAATGAGAGATAAAGAGAGAGAGAGAAAGAGTGAAAGAGAGAGAGAGAGAGAAAGAGAGAGAGAGAGAAAGAGAGGAAGAGAGAGAGAAAGAGAGAGAGAAAGAGAGAGACAAGACACATCATAAACAGTGTTTTTTATGTCTGCTATTTCTGAGATCTACCATTTGCATGGACTGCCTTTTGCTTTGTATCCATTGTATCGGAATAGCATTGTTCTTTGAGTCTGTTGGTAATCTGCTTATGTGGCCCAAACTATTTAATTTGTTTTTCTTGATGAAGTTCAGTACTGATTCTGTACTCACTTTTTTTCGAGAGAAAGAGAGAATATTAAATGATTTGCCAAGAGATAAAGAGAGAGAGAGAAAGAGTGAAAGAGAGTGAAAGAGAGAGAGAGAAAGAGAGAGAGAGAGAAAGAGAGGAAGAGAGAGAGAGAGAGAGAAAAGAGAGACAAGACACATGTATTTCTAGTTTTGTGAAAAATACATTTTGTTAGTCTTGACAAACTGACACCATATCCTAGTCTTGGGACACCATATCCCCGATCTTAAAGAAACCATATCCCCAATCTTGAGGACACCATATCCCTAGTCTTAAGGACACCATATCCCAGGTCTTGAGGACACCATATCCCCAGTCTTGTGGAGACCATATTCCCAATCTTGTGGACACAATATCCCTAGTCTTGTGGACACCATATCGCTAGTCTTGTGGACACCATATCCCTAGTCTTGAAGATACCGTATTCCAGGTCTTGAGGACACCATATCCCTAGTCTTGAGGACACCATATCCCCGGTCTTAAAGAAACCATATCCCCAATCTTGAGGACACCATATCCCTAGTCTTAAGGACACCATATCCCAGGTCTTGAGGACATCATATCCCCAGTCTTGTGGAGACCATATTCCCAATCTTGTGGACACAATATCCCTAGTCTTGTGGACACCATATCGCTAGTCTTGTGGACAACATATCCCTAGTCTTGAGGACACCATATCCCCGGTCTTAAAGAAACCATATCCCGGTCTTAAAGAAACCATATCCCTAATCTTGAGGACACCATATCCCCAGTCTTGAGGACACCATATCCCATCTTGAGGACACCATATCCCCAGTCTTGAGGACACCATATCCCGTCTTGAGGACACCATACCCCAGTCTTGAGGACACTCTTCCTAGTCTTGAGACACCATATCCCCAGTCTTGAGGACACCATATCCCTAGTCTTGAAGATATCATATCCCAGGTTTTGAGGACACCATATCCCTAGTCTTGAGGACACCATATCCCTAGTCTTGAGGACACCATACCCCAGTCTTGAGGACACCATATCCCTAGTCTTGAGGACACCATATCCCCAGTCTTGAGGACACCATATCCCTAGTCTTGAAGATATCATATCCCAGGTCTTGAGGACACCATATCCCCAGTCTTGAGGACACCATGTCCGCCTGCCCAGTGTGTTCGTAGCACGTTGGACTACGGGTGATAAGTCCTCTGTGAGTGCAGGTTCAACTCCGCGGACTGACAGAAAAGCCACAGGTTCTCTAGATTTACGGTGTTCATGGCACCAAACCGAAAGGTTACTATGTCCATGGCACCGGGCTGAAGAGCTTTCAGCTCAAGTGCTTCTGGATCGGGAGAAAAAGGACACCATATCCCAGGTCTTGAGGACAGCATATCCCTGTCTTGAAGACACCAGTTTCAAGAACTTCTTCGAACGTTCCATATCGACCACCTGTTAACCACTCTGTGTGATTTGTATGTGATCTGAGCCAGAGAGCGATTTTGCATTGTGCCAGTTGTGCACCTACAAGTAGGCCAGCACATCTGATTTATGTGATGCTTTTATTTACTAGGTAGCTTCCTAGGTCGCAGTAGTACTACTATTCTTTGCTTCCCTTGGTCTGGAGAACACTAAATCCCTTGGTCTGGAGAACACTAAATCCCTTGGTCTGGAGAACACTAAATCCCTTGGTCTGGAGAACACTAAATCCCTTGGTTTGGAGAACACTAAATCCCTTGGTCTGGAGAACACTAAATCCCTTGGTCTGGAGAACACTAATCCTTGGTCTGGAGAACACTAAATCCTTTGAGTCTGAGAACACTAAATCCCTTGGTTTGAGGAAGCACTAAATCCCTTGTCTGAGAACACTAAATCCTGGTCTGGAGAACACCATCCATGGTCGGGAGAACAAAATCTCTCTCTAGAAAACAAGGACTTACCTCCTTTCTCTTACGTGTCTGTAAAGGATTACACAATCCGGATTGCTGCAGGGACACTTGCTTTTAAGTCCAGAGGACCCAGCAAAAGTTCTGTTTGGTCCATTATATGATGGAAGAGCACCAAACATGGCATCCCGGATTGCTCTTCCAACTGAAGAATCTGAGTAATCTAAAGAATCAATATTCCACATTCCAACACCTCGCAAGCCCATCTTGTCAGCCAAGTCATACTTGATCTTCAAACTCTGAGGATCATCATACTGTATCTGGTAGGACAGATTTGTCACTGGATTCTGAATAATAGAAGATATGATCTCTTGTAAGAAATATATTCAGTGTTTTAAATGGTATGACAAACCACAGCCCACTATAATATATATTCTGAGTGATTACTGGGTCCCAAATTAGAGGTGTAAGAATAGAACCACTGTTATCTGCCATGCATGTAGTAAGAGGCGACTTAGGAAGTTGGATATATGTGGGGTACTGAGTTAGTGCTTGAGCAACGCTGTGAGCTATGAATGTTACAGGGAATGGTTTTTGCTGTGTCAACCGTGTGTTTGATGTGTGTATTAAGAAAATGGCGGACAGCGGTTATGACGAACAAACTCAATTTGCCGTATGCAGTTATATTGCAGGTGCAGAAAGCTGGATTTTGTGCCATTGATGTTCCTTCGACATGAATTGCAATTCAAGTGACAAACAGTTTTGTGTTGCAACTTTAGCGATGGCCATATGCATTTATAGATATGGAAGGCAAGGGAGATCAAAACAAACACAAAATTAAGAATTTTCCAGTCAAATGTGAAGTCAGTGCTGTTCTATGGCTCTGAAACATGGAAGACCACAAAGGAAACTATCAGAAAACTGCAGACCTTCGTAAATGGATGTTTACGTAGGATAGAAGGATTGAGATGGTATGATAAGATTACAAACGAGGAACTCAGGGAGAGAACAAAGCAGATACCAGTGGAGAGAGAGCTCAGGAAGAGACGCTGGCAATGGATAGGACATACATTGAGAAGACCGACCGGAAGCATCGCAAGGCAGGCATTGTTTGGAACCCGAGGAAGAGGAGTAGGGAAGGCCTAGGCAGACCTGGAGAAGAGAGCTTGAGGCGGATATAAAGAGGATAGGCAAAACATGGAAAGAATTGGAAGGGATGGCAAGAGAGAGGAAGAGATGGAAGAAGTTTGTTGAAGACCTGTGCTCCGATGGGAGTTGAAAGGTGATGATGATATGCATTTATGCGGTGCAGGTTACTTTTTGTGGCGATACACTGCTGTTTCATTCTGGAATTAGTTGACACAGGAGACATTTCACAGTTGTTAGCATTTCATGTGATTTTTGCTGACACAGGAACGGAGCAATTATGGGGTGACCCGTTGCAGTGAAGTTGGAACCGTGACTATGAACTATGTGGATACTATATTTGGTCATGTGTTATTTCCCTTTATACAAGTCTTTATAGTTTTACTTCTACTATTTTTACTTCTTCTACTTTTTAACCTTGTTATTCTAATAGGTTGTCTAGTTTTCTTAAAATTAGGATGTAATAAGATATATATATGTTTATTATTAACGAGTAATTACAATTTTTTTGTAATATTCTTTTTTTGCCTCCCTGAATTAACTGTATACAACTGAGGAAATAACAGAAAGAGTTAATATTAGCTTTAGTTATAAATTACTTTAGTTATAAACTAACACCTTTTAGGGACCACTAGAATGCTACTTAGTCAAAGGATTACAGAGTAATTGTTACCACACATATTTTAGGTTGAACTTTTTATTGTATCCTTGAAACGAAAAACTAAAACCCATGTCAGGTTTTTTTTTCCTATTTAGTTAAAGTATTAAAGATTGATTTCTCAAATTGTAACCACAGTTTCGTGGTTGAATTTTTATTTTATGCTAGATATGGAAAAAAACTGACGTTATGGGTTTTAACCTGAACCTTCACGACTGGGATATCAATGTTCTAACCATTGCACTTTCCACCCCTTAACAAGCACAAAGCAGCAAAAATAAAACAGATAAATCAGAATTTAAAATTTTACTCACTTGATATGTGATGTATGGTGTAGAGCAGCTAACGTTCCATCTGTAATTTTCAGGCATGGTTTGTAACAGTTTGTGTATGAAAATATAATCATACTGTCCGCCAGCAGCATCACTACAATTGACACCACGGAATGGTACTTCGCGGATGTAACATTTGTCCTAGAAACAAATAAAGAAATATACAACAAACTGATTGCTTGCTTGGTTTATTCTGATGTAGTTGATTATTTATAGCTGCTTAGTTTGGATGCATTCTGTCACCAAGCCTATTTAACATCTACACAGAAAATCTTCAAACAACTAGAGGAATGCCAGGACTCAAGATCAATGGAAAAATAATAAACAACTTAAGATATGCAGATGACACAGTATTGGTAGCAGAAAATGAACAAGATCTACAAGAACTAGTGGACCAATTGGACAGAACTAGCAGGAAATATGGATTAGACATTAACATACAGAAAAAAAAAACTATGGTGAGCAACAGGAAATGGAAAAACCTAAAATGAATATAAAAATACATGGAAATTATTACATCAAGTAAAAGCTTATATCTTGGTCAGATGATAACAATTGATAGCAGATGTACAACAGAAATTAAAAGAGAATAGGAATGGCCAAGGATAATTTCAATAGTATGAGAAAGTTACTGACATCCCAAAAAAATCACAAACAGGCTAAAATGAGAATGATCAAATGCATATATATCCTATATTAATGTATGGCTCGGAAACATGGACAATGAACAAGCAGTTAGAAGACAGAATTGATGCATTTGAGATGTGGATATATAGAAGAATAGGCAGAGTTTCATGGACAGAAAAACAGACAAATAAACAAGTTTTTGGAAAAATAGGCATGAAGAAACAATTATTAAGAGAAATAAAATTCAGACAAGTAAAGTATTTTGGGCACATAAAAGACATGACACCATGATAAAACATTTACTAGAAGAGAAAGTTGAGGGGGAAGAGCAAGAGGAAGACCGAGAGATAAGTGGGTGGGAAACTAAGAAATGGACAGGTTACAGTCTGGCAGTGTGCAACACCAAGGCAAAAGACAAAGGATGCTGGGGTTCATTGCAGCCAACCTTCGATGTGGAGACGGCACCTGATGATAATGATGAGTTTAATACACTTTAGAGGCCAATCTCAAGCTTTTTTCTTGGTCATTTATTTTCAGTCTTTCATGTTAATAACTCCCTCCACATTAGCTTACCTTATCGTGGTTGGAGGGTTTGTGTGTCTTTACGATCCTTCAGGTTATGTTGGTGGGAGTCTAACTCCTGGCAGGTCTAACCAAGCCAAACAGACTGAAGGTGAAAGGCCAGACCAAAAGGCGGGGAGCAAGATGGGGTCTCATAAGGTGACAGTGCAGAACCCACTGGCGAGTGGTAAATGCTCTAGCTGCAACCAACCCATCCTCCAGCTATGGGACGAATAGCAGTTGTCCTCTCCATTGAAGAGGACATCCTTATTCTTGTCTTCTACTTCTATGACACTTTCCCTTAAGTATATGGATTAAACTATAGTGTCCAGAGACACCCTGCAAAAAGCCTGGGTTTGTGAGCCTGGCAACAGAAGGCTGAAGTCAAGCGTAGGACAATTCTAGACAAACCGGGAAAACAGATCTGTCAGCAGGGGACTGCAATTGTCTAGAAACACACTCAAAAAGGATGTCCTCAAAAAGCGGAATGTGTCACGCCATTATTGGCGGGAGGAATCGACACATAAGAAAGACTCAATGGCCATGGCCATGTCAATGACTCTGACAACGTATGGGTGTGAAACATGGACATTTAACAAGGCAATGGAAAAACATATATGTGCTTTTGAATATAAGTGTTCTCTGTAAGTCCTCCATATATCATAGACAAAGAAGAGAACAAATAGATCTATCCAGAAAGAACTCAAAATCAAAGAAAACTGGCTGATGCTACAAAATAAGAATGAAAGTATTTTAGACAGATAAAAGACATGAATGGTTGGAGAAGACCGTTATAGAAGGGGCATCATGGCAAAGAGAAAGACCACGGAGAAGATGGATTCAGGATGTAACTGATGGTTTGAGCATGACCGCTGCAGAGGCGAAATATCCAGCCTATGAGAGAGAAACTCTGAAGGAATGTTGGAGTGGGAAAGTTCTGCTCAGGACAAGCTATTTGATAAGTGATTCTGACAAAGGTAGCAGTCAGTACTAGGTTAGCAACATTGCCGCAAGTTTTTCGTAAAAGACAGAACATTACCCCATGTGCTTCTCTCATCACTATGTCATTTTGGACAGATCTGAAACAGGTTATTAAATCAATGAAGCAGATTGAATTTTTACCAAAACTATGTTTCAATGTAACTCATCCTTCAATCTTGAGACAAGGGTAGATGTACCCATACAGGAATACCCAAAACTAGCTTATTTGGTGAAATGTTACCAAATCCCATCAAATATGAGTCCAAACCTAGAGGAAGAAAATCAGAAAGGATGTCACTAGCTTAATGATGTCACTAGCATAATGATGTCACTATCATAATGATGTCACTAGCATAATGATGTCACTAGCATAATGATGTCACTAGCATAATGATGTCACTAGCATAATGATGTCACTAGCATAATGATGTCACTAGCTTAATGATGTCACTAGCATAATGATGTCACTAGCATAATGATGTCACTAGCATAATGACGTCACTAGCATAATGACGTCACTATCATAATGACGTCACTATCATAATGATGTCACTAGCATAATGATGTCACTAGCATAATGATGTCACTAGCATAATGATGTCACTATCATAATGATGTCACTAGCATAATGATGTCATTATCATAATGATGTCACTAGCATAATGATGTCACTAGCATAATGATGTCACTAGCATAATGATGTCACTAGCATAATGATGTCACTAGCATAATGATGTCACTAGCATAATGATGTCACTAGCATAATGATGTCACTAGCATAATGATGTCACTAGCATAATGCTGTCACTAGCATAATGATGTCACTAACATAATGATGTCACTAGCATAATGATGTCACTAGCATAATGATGTCACTAGCATAATGTCACTAACATAATGATGTCACTAGCATAATGATGTCACTAGCATAATGATGTCACTAACATAATGATGTCACTATCATAATGATGTCACTAACATAATGATGTCACTAGCATAATGATGTCACTAGCATAATGATGTCACTAGCATAATGATGTCACTAGCATAATGATGTCACTAGCATAATGATGTCACTAGCATAATGATGTCACTAACATAATGATGTCACTAGCTTAATGATGTCACTAACATAATGATGTCACTAACATAATGATGTCACTAACATAATGATGTCACTAGCATAATGATGTCACTAACATAATGATGTCACTAGCATAATGATGTCACTAACATAATGATGTCACTAGCATAATGATGTCACTATCATAATGATGTCACTATCATAATGATGTCACTAGCATAATGATGTCACTAACATAATGATGTCACTAGCATAATGATGTCACTATCATAATGATGTCACTAGCATAATGATGTCACTAGCATAATGATGTCACTAGCATAATGATGTCACTAGCATAATGATGTCACTAGCATAATGATGTCACTAGCATAATGATGTCACTAGCATAATGATGTCACTAGCATAATGATGTCACTAGCATAATGATGTCACTAGCATAATGATGTCACTAGCATAATGATGTCACTAACATAATGATGTCACTAGCATAATGATGTCACTAACATAATGATGTCACTAACATAATGATGTCACTAGCATAATGATGTCACTAACATAATGATGTCACTAGCATAATGATGTCACTAACATAATGATGTCACTAGCATAATGATGTCACTAACATAATGATGTCACTATCATAATGATGTCACTAACATAATGATGTCACTAACATAATGATGTCACTATCATAATGATGTCACTATCATAATGATGTCACTAGCATAATGATGTCACTAACATAATGATGTCACTAGCATAATGATGTCACTAACATAATGATGTCACTAGCATAATGATGTCACTAACATAATGATGTCACTAACATAATGATGTCACTAGCATAATGATGTCACTAACATAATGATGTCACTAGCATAATGATGTCACTAACATAATGATGTCACTAGCATAATGATGTCACTAACATAATGATGTCACTATCATAATGATGTCACTAACATAATGATGTTACTAACATAATGATGTCACTATCATAATGATGTCACTATCATAATGATGTCACTATCATAATGATGTCACTAACATAATGATGTCACTAGCATAATGATGTCACTAACATAATGATGTCACTAGCTTAATGATGTCACTATCATAATGATGTCACTAGCATAATGATGTCACTATCATAATGATGTCACTAGCATAATGATGTCACTAGCATAATGATGTCACTAGCATAATGATGTCACTAGCATAATGATGTCACTAGCATAATGATGTCACTAGCATAATGATGTCACTATCATAATGATGTCACTATCATAATGATGTCACTAGCTTAATGATGTCACTAGCATAATGATGTCACTAGCATAATGATGTCACTAACATAATGATGTCACTAGCATAATGATGTCACTAGCATAATGATGTCACTAGCATAATGATGTCATTATCATAATGATGTCACTAGCATAATGATGTCACTAGCATAATGATGTCACTAGCATAATGATGTCACTATCATAATGATGTCACTAACATAATGATGTCACTATCATAATGATGTCACTATCATAATGATGTCACTAGCTTAATGATGTCACTAGCTTAATGATGTCACTAGCATAATGATGTCACTAGCATAATGATGTCACTAGCATAATGATGTCACTAACATAATGATGTCACTAACATAATGATGTCACTAGCATAATGATGTCACTAGCATAATGATGTCACTAGCATAATGATGTCACTAACATAATGATGTCACTAACATAATGATGTCACTAACATAATGATGTCACTAGCATAATGATGGCACTAACATAATGATGTCACTAGCATAATGATGTCACTAGCATAATGATGTCACTAGCATAATGATGTCACTAGCATAATGATGTCACTAGCATAATGATGTCACTAGCATAATGATGTCACTAGCATAATGATGTCACTAACATAATGATGTCACTATCATAATGATGTCACTAGCTTAATGATGTCACTAAGCTAATGATGTCACTATCATAATGATGTCACTATCATAATGATGTCACTAGCTTAATGATGTCACTAGCTTAATGATGTCACTAGCATAATGATGTCACTAGCATAATGATGTCACTAGCATAATGATGTCACTAACATAATGATGTCACTAACATAATGATGTCACTATCATAATGATGTCACTAGCATAATGATGTCACTAGCATAATGATGTCACTATCATAATGATGTCACTAGCATAATGATGTCACTAGCATAATGATGTCACTAGCATAATGATGTCACTAGCATAATGATGTCACTAACATAATGATGTCACTAGCATAATGATGTCACTAACATAATGATGTCACTAGCATAATGATGTCACTAGCATAATGATGTCACTAGCATAATGATGTCACTAGCATAATGATGTCACTAGCATAATGATGTCACTAACATAATGATGTCACTAGCATAATGATGTCACTAGCATAATGATGTCACTAGCATAATGATGTCACTAGCATAATGATGTCACTAACATAATGATGTCACTATCATAATGATGTCACTAACATAATGATGTCACTAACATAATGATGTCACTAGCATAATGATGTCACTAACATAATGATGTCACTAGCATAATGATGTCACTAGCATAATGATGTCACTAGCTTAATGATGTCACTAGCTTAATGATGTCACTAGCATAATGATGTCACTAGCATAATGATGTCACTATCATAATGATGTCACTAGCATAATCATGTCACTAGCTTAATGATGTCACTAACATAATGATGTCACTAGCATAATGATGTCACTAACATAATGATGTCACTAGCATAATGATGTCACTAGCATAATGATGTCACTAGCATGATGATGTCACTAGCATAATGATGTCACTATCATAATGATGTCACTAGCTTAATGATGTCATTATCATAATGATGTCACTAGCATAATGATGTCACTAGCATATGATGTCACTAGCATAATGATGTCACTAGCATAATGATGTCACTAACATAATGATGTCACTAGCATAATGATGTCACTAACATAATGATGTCACTAACATAATGATGTCACTAGCATAATGATGTCACTAGCTTAATGATGTCACTATCATAATGATGTCACTATCATAATGATGTCACTAACATAATGATGTCACTAGCTTAATGATGTCACTAGCATAATGATGTCACTAGCTTAATGATGTCACTAGCATAATGATGTCACTAGCATAATGATGTCACTAACATAATGATGTCACTATCATAATGATGTCACTAGCTTAATGATGTCACTAGCATAATGATGTCACTAGCATAATGATGTCACTAGCATGATGATTTACTAGCATAATGATGTCACTAGCATAATGATGTCACTAGCATAATGATGTCACTAGCATAATGATGTCACTAGCATAATGATGTCACTAGCTTAATGATGTCACTAGCTTAATGATGTCACTATCATAATGATGTCACTAGCATAATGATGTCACTAACATAATGATGTCACTAACATAATAAACTGAATGAAAAATAAAAATTGTGACATATCATTTACAGGACTTCGCTATCAACTACAGCAAACGAGTCGTCAATTTTCTAGGCACTACTTATACATTCAGTAGTTTGCCATTGCTTTCTGGACAGTGTGGTCTATTTTTACAGTTCATAAAGATCCACTGCACAAATTTGCTTCCAAACTGTCTGCTACGGAGTTTGAAACCCGGTACACTTGAGTTTTGATCAGTTCACTATCGCTTAAGCTACAGAAACCCCGAACATAAACTGAATATGAATATTAAAAAGGAGCCCTTTGCCTGCCATGAGGTATAATGGGGAATTAGTTGTTAGGCCTGTATTTTTCATTGACCATCGGCACACAATAGATGATGCGGTCAACATTATGCCAGTCGTCTTTACTTCTCAGCACCTTTCTGGTACCAAATTGAGGCTGGGTCAACCTGAGATTTGTTATGATCGGAAAACAATTCCACTCCCAATGTGGGAAATGAACCGATCCATACACCTAGAAGTAGGTGAAGTAACTTCTACGCCATCTCTGCTCTCAGATAAGAAAAATATACTGATGATTATTCATAGTTTACACATAGTAATAAGGACAAGTTATAAACAATCTCTGGGAAAAAAAATTATGTGCATGTCAGTATCGCTGGCATGTAACAACACTCAAATGAGTGGATGAAGCAGCCACCATAGTTTTGCCTTGGTGATCCAAGAATATCCTACTAGAAGACTGGGTGATGCGCATGATTCCGCCCCTTACAGTAGGTGGCTCCACCTCACAATATTGCACACTTTGCAGAGAGTCTTCTGTGTTTGAAAGAAAACTCTTGAGATGCCATCCTAAATTGTAATGAGGAAGGCGAAGAAACATTGCTATAAACTTCATCTAAATAATAAGTAATTCCGACAATCAAGGATCCTTCTGCAAAAAATGGTTTAAAAGCCAAAGGATTGACTTCATTCACAGAGGTTTACTCGCATACGACTCGGTCCTCTCCACAGAAATGGCCGCCACCTGCGAGAGTATTGCAAAAGCCAGACTCCGTAGCTCAGCAACAATCTAGGGGTCTCTGGAAAAAACTGCATCGTGAACAGAATGGTGCGGTCATCGAACCCATGACCTTGACTCACAAGGCAAAGGGCTTAACCACTTAGCCACAGAGACCTTGCTCTTCTACCTAATGTCATGTAGTGATATCTGCATATGTTTGTTTAGTGAGCTCTTGCCCTTCTATCTAATGTCATGTAGTGATATTTGCATGTTTGTTCAGTGGGCTCTGCCTTCTATCTAATGTCTTGTAGTGATATCTGCATATGTTTGTTCAGTGGGCTCTTGCCCTTCTATCTAATGTCATGTAGTGATATCTGCATATGTTTGTAAGTTGTTCCTAAAAATTCAAAGAAAAAGTTTCTAATTGCTCTGGTTTTCCAGGTATGGCTCTGTCCCTCCCCATAGACGTAACACACCACCTGTCAAAGGTATTGAACAAAGCACAAACTTTGTAGTTCCTGCTACAATCCTAGGAGTCTCTGGAAAGAAATGCCTTGGTGAACAAAACAGCATTGTCCAGATTCTAACCTCGACCTTGGAATGTAAGAAAGCGGCTAAACATCTTCGCCAAGGAAACTCACAAATTATTGATTTGTTTCATATGTGTTCCATTTATCTAGTCTAGGAGGAACAAGAATCTTTCTGACATTCTTCAACGTTTGGCACCTAAAGAAGTGGTAGTCAACAGTTTCATGATCGCCAGTGGTTACCGGGCCCAAATTTGGGGTGTAAAGAATAGAACCACTGTTACCTGCCACGCATGTTGTAAAAGACGACTAAGGAGGTGTGGCTGAAATCGGATGCACGTGTTCTAAATGTGTACAAGTCTATAAGTTTAGGGGCCTACCAAACCAATGTGCAACGTAAACATGTTCTTGGCAAAGATCAGACATATCACAGAGTGATTAAAATTGGTCATAAAGAACGAACGCAAAGAAGAAGTAATCACAATTTAATCCAGTCAACTACAATCCCTTTTCCACTTTACAACAGTAGAAGATTTTGTTTGAGCGTACAAGGAATATCAAGATGGAGATGGCAGACAACAACATAAATATTATGACAATATGGACTAACAAAAATATCTGCTACACAATTGACCCACTAACACAAACAACCACTGCTACACACTTGACCCAACAACAAGAACAACCACAGCTACACACTTGAACCAACAAGAACAACGTCGGCTACACACTTGACCCAACAACAAGACCAACCACTGCTACACACTTGACCCAACAACAAGAACAACCTCTGCTACACACTTGACCCAACAATGTGAACTCAAAATACTTAACAGGATAAGTGGCTAGAGATTATAAATGGATAGATCAACCCACCTTCAGCGGCAGCTACCACTGCAGAATTTGGTCCAGCTAAGCACTCCCAAAAGTTTGACTCTGTTCATCATAAGCCATGACAAAAAGTAGATCTGAATTGTCTGCAAGTCCTTGGTAGTCAAAGAAACGGACATCAACATTTGCTTTCCATCCCACATCCACACTTATCTAGAAATGAAAATAAAGTTTAATGGATGATAACTTTGCTCCACAACTTGACTACTGAGATATGTTCACAGTCATAGTCTTTCGCTCGAGTGGTTACTGGGCCCCAAATTTGGGGTGTAAAGAATAGAAACACTGTTACCTGCCACGCATGTCGTAAGAGGTGACTAAGAAGATTTGGCTGAAATCGGATGCATGTGTCCTAAACGTGTAGAAATCTATGCCTTTAGGGGCTTACCAAACCAATGTGCAACATATAGACGTTCTTGGCAAAGATCAAACATATCACAAAGAGTGATTAAAATTGATCATAAAGAACGAACGCAAAGAAGAAGAAGATAGTCTTTCTATCACTATGAAACTATCATGGTATTTTAGATTCTTTACTATTTTCTTAAGAGTTATTCATAATTTTGTAGATCCTATACACCTAAAAACAAAGTACCGTAGTTTTACAAAAACAAAAACAATACACAGTAACGTTTCGACCAAAAGTCCTTTATCAAGAAAAGGATACAATAAAAGTGAAGAATTTCACTTCTTTCACAGCATACTACATATAGTATACAACAATCATAATAGCCAGCCCCATGAGCGATGATGACAACAATCTCAGATGTGTACTGTTGCACCTCTCTGGTGTGTGCGGAGGTGACTGTAGAGTCCAATCCTAGAACAGAATCCCCGACCACAGGTGGGGCATACATGATCAAGGTTAGACATGTGCGTGTTGTGTGCTCTGTCTTTTCGCTGCTCGTTTTCTCTGTGACTCAACAATACGATGATTCTCAGCTATTCGGGTTCCTCTTTGTTGTTACAGCGCCACATTTGGCGATCTTCGCAAGGATTCCCAGCACGTATTGTCTATATCGAAGCATTTCAGAGACACTTTAAGAGTGTCTTTAAAGCGTTTTTCTGTCCACCAGCTAACGTCTGCCCCCTTCAAGCTCGCCATACATCAACTGTTTTGGGATTCGTTTATCAGGCATTCGAGCAACGTGACCGACCCATCTCAGTTGGGCCTTCTGCAACAGGTGTTGGCGCTTGGGATCTTTGCTCTTGTGAGGACTTCGCTGTCTGGAATTTTGTCCTGCCAGTTTATTTTAGTATTCTGCGTAGACAGCTTGTGTGGAAATGGTTTAATTTTCTTCGTCTTATACAACAATACAACAATAAATAATATACAACAACAATAAAGCCCACATGTACAAACAAATTCAAAATCGGCACAACTAGCCTGTGCCCATGCAAAAAGGCGGACATGACGGCAGTACACGTACTGCAAGATTGTCAACGGATAGCAGGTATAAGAAACGAAACCTGGCCACAAAACACAGAGCTTTGCAAGAAGCTGTACGGAGGAACGGAGTCCCTTAAAACCATGGTAAAATTCATGATAAAAGTTGGTTCATCAGTCTAGGCCGGGATCCAAGGAGATCCTGTACTACTTTTACTACTACTGTGACAACCGGTAAAATCGAAGAGATACAAGACAAGAGAGATACAATTTTATGCAGCCTAAATTCATGGCACGGAAGTGTGTCAACATCTGAGATAATAGCAAATACTAGGGACAGAGATTTGTGGAAATCAATGATCACCTACGTATCTATGCCAGCCGGCAAGGCACCTGATGATAATTATGACTACGTTCTGATGATATTTTAGATCCTGTACAAATTTCTAAAGATATATTCTCATATTTTAGATCCTGGGTGTCTCTATGGCGAAGTGGTTAAGACGTCTGTCCGCCATTCTGAAAGATATAGGTTCAAATCTGGACTGAATCACATGTGCAATTTTTTCTGAGATCCCTAGGATTGTTGTTAGAGCTACAGAGTTCGTACTTTGTGCAACACTCTACGCAGATGACATGCCATTTCTGTCGAAAAGAGGAGCCATTTAAGGAAACCCGGTGCCATGAAGTCAATCCTTCACTTTCAGACCCATTTTTTTAGATTATATACAACGTTACTCGTATGTAAAATATTCTCATAATATTTGATATTTTGTACGTTTGTAAGATATTCTCATAATATTTGATATTTTGTACATTTGTAAGACACTCTGTCAATTGTAGTCCACATAAAAAGCAGGACAATGGAGAAAGTCAGATGTAGTACATATAAAAAACAGAAATAAAGTGAGCGGCAGCCTGCATGAATGTGATAGAGAGATGAATCTATTTTTATCATCATGATCAGGTGCCGTGCTGGCTGGAGTAGGTGATCATGGATCTCCACAAATCTCTTGTCTTTGGTGTTTGCTATCAACTCAGATGTTGACGCTCTACCGTGTCATGAAGTCGGCTATCCAAATTGTCTCTCTCTGTCTTCCTCTGTCTCATCTACCCTCAATTTTACCGGTTGTCAAAATTTGTTCTAAACCTCCCCTCCTTATCACATGCCCGAAAAATGATGAATGCCTCTTACTTATATTGATGATAAGCTTTCTTTCTGTCTTGATCTCATTCAACACCTCAACATTAGTCATTTTAGCAGTCCATGTGATTATCATCATTCTTCTGTAAAACCACATCTCTGTGGCCCTCTGAGATTTCTCGATCTGGATTTTCATTGTCCATGACTGGCATGCATATGTCAGTATTGGTTTTATCATATAAAGTAAAAAATCATTCCAAACCTGGGAATAAGGTAACTCTTGCTTGAAGTAAGTGTTGGTCTCCCTTACCAGGGCTGTGTATGCATCTCGAACTGACACTTCATTTTGAGCTACTGCACCCTCAAAATCAAAATTGAGACCATCCAGAAAGTTTGTTTTCACAATGTTATATTGTTGTGAAATCCATGCCTGTCTTTTAGTAGGGTCAGTGAATGTTGCTTCATTGACATTTCCTATAATAAGTCAGGCACAAATCATACAATATTAAAATCTCTATTGAACATACTTCCTCTCAATAACATAGTCAATAACAAATTATAGAGTACTTAATCTCTTCCTGACTGGCTAGAGGCATCAGGATTCGAAAGAAAGAAAGAAAGAAGACTTAATTGTGCTAAATTATCATGTTTTAATATCCCTCTGATATGTGCTGTTTTTGCTCAGGAGCTTAGGGAAGGGATTTTAGGTACAGGTGACCAGGGTTCAAAGGGTTAAACAAGTTGTCAAAGATATATATGGAGAAATTGCATGCAGGCCTTCTATAATATATAATAGTACAAAGGACCCTCAAGTTGTGCCTGCCACGTATCTTCCTGTGTAAGAAAGAGATCGGAGCACACATGGTTACCACCGAAGTGCAATGATGATGGTCCTATCAATCAATCAATCAATAACAGTACAAGATGAATACAACAAATTGATGGTATTAGAAAATAATTCCTTAATTCAAGATCAGATAAATGGAACTCTGTATGGAGCAAAACAGTAACCCACAGACACCACTATATGGTATTGGGCCCAATAGCAGGGATCCACAGAATGCTGGATTGATATCCAACCAACCAGCTAGATAAACATAAACATTAAAAAAATAAAACAA